>CM075514.1:22500-622500 GCA_037950675.1 Hypophthalmichthys molitrix | reverse complement strand
ATGTAGTATGATATAATCTGGACATACTACATTTACCACGTTGCCCTTATCATGTGACCTGCCAGCGTCTGTTGCATCACTTCATGGGATAGTAAAGCGTCTTATGCACACTTCAGAATCTCACCGAAAGTAGGAGGTAATTCAGGCACTTTTTGCTTGCTCTTTTATGAGTAATGTAAATTCAGACATATTTCTTTTGTGACATACTGTCTTTTTTTGTTTCGCCTACTATATAGTTGGTAAGTATGCGATTTCAGATGCAGCCAATATCACTCTATAAAGAAAAGGTTCTATATGGAACTTTAAGGGTTTTCTTCAGGCACTTCATCTACAGAACCTATAGGGGTTTCCATCATGGGATCATTTTAAAGATTTAGTTTTAATTAATAGATCTTAAATTTTAATCAAATTTTATGAAGTAAACTGCTTGTAAACATACACCGATCAGGCATAACATTATGAGCACTGACAGGTGAAGTGAATAACACTATATTAGGCAGCAAGTGAACATTTTGTCCTCAAAGTTGATGTGTTAAAAGCAGGAAAAATGGGCAAGCGTAAGGATTTGAGCGAGTTTGTCAAGGGCCAAATTGTGATGGCTAGACGAGCATCTCCAAAACTGCAGCTCTTGTGGCGTGTTCCCGGTCTGCAGTGGTCAGTATCTATCAAAAGTGGTCCAAGGTTCAGAATACACAGTGCATCACAGTTTGTTGCGTGTGGAGCTGCATAGCTGCAGACCAGTCAGGGTCATGCCCCTGTCCACCGCTGAAAGAGCCAACAGTGGACACGTGAGCATCAGAACTGGACCACGGAGCAATGGAAGAAGGTCGAGTGGAGTCCATGCCTCGACGGGTCAGGGCTGTTTTGGCAGCAAAAGGGGGACCAACACAATATTAGGAAGGTGGTCATAATATTATGCCTGATCAGTGTACTTCATCACTAGAAAAGAAAAATGATTGCAAAATATTTTCATGTTTAACTGTTTTTCTTTTAAGACATTTCTCCTTACATAGAACCTTTTTAGAATAAAGGGTTATTTAAAGTTGAGTCAAGAACCCTAGAGATCTATATAGAGTGTAGATAGAACTAATGTCAGTTGTAGAAGTGGTTGTAAATTAGAATAGTAAAAGCTGGAGATTAATTGTTACTGTAGATGGGCCATGAATCCATAATGTCTATAATAATGCTTACAAAATATCAGATTTCTATGTTATATGCATTCTAGAATGAAACACTATTTTAATGAGTCACTGAATCATGCATTTAACCAACTTAAAACTGTAAAACGGTTATAGAAGTTTAAGATTGCTGTAAAGCAAATGTACTGAAATAAACAATTATTTTATATGAAATATATATTTTACAAAATATATAGATTGCTAGTAATGATTGCAAACCCATATGTCAAACGAAGTTATGTTCGAAATTTTAAGTTGATATCACAAAAATTGAGCCGCTAAAATGTTTTAAAGTAGCATTTCCATGGTAAAACACAATGTCCATTTTCCTGCCGGCACAAAACACTTTGGTTGGAACTATTTTAGTTCAGACTAAGTAACTGGCAATACTGTGAAAATTCCACCCCCACAACGTGAAATTTTCTAGGAACAAAATCCTAAAACTTTCCATGAAACATTTATCATTATCATCATAAAACCACAGCTCAAAACTCTTTAAGCTATAAGACCTGTTTAACCCTTCAACAAAAGCACTACACATGGGAGATGTGGGTTTGAATAAATGTGAAGGTCAGTTCCTTTCTTCAGGTCAGAAGAATGAAGGCCACCTAATGTAAGTTTATATGCTTTATATAACACTTTATATTAAATATCAACTGTCCTCAAAGGAATCCCAATTACAGCAGGTGATTCTCTAAAGACACTGATGAAACACTGATACAATGAAACGAAAGGATTTCCAATATGTCTGATCAAGTTTAATTAAATTACCAAGCCAAAAGAATTGGTTTCAGACTTAAGAGACTAACAACTGATTTTCTGTCTTAGAAAAGAGCTTAGACCTACAGTTTTGAAAAGTCAGCTCTAAGAAGTGAGAAACCTGACGGTTCAGCCTCTGTTCGGCGGTAAGTAATCAGTCAAGATGTTCTTCATTATATTTAAAGCATGCTTTACACAACATATTACAACAATCTTGACCCCTATTATAGAATAACATGTAAGAACAGCAGTAAACAAGCCACAAATTTGACAGAGGCAAAAAAATCTTGAATGCCATCTGACGTCTTGATTAGGCAAATCGTGCTGCACTTGATTATATAATGCTGATGTGTTGTTCATTTTGTTGATGTGGCTGATGAGGCTTAATCAGGCATTCTTAAATCAATGGGCTTACACACACACACACACACACACACACACACACACACACACACACACACCCACCCCCTATGCACTTCTTAATGCCATCACACAATCACTTCCTATGCAGTTCAGGAAGAGACACTTGCAAATTAAATCCAAATTGGTTCAAAGAAATATAAACAGGTGGGGCAAGGATAGTCCACTGATTTCAGTGCAACTACTATAATATATATATACAGAGAGAGAGAGAGAGCACACCATTTTTTGTGTGCCATTTTTATACAATACAATATTTCAAAGTCTGTTCACTTTAGACAAGTTCTGAGTTCATGACTTCCCAAGTTCAACAATGATTGCATTTTAATTTGAAGTTTTTCATGCCTGCTGTTGTAGACTTCATATGGCTGAGGGTGCTGTAACATCTCTGGGCTCTTTGATACGCCTTTCCTCACCAGCGCCACAGCCGTTTGACGCCTGAACGAGAGTGGCACAGCTCAAGGTGATACTCGTGTTGCCTCCTTCGTTCATTAAACTTTAACGAGGCCTCTGGCTTCCCAGTGCTGAAGCAGCAAAGACAAGAGGATTTCTGAGGGAAAGCTGAGAATATCAAACACAGCTTAACACCAGCTACTTCTGTCTCCAGACGGCTTGGATGTTTCAAGTGGCCTTTGGGCCAAACCTGCCAGTCATTTTAAAGGCCGACAACCTACTAGGTGCCTGTTGCTTGTGAAGGCTTTGCTAGTTGGAAAGAAATGGAAATGAGGAATATATTGAAATGTAGAGTACATCAGTTCTCAACTGGTGTGTCTCAGGTATGTCTGTTCTGATATGGTTATGAACAGTAAGAAAATAAGCAATGATAAATGCAAATAATAAAATGCAACTAACCATATTGCAACCACAACAGTATTATATATAAATAATTAGGATAGCAAAATAAACAGGCTTGTCAGCTGTTAATAGTTAATGCAGTTTATTGTTCTTGATCTCAAAGTCCAACATGGACAGATGTGTGACATTCCCTCAGCTTTAACAACTCAACAAAAAGAAAAAGTAAAAGAAAAAAGTAAAAGAAAATAAGACCCACACAATGGAAAAAAAAAATATGTTTAATAGTTTGTCTCGAACAAAATGATTTAGCATTTTTATGGGCCTGTCCAGTTAGCAATAATATTAAAGGGCATCTATAACGCCCCTTTCACAAGATGTAATATAAGTCTCTGGTGTCTCCAGAATGTGTCTGTGAAGTTTCAGCTCAAAATACCCCACAGATCATTTATTATAGCTTGTTTGGGTGTGAGCAAAAACATGCTGTTTTTGTGTGTGTCCCTTTAAATGCAAATGAGCTGCTGCTCCTGCCCCCTTTTCCAGAAGAGGGCAGAGCTTTAACAGCTTGAGCTTCAGTCGCTCAACAACAACAAAGCTGGAGAATCTCACGCAGCCAAAATGAGGATTATCAGTAATGGTGTTTGGACACTGATGGAGAGACCATGGCCGCGGGAACTAGGGGTGCTGAAGGAGCTGCAGCACCCCCTGCAGACGGCTGTTTCACTGCATTGGAATTTAAGACGACACGATTTGAAAAAGTTTTGTTTTTCAACGTTTTTAATTTTCCACTTTTATTCATAAATTATTCTAAAGATTATTTTGTTTTTATATGTTGTTGAATCTAATGACTTTAGAAATTAATATATCAAAAGCCGATTGTGATTGACGTGCCTACGCTGGTGGAAGAGCTCATCTGACTAGGTGACATGACAGTAGATATGATTTTGCGGGGCAATGCAAGACAAGTGTGAGAGATAAATTTATGTAAGCTAAATATTTAATTTTTTTACATTAATTGGAAAGCCTATTTGCCATCACGTTGGATAATCGCCAAATAAGCTTTGTTAATTGTTACCGGCACTGTGACTATCACTGCCCACGGTTCGAGTGATACGATGTAATTTACTCTATGGGACCTGCAGTCCACTAAATATAATGAACTAAATAACGTGCGTCTCTTTTACTTTCTTTTTAACAGCAACTACAGGGAAAACCAGTCATAGAAAACATTGCTTAAGCTTATGTTATTATTTTTATTAGCTGTCAAGTTATTAACAGAAATTATTCTAAAAAAAAAATTGTTTTCCAACAGTATTTTTGTTGGATCTGACAGGTTTAATCATGATGTTATGCAGTAAAGAAGTCCTGGCTGGTGTAGCTGTAATTAACGAGTTTTGATGAAGTGCACACTTTGACCATCCACGCAGTCGTTATCAACGGCAAAAAAAACAAACAAAAAAAACAACGAATGCATTGGTTGGTTATTTTCCTGCTCCACCTAGAACATTACGGCTGCGCAAATGCATTTTTAAATGCCAGTTGCATTTTTTAGTATTCTAAAAAAAAATAGCCTACAGACATAAATGAAATGAGGGACACTGCTTACGTCTTGCAGGATGTGGGACAATCTCACAAAAATCCATTTGCGCACCCTGTCTGACAAAAAAAAAAGTAAAAAAAAAAAAAAAAAAAAACGAATATAGAGGTCTTGATTAAAGCATTACTCATGAGCGCCAAACTACATTTGAGTATCATTTAAGATGGAGGTTTTTGTGAAATGTTTTTAACATCATGTTCTGAGTGTTCTCATTATTTGTATGTTATTATGCATTAATTATGCAATTTTACTCTATCCTTTGGCATGCCCTTGGGCAGACGCTCGATGCACTTCTCCAGCCAAGGCATCCCATGCTCACAATAGTTATTCAAGTTGCGGGAGAAAGAAAGCTCCATCTCCTCGATTTTTAGGCTGCTGCCCGAGTTGCAGCTGATGGCACTTCACTTGGCTTGTGCAGCTCCACAAAATCCTTAAAGTTCCGCCTGGCCTTGCGGTTGCGGTTCTCGTCCCAGTACTTGATATGAGGAAAAAACTTGAATTTGGACAAACCAAGCTCTAGACAATAGATGGGATCATAACTCAATGATGTTACCATCTTCAGAGCTCTCCCAAAGGTGTGGGGATATTCAAAAGCCTTTCTCTCGCAAACTTCCTTGCAGAACTCCCCAACAGTCCGGCAGTCCACCGATCTTCCAGTTGGACTATCAGGCCCTTTCAGAGACTCCACAGTCAAGCGATCGTTTCACAAAGTCACAAAGAAGGATCTTTGTCAGTTCCTCCCCGACTACTTGTGGACCTGCAAGAAGGGAATCTGTCACCTTCTGCAAATCATCCTTCAGCCACGTCTCCTAGGGAGGAGGAGATTCACCCACACTTGCAATACCAATGGGACCCAAGCTGAGAAAGCCCCTCATCCTGGTTAGGCTGTTTTGGTTTGTAAAACTCACACAGAGGAATGATGCCTTGAACTGCAAATGGCCCGACCAAAAAAGAGCTCCTCGACAGCAAGCTCTAGCTGGAAAGCAGTCCGGCTATTCTCAAAGCCACCCAAGCCTTTGTGTTTATGCAGCAGATCATACATTTAGCACCACATGCCGCAGACCTAATTTAGCTATGTTTAAATTCACTATATAGACAACTGTCCACAAATTTTGGCAAATTATAAATCTTTTGAAAGGTCTTTGGATTAGCGTCTGTATCCGCTCTCTGTTTTATGATAGAAATGCTTCAGTAACAGTAATACAGTATTTTGTGTCGTAAATACAACAATGATAAAAACAACGACATAAATAAAAACAAGATTTCACACCTTCATTATAAAACAGTGATCGAGAGATGAATCCAATCTGTCACACTTGGGTAAATTGTTAAAGTCAAGAATTCATTGAAAAACGTCTCCAAAAGCGTTAAATCTGTGAAATATTGATATATTATGAGATTTGTGGTCTATATAAGCTGTTCTGAACCGTTGAAACACATGCAAAATGAAAACAAAACTACTGACTTGCTTTCCCACTCATGAATATGACTTTGCTTGGTCATCCATGTGCTCAAAAATCATAATTATGATCTTTCTGACTCCACTTTAAGGGCACATTATATCTGATTTTTGTTTGTTTTCGTGATGCTTAGATGTTTTCACAGATTAATGTTTAGAACCACTAAAACAAGAGCAGAATTGTGTCTTTCCATGGTGTCATATTACAAGTCATTATCATGTTTTATTATGCATATAGCAACAGATATAAACACGTTTTTGCGATCGTAGAGAGATCTCCTTGTGGTCGATTTTCTCTGAAGGGGACTTAAATAGCTCTTAGTGGATTTCAGTGTCCTCTTATCATCAGGGACCGAGCGTGCGCTGAGGAACAACATCATGCTGAACAAGACGGAAATTAAATGACTGGCCATGCCATGGATGTACAAGAGGCTCTTGTCCCAGCACTCGAAGGGCAGGGTGGGCTGCAAATCGTAGTCAAGGGGAAGTTGTGAGCGGCCAGGCAACAATCAAGAAAACAACAGACCTAATGAGGGTTTACAAGCCCTGTGTTTTGATGCTGAAGGACATGAAAGCATTAGTGGAGCTGGACATATGTGATTTATACGAGATTGTTTTAATAAGAGTACATAATATGTTTGCAGGACTTCCATATGTAAAAATCACAAAGATACAAATGCTTTAAAGAGGCCATCTATGCCCTTTTTCAAAGTAGGTTTTGTTTTGGGGCTAAAATTGGACATTGTTGAAGCTCCTCTCTTCCCATTCTGTTAGTAACATATTTCCCAAAAGCATCATTTGCCAACTATGGTTGCAAGTTGCATTGAACTCTTCTGGTAATGACGGAACTGTAGTTGGCTTTGGTAAACACAGCCCTGTTTAGTTCCTGTCTCTATGAAGCCCCTCCTTCTGAAAAGCACAATGTGCTCTGATTGGTCGGCTGGAGCGGTGTGTTGTGATTGGTGTTTGGGAAATGTCCCGCCCCTTACTAACTAACTCAACCAGGCCCCGCCCCTTTATTCTGTGTATGAATTATTTAAATGAGGAATATTGTGAAGAAAACTCAAGACTACAATGAAGGCGTTTCAGGAGTTCAGAAACACTGACACTGATATAGAGAAGAACTCCTGCTGGACTTTGAAACTTTAAAGAGCTTTTTCATGCTCAAACAGCAACATTACACACTAAAGAAAGATGAACAAAAGCATGATAGATCCTCTTTAACTGTACAGTGTGTGACAACAGATTTTTTAAGTTTGCATTTAAGACAGCTTTAAATAAAAAGTTTCAATGAAAAGAGGCCCTCATTAGCATGGCCCATACACAACATTTTTTTTTTTTTTTTTGGGCCAAAACAAGCCATCCGTGGTGAGGGATTTTTTGGAAAAGTGCCTAGATTCAGTTAGATCCCTGCTGAGTTTGGTAGTTTGTTTACCAAAACCAAATGCACTGAGGCTTCTTCATTTTCATCCGAGGATTGATTGATATTCATTGTCAACTGCGTGCATGAAATTAATGATCAGATTGCAATTAACATATAGGTCACATATTGATCTCAAAAACATGGGATATGTTAGCTGAGATGGTCCATGGGAACCTAACTGCTCATGATGGGTTCAGCATTTCCCACAATACTCCATTTACACTGCGTTCTTCGTTTAAGCCTTTTCTCACCTATAGCCCAGAGGCCCAGAGCTCAGTCGGGAGGCACGGTTCACCTCAGAAACCTCTGAAAGGAAAGTTAGCTTTTCCCGAAGTAAAGACCACTCTTTCCAGGGACTCTTGAGCTGTCCCAGGATTCGCTGACCTTCAAATGTAGCATCCCATGTTTCAGTGAATAAAACTTCTCAGCCTTCAAGGCATCACATCAGAGGTTATTTTTTGCCTGAGGTCCAGGGCTAGAGTTGTGCAAAGCCTGTATTACAATCTGTATTAAAATGTGTTTCACAAAGTGTTACAATTGGACCAGTAACTGTGAATCTTCCTCCTCGCTGATCAAGTTAGTGATTGACCTCAATGGCTCACTCCTCAACACCATTTTATTATACAACCAGAGAGATTTAAATGTCAAAGTTTACTCGCCTTCATGTTGTTCCAAACCTGAATGACTTTCTTCTTCAGAACAGAAGATATTTTGAAAGTTCATTGGGCTGAAAACTTCCAAATTCCAACAATGAGAAATAAATCCATAAGATCTAAATGTAATATTAGTCTTCTAAAGTGAAAAAAGAAACAGATGTTGAACTGATCTAAATGTATGTCTTCATTGTTAATTTTGGACATTTTCTCCACCCTTTTAAATGTAGAAAAGAAAACTTAAAAAAAAAAAAAAAGGATATTTATTGTGAAATGTGTAACATAGGCTCATTGGAAAAATATGTTTATAAGTACAATTCACTGCAGTTTCCAGCTGAAATGAACACTAGAGGCTGTAAAACATCAACAACTTTTATTCCTGTTCACACGCATTATTATGGAAGCTTGTTTCCGCCACTGAATAAAAAATGAAAAAGGTAGTTATGACTTTTTATCTCAACAATTCTGACTTTTTTTCAGGCAATTGCAAGTTTAGATCTATAAACTCGCAATAGCGAGTTATAAAGTCAGAATTGCAAATTTATATCTCACAATTCTTACTTTATAACTCGCAATTGCCACTTTATATCACAATTCTGAGGAAAAAAAGTCAGAATTGTGAAATATAAACTGACTTTAAATCTGACTTTATAACACACAATTGCGACTTTATATCATGCAATTCTGAGTCCGAATTGCGAGATAAAAAGTCGCAATTTTCCTTTTTTTTTTTTTTTTTTTTTTTTTTTTTTATTCAGTGGCAGAAACATGCTTCCATGCATTATGATTACAGTGGCAGACTAAAGACATATTTTGATGCATTTTCACAATAATATTTTGACCGTAAAACATCTTTACCATAGTACATGGTTTGTAAACCAATAGATTTTAATGTCTGCATCACATAACCAGCTCCATATGTTTAGCTTTTCTGTGTAGTAAACTTGCTCTACTTTACTTGCTAGTAAAGTAGCTCACCTGGTACACTTGCGATGTGAAGCGCTCAACATGACAAAAGAGCTCAACGCTTCTTGAAGCAGCTAAAATGACATGGTTGCTTCAGCAAATGTGTTTTTACCTCATGTTTGCTTTTAAAACTATCAGTCAGGTTTAATGTAGGTGCAACAATATTTTCAAATACTCTTTTCACGAGAGCGTTTGCCCATATCTTTAAGCTATTAAGTTTAAACGTATTTGGCTTGCTGTCCACAGTGGAGGGGCTCCAGGAAGCAGCTTCAACTCGAGCTTCAGTATACTCACAGTTGGATAACTAACGCATGGAAGATGAGTTTGGAAGCAAAATGCCTAAATTATGTTGGTGGAGCTGGGGAGGTGGAGGGATGCCAAAAACAGCTGGTTGCTTTTATGCTCCGGCAGTTAATTGAAAGATTAGATGGGTTCACTCCTCCCGAAATTACATTTAGGAACTTCACTTAGCACCGTTCAATGCACATTTCACTTTGAAAGTGTCACAAAACATGCAAGAAGCAACATAAAATAATGTCGCAGCAATGTTACCACAGGCATGTCTTTCCATCGAATCTGGGTTGAAAATGTAATAGGTTGATGTTGCTTTGGAAAAAGTGAGGAAAATGTTTAATTCCAAATTTTCAAGTAAAGCATTGCATTCATTTTAAACTCAAAGTTAATCTCTATTAAGAAATTCAAGTATGCAAGTATACTTGCTCAAATGCATTAGTTAGGGCAACTGACTAGACAAATATGCATTTCAAATGACTGAAAAAGCATATAACAGATCATTTTTGACCTGATATTTCTCACACCAATGGCTTCTCTTGCTAAGTAGAAAAATTATCTAGCATCCATTAATGCATGCTGTCTTGTATTATATTGCAGGTTAATCAGGGATACTACAGGAATAAAACAGACTCTCTAATACTATATACCAGATAATATCTCCATCTCCAGAACTAAAAAAGGGAAGTGACAGAGAATAGTGCACGGTGGCACACAGAGAATGAAGATTTGCATTAAATGGGATCCTCTCCACCAGCTCTCATTCTGATGATTAGAATAAATGATACAGAGCAGTTCAGACAACATCTTTCACAAGAAAAGAAATGTAAATTGTGGGTGAGATAGTTTACGTGTGCTTGGAAGATAAATCCATTCCATTCCCTCTTCTCAATATTTTGCACTGGAGAAATTCCATAGTGATAAATGCAGAAGGTTATTATACTGCATTCATTTGGAGCAATTCTAAAGATGTTATTCATTGTGAATGCACTTTCGATTGTCATATTTAAATGGCACTCATCGATGTACAGTGCTTAGCAACCGCTACTCACATTTCCTTCTGTAATTGGTCTGCTGGACCGCTGTTGGCAAGGAGTTTAAATGATGCTTTGCGATTAAGATGTTTTATGATTGCAGATGGAAGTTTTTGTTGTTTGAGCAAAAGCTGGTGTGTTAAGGAGGACATCGGCCCCTGGGGGCCAGTAAGAGATGGACGTGAATGACGGGGAACACTATGAAACCTGCAACAGGACACCATAAAAGAAATGAGTGATGTGTGTGAAGCTGGTTTTGAATGTTTAAAAAAGAGACGGATATGAGTTATAAAGCCACAAATGATTTCTCCGTTAGGAACAAAAGCAGTCGGTGTTATGAAGGTGAATGAATCCTGCCAGAACAAGAACATTTGCAACATCAAAAAGCGAGTTTTGGTTAATAAAGTTAGTTTCTTTGTAGTGCTTTAGCTGACATGCGTCTGATCTTATTAACTCTGTCACATCAAACAGGTCACAATCTACACAATGACACTGCAATTTCCTTTGGGATCCAAAGAAATTATCCATTTCTGAATGTGACTCATCATTGGCTGGATTGTGGCTGAACTGGAAATGAGGTCTGCTCATCAAACAGAAGGGCCCTTTTAAGATGAAAACCGCAATGATATCTTGATGCATAAATGATTTGCATATAAGCGTTTCTATTATTTTATTATCGGTATGCCATTTCCAATCAAAGAAAAGAGGCTTCTCGCACAAAAGCATAATTTCAGGCCATGATTCAAGACCCTCAAGTCTGTAATTAAAAGATAAGCTATTTATGCAAATGTTTGTCGTTTATTTTTGTAATTTGCAGCAGTTTGAGCAGAGCTTATGTGTGCAGTTTTTTGGAAAGATGATTTGAGGTAACTTTAGTTCAGTTTGATTAAAGGAATAGTCTGCTCTTATGTCTTTCTAAACCTGTATGCTGACATTCTTTAGTGAAATGCAAAAGATGAAATTGTGCGGCATAGTACAGAAATGTTGTGTGAAGAACAGACCTACATTTGAGCAACTATTTTCTTGTTATTGATCCTACTGTGAACAATTCATCCTCACATCAGGGTTATTATAGTTGACTAAAACTAAAACCATAAAGAAATGTTAATTGAAATAAAATGAATGTTAATTGGGGGGGGGGAATGGATTGGTATATGGAGTATATATTTGAATATATGGAATGAAACTTGAATATATGGAATGGAAGTTTGAATATATGGAATGGAAGTTTGAATATATGGAATAGAAGTTTGAATATATGGAATGAAATTCTGAATATATGGAATGAAAGTCTGAATATATGGTATTAAAGTTTAAATATATGGAATGGAAGTTTGAATATATGGAAGGGAAGTTTTAAAATATGGAATAAAAGTCTGAATATATGGAATGAAAGTCTGAATATATGGTATTAAAGTTTAAATATATGGAATGGAAGTTTGAATATATGGAAGGGAAGTTTTAAAATATGGAAGGAAAGTTTTGAAATATGGAATAAAAGTCTGAATATATGGAATGAAAGTCTGAGTATATGGAATGAACAACATGTTCTCCAACCAATACAACCATATAGGTCGTTTGTCACTTCCCTGAAATACGACCCATAGGAGCGTTTACTAAAGTTGTGCCCCTATCGACAACAGGACACTTTCATTTTAATGCATTGTTCCCTTTTATCTGCGTCATATTTCAGGTTTCGCGTAGCTCAATTGGCAGAGCATTGCAATAACAATATGCAATCATGTGATCACGCGATCGTGGGTTCGATCTCAGGGAACGCATGTGCTCATAAAGTGTATATGCACTATAAATCACTAAGGTTAGGTTTAGGGGTGGGGTGGGTGTAGATGTTAATAAAAAAATTAGTTTTGCTAAATGGAAATAGGAGAAATGGTGTAAAAACTCCACACATTGCACTTAAATGAACATGCATTTTGATTGGTAACGACAGTCATACGTCATTTCATGATGACAGACGTAATACGACACTGTCATTATTTTTACACCAGCTAGAGGGCGCATGACTTTACAACGTAAATATAGGTCGTAATAAGGTGCTTGAAAAACGACCTATACGGTCGTTTTTTTTTTTTTGGAGGACAGTCTCCAGTAACCAAACAGATCTCACCCCCCAATGACTACCATGGTATTTATTTTTCCTACTATGGTAGTAAATGGGGGGTGAGATCTGTTTGGTTACTGACATTCTTCCAAATATATTTCTTTGTGTTCAGCAGAACAAAGAAATTCATAAAGGTTTAAAACTACTTGAGGGTGAGTAAATAATGACAGAATTTTCATGAACTATCGCTTTAATGATGTTACACAGGTGGTGGAGTAATAACATCTGTTTGAGATTGAATTAAGGACAGGTTTTTTTTTGCTATAAATTATGGACATGGCATCTGAGGACTAATTCAGATTCCTGCTTATAAAGAAAAGTACAAAACGCAGCTCTTTTGAGGACACGGCATGTCTCGCCACATATTCAAAAAGGGAAATCCGCCGAACGGCCTCCTGCTGCTGAATCCAGCCATGTTCACTACACAACAGCACTGTCAGTCTTCCATGAATATTTTAACACACATTCCTCAGTAAAGCTTCTGTCAGACATTATGATAAAGTCATATTTCATTTAAGGCTCCTTGGCTTTCAATAATCCTGGCCCCGCCACCCAAAACAGCTTGAGTTTTTCCCCATAACTCAAACTGCACATCGATAATTCATGAGATATCTGCAGTCATGCAGTTAATGGCAACCTTAGCTGCATACTTTATATAGTATATTTCTGTATTCTCATACACTGATTGTGTAGGAAGGAAGCCAAAGCACAGCCTATGCTTCATGACAGCACATTAGCATGATGTGTCTCGCATGATTGATGGGGATGTTGGAGACGGTGGGTCCGGAAAGTTCATATTACCTCGAGCACAGTTGTACCCTTTGATGGTGCTCATCAAAGTTGAATAATTGAACCGTCAGGGCAGGTTTATGACCAAATTCTTTGCATTTCGGTTTTGTCGTCAAGTACAGAAGAGCTCTGACAGCACTTTGATCTATCCCCTGCATTTGACAAGAATGTACTTTTTCAATAATAATAATAATGTTTTATAAAAACAATTTATTGTTGGTGGTTTTTGTTTGAGCTTGGCTCAAAGCGATCAAGTTTACGGAGTTATTGAAGTAGTCATTTTCAATATCAAGTAAAGCATTTGGATTTATTTTGGTTTATTATGAGCTTGTTCTTGTTCATTGGTTTTTTAGCAAGATGTGGCCACATGAACGAGTTGAGGCTCATGCCTCTTTCCCTGTCATTTTCTTGAACTTCACATGCAGAAGTGCGTCTAAATACATCAACTAGTTCTGTCATGACAACTCTCAGAGTGTTTGGCATGGTAATGAGTATGACAATGCTGATATGTTTGGTCTTGGTGGAATAGATCTGCTATGCTGCTGCTGCAGATCGAGTACGGGACTTGCTACTGCCAATACATACACAACATATCAACGATATAGAGCTATATCGTGATATCGCCTGCGGCCGAATCACAGTCGTGCTGATATAGAGCGATATCGCACAGTTACGAGTGTGATATTGCATTTATACAACAGTTTGACTGCACAAGTGTGTAAATACATAAGAAACAACAACGGATTGTCTTAAAAAACCCTCTTTTGTGAGGAACTACTTCCTTCTGCCATGGATTCAGATCTCAAGTTCACATTTTAATAGTTGAGCCCAAGACCCATTACAAATTCTAAAGCATCACTTTAGAACTAGTAACGAAGGAACGTTGAGTCGTTTCATTGAAGCTTGTCGTAATATTAATAGTATTATGAGGGAGAGATTGCCTGAGCGAGTGTATTACCTGCATCTAGCTGATATTCTTCAGGTCAAACTTATATTCATAATCACAAAATCAGTTTGAATGTCCACTGAGGAAAGCGATATCTTTGTCTTTGTCCTTTTAACATTTAAGAGGATTTCCCATGACAGCGCTAGTCGAAACATTTAAAGTAAAAACAACATCCTTGTTTCCTTGTTTCAGTCCATTTCAATATAAAAGTATTTGCGACTGACTGACTCACAGTCTTTGACTCCATCTAATGGCTTATTAATGTAACTTTTACTGAAGCCAAAATCAAAACGGACTCTCAATACCAAAAAAGAAAAAAAAATACAGCATGTTACTTAAATAAAATATTATTTATTGAACAATAATATTTAAATTAACAACAATAGCCATTAAAACAGTATAAGAAAGTAAAATAGGAAATAAACACAAGCAAACAGTTCAGTCAAATGTACAAAAGCAGCGCTCTATTTAGTATAGGATTTAATTTTGATGTAAATATAAACTTATGAAACTTAATATAACCATTAAGCCAAATCTATTAGCTCTGGAACAAGTAACAGATTAATAAGACCAAAGATTGCCCGTTTGATATACCCAAAACAAATTATACCTCATGTTTAAACACTATCTACATAAGAGCTAGCGGCAAATTCTAAAAAAAAACTATTAAAACTATATTCCGTTACAAAATAACAGTAGTATCTATAAAAATATGGTGGGTTTGCTCGTCCACCATGACACTCACTGTGAGAATGCTGACAGCGGAGTGATTCAAACGGTGAAATGGTTTCCGTGGCAATACTGGTTCGAAAGACCTCTCAGCCAATCAGATTCGAGAACCAGAATGTTATGTTGCACTTTACATTTTTTATATATAATACTAAATATTTTGGAAGGCCTTCGAATATTGTCTTGGGTAACTGGGAGGCCTTGGATTCAATGAGGTTGTGAACTGCTGCGGTAGCAAAAATAAAAAGTTGCATGAATTGAGATGTCATTGGCCGTAGCATGGGTAATGGACATTGACAAGTTATGTGCCAAAAATACTTTGAATAAATGAATGAGTAATAATAGTGATGCTTGGCTTAATATGAAATAATATTCAAACTTTAAATGTAATAATGTGCACTATGCCTTTGTGGTCCAGTGTTGTTGCACAATGACAGTTGTGGAAACAAGGGTGTTTTTTTCTGTCTGAGTTTGATGCATATCCTCTTGTGCATGTTACAGATCTTTCCTCATGTGTATTCTCCTGTCTGGGTAAATAATAGACTCTCCATCTCTATGATGGCCTGGTAATGGGTTGCACAGCTTCTGTTGTACTGTATCATTCCAGCTATGAATAGAGATTAGAGTGGGCTGGCATCACGCGCTGCGATGCCCTGCCACACTGAGGTAAGACTACAGCTGTCAAGAGGAGGTTTGGAAAATGAAACGCTGGCGTGGCTGTTTCTGCTTTGAAGCCCCGTTGCACTAAAACTGAACCTTTGACAACTGCAGAAGACCGACAGTCAGCATGTGTGATATCTGAGTGGAAAACATCTCCGAGAAAACTCAAGCTACTGTGTCGGATTACCGAACGGCTGATTATTAAAGCAAATGAAATGCACCCTGACGTCCAAGACAATATTCGGGGCTTTGCAAAGTAGCTTGTCGTCGTGCACCAAAACTCCACTCTTTTGCCGTTCTAATTAGCAACGACGGCGACTTGCCTATTTAATGTGCTGGCTCAACTCTCTCAAGGATTACAAGAGGTCTTATATTTAAGACCTGCAAGTATTACATCTGTCCAAATGTGAACAGAATATTCTCCACCTCACACGAGTCGACCCACCGAGAATGAATTCAATCAGATTAACTCCTTATTAACAGGAAGCCATTGTGAATAATGCTTCTAATGCCTTTCTGAGTTTGAAGACGGCGAGTTGGCTTAAGAAGGCTGGATAACGGCACAGTTAAAGTACGTGCGATGCCTCGTGAAGCACAGCGGCCTCAATTAACCTTATCAGAGATTCACCTCTATATGCATACCTCTGGGTCAGGATTCATAAATAAGCATCATGCTTTAAGTTTTAAATTAGCCAACCACTGATATTCAGGGGAATCGTTTGTGTTTATGCATGATATGTAAAACATAATTAAGACTCAGTTTTTATGTCACATTGTATTGCACACAGCCTTATAACAGAGAGAGCTGAGGCAAAAATCAAATACAGGTTATGTCAGGTTATGTTCGGAATGAAATTCTTTATAGTATGTTTTGAAAGTAGTAAATAGCTGTGTTTACATGCAACAAAGATGTGCATGTAAACATCTCAGTGTAACCCTTGTTCCCTGAAGGAGGGAACGGAGATGTTACGTCAAAATGAGCTGACGTTATGGGGTCTCACTTGGGAGCCCAATCACCTTTGGGTAGTAAGAAAACAGGCCAATGAAGATTGGCGATTGAGATTTCCATGGCAGGCCACAGGTGTATAATGAGTGCAGCTCACTCATTCAGCTTTTTGCTTCGGAGCCGAGCAGTTGTTCACAACGCTCTGCCAATCTGGCTTCACTGGAAGTGTTCCTCGCTAGATATACAGCGCATACAGTGGTGTGTTTCACCAAAAAGAGCAAACGTGCACGGATAAGTGTAAAGATCACACCTCTGGGCGCTTCAACTGTTCAGAGAGCAGTTTCCCTGAAAGAGCAAGCACAGGTGACGTTGTGTCTTTGTAAAAAGGGCATTCCACCCGTGTTCGTTTCCTGGCCCCGACTGACAGTTACGGTTACAGTTAACCAGGTTCATAGGAAATATGTGCCTTTGGTGACATTTTTGAAAAATGATATTATCCTGCTTCTTGTGTGTTTTGTTACACTTTCAAAGTGAAATGTCCAATGACTGGCATTAAAAGAGGGTTTAGTTTTAGTTGTTTCTATTTTAGTATCATTGAGATAGTATTATATATATATATATTTTTTATTCGTTTTGATGCACGTGGGGAGCGAAGGCTGGCCTGTGTGGTCCGATCCAACAGACGAGCTACTGTAGCTCAGATTGCTCCAGAAGTTAATGCTGGTTCTGATAGAAAGGTGTCAGAATACACAGTGCATCACAGTTTGTTGCGTATGGGCTGCATAGCTGCAGATCAGTCAGGTGACCATGCTGACCCCTGTCCACCGCCGAAAGAGCCAACAGTGGACACGTGAGCAATGAAAGAAGGTGGCCTGGTCTGATGAATCACGTTTTCTTTTGCATCACGTGGATGGCCGGGTGCGTGTGCGTCTCTTACCTGGGGAACACATGGCACCAGGATGCACTATGGGAAGAAGACAAGCCGACGGAGGCAGTGTGATGATTTGGGCAATGTTCTGCTGGGAAACCTTGGGTCCTGCCATCCATGTGGATGTTACTTTGACACGTACCACCTACCTAAGCATTGTTGAGGACCATGTACACCCTTTCATGGAAACGGTATTCCCTGGTGGCTGTGGCCTCTTTCAGCAGGATAATGCTCCTGACACAAAGCAGAAATGGTTCAGGAATGGTTCGAGGAGCACAGCAACGAGTTTGAGGTGTTGACTTGGCCTCCAAATTCCCCAGATCTCAATCCAATGGAGCATCTGTGGGATGTGCTGAACAAACAAGTCCGATCCATGGAGGATCCACCTCACAACTTACAGGACTTAAAGGATCTGCTGCTAACATCTTGGTGCAGATACCACAGCACACCTTCAGGGGTCTAGAGGAGTCCATGCCTTGACGGGTCAGGGCTGTTTTGGCAGCAACACAATATTAGGAAGGTGGTCATAATGTTATGCCTGATCGATGTATATAGTTTATAATAAAATCTAGTATATAATAAAACTATGTATATATGCATATGCATCCATCCAGCGTGTCTGAGATAAATGGGAACACTACTGGACTTTTTTCTCCATGTATTATAGAGATCTTCAGGTGTTCTACAGCTCATGTTTTACTCTTGTTTTGGCCTATACACACAACACTCATGCTGACTAATCTTGTCCAGTGATATAGAGGCCTCCTCAGTCAGGCATCATTCTCCTCAAGAGACTTTTCTCTGTGACTGTGACTGACTATGAATAGTGGACTACTCGACTGGAGTTCAGGTTCTCGGTAAGGAATAACCAGGGTTTGATTCAGGCTGACAGACTGTCCCTGGGGAACAGGCCACAGATCCATCAGCTGTCCGCTGTAGGTCTCCGTGCTCCTGGAAAACGGTGGCATCTGTCAAGAGCTGAATGGTATGAGGTGTGTTGAGCAGTGATATGGTCCCGGTGGACCAGTGTAAAGTTCACTCTGTCAATGGGACACAGGATTGGTGTATGTTCGCTGTACTTGTTAAAGGACAATGTTTTATGTATGTATCAACTGGTTAGAAAACGTCACGAGTGCTTGGCTTCAGTGAGGACTGGGGCTCCATTTTAATTATGGCGTGTTTGAAATCACTGGTTCTTATCATTGATGTCAAACCTGACGCAACACATTTTGACATTCCATATTTGATTTGAATGACATGTATACAGTACACACACAGTGTTTTAAGCTTATATTACTTTTTTGTCATTTTTGTAGCTCAACAACCCATGATTATTATAGTTAAAACCGAACCCCTAAAAAAGCATTTTTTGTTGCTGAAATAACATTAAATGAAATAAAGTAAATTATATAACAATTTTACACAGATCACACGCTTTGTTCTGCATCACTTCAGCATGCCTTGGAATGAGTCTGGAAATAGAAACACGTCCAGCCAAAAGTCTGGCATCAAACTTGTACCTATAGTTACAGAATGCTAACTAGAAAAAAGATTCAGATTGACTTTCTGAAAACACATAAAAACAGCACTTCACTTCTGAATATTCCTGCGTTTGTTTAGTGTTTGTCTGAGAAACACATCTTGCCCTGTGTGTTTTATTATTTAATTTTATAATCATTCATCATTTGATTTATCATTTAATGATTTATTTATCATTTTATTATTTTTTATTATTCCTTTTTGTCATTTTATGTTTGATATTACTTATTGTTTTACTCATTTATTGAGTAAATTGTTGTTAAATAATGATTGTGTGTTTTGAAGCGATGTTTGTCTTCATGAGTAAGTTAAGAGATTAGAAAATGTCTCCATTTCAAGAGTCTTTTTTTTTTTAACTGTGGTATAATAACATATAATAACATAATAATAGCAAATATTTTTGAGTTTAATGGTATACAGTGCTGTTTAATGGAATTAAATATATTTTTATGCTTGTGAAGTACCAATCAGTGTTATTTTAGTATCACTGAAATGCTATTATAGTTTTTATTAATATTTGGAATTTATGATTTTTATATTTTCTGTTTTCATTTTAATTTAATTTAATCAGTTAATATTTATCATATTTCAAGAAACCAAAATGTTCTGGTTTTAGTTTTATTCAACTATAATATCTCTGAATGTACCGTGTTTTCTCTAAGCTTTCGTCATCTGCTTTGACTTTGTGTTGTTCTTCATCTAGACTTTGTTGGGATCATAACTGGAGTCTTTGAAAGAGCAACAATGTCACCTTTGTATCTCCTCAATGTCCTGCTGTGATGCAGGCTTCATTTTCCAATTGTTTGTGTCCACTGTGCATTTATATATACTTTACTGCTATCATTTTTGTATGAAGAACAGAATACAAGCATAATTATGGGAAACAGTTACATGTAACATGAAAAAAATGCAAGCCAATCTTCATCCTTAAAGAAACAGGTCATCTAAAACTCCTCATTTACTCGCCCTCATGTCATTCCAAACCTGTATGACTTTACTTAGTCTATGAAACATGAAAGGAGAAGTTTAGCAGAATGTTCACGCCCTTTTATTTTTGGTATTTAAATCTTGCATGCTTTAATTTGTACTTTTCACAGGCTTTCCGAACATCAAATAATTAAAAACAGTGAAGCAAGTCAAAGAAAACAGGAGGCTGGGAGCAACTGGGTCAGTCTAACAGAGAGAGCATGAGGCAGGAGGACACTCAGAGACGAAGCTCAGGGGAAAGAAGATTAAAGCTCCTGCCAGAGAGCGTTCGGCTCCAGAAGAAGAGTATGCAAATCATGCTTGGAGTTTGCGCTGAAAATGAGTGACTACAAAATATTTTAGGCTATATGTTATCTGCACATAACCTGAATGAAGAAACACAATACTTTGACAATTTACTTATTTTTTCAAAATTAGGTGTAAAGTGAGTAAAAACATGTTACTGGGAATAAATAAATAAATGAATTTACTTTGGATCCATGAATTTCCATATAATTCCATTTCAACTCTCAGAACAGTATTAGAATGTTATTGAATATGTTACAGGGGTCATGAACTGCGTCGTTTCATTGTTTAATAATGTTTCCTGGGGTGCGCTTATAATGTAAGTATGTTTTTTACATCAAAAACTGTCATAATTTAGAAATGAAAGCCATTTTTCCTACCCTGATTTTATCCTCTGATTTGAACGCTCTGTTTTAAGGGGCGTGTCTGTGTGAGACTTCAGTGGAAACGCCCACTGCTGTGATTGGCTGACATCTTTGCATATGAAATAGCTAAGTATTACTCTCTCGAAAACTTTTAGCTTGTTTTTACTATTACAGCTCTCAAGGTTAACTAATTGTGAAAAGTGTTGATTACACTACAGCATTACATTTAGATCTATAGCATTATATTTAGATCGTTGTATGAAAGGTTGCAGTGATGATCATTGTAGTCGATCACAGACATGTTGTTGAGCTCATGAAAGCACTGATCTTGTCATTGCAACTCAATTTCTGCATACTGACGAATGCTTTCATCATAACTATCAGTGCAAACACAATGAAACTAAGAGATTTGTTGAGTAAAATGGGAGTTTTGGGAACTCGGTCACTGATAAACTCGCGCTGTTTGATTGACAGCTCCAGAGATTGTAAAGGGAGCGTTCTTAGATCGCTTCCTATATCTAATTTAATCAACGTTTAAATAACAGATTATTTTCATCCTACTAAGAGTAACAAGGTGAAGCTGAGTGTTTAGTCACTGGTTTGATTTACTGACACACAGACAAAGATCAGATCAGGCATTAGAATTAACACAGTTACTCACATGTTGTCGCATTACTGTCGAGTCCATATCGGAAAAGTCTGTTTGCAAAGCCTGCGCCGAAATGCGACTGATTTACCAAAGAATCCACAGTGAAATGAACCGAATACAAATAAATGAAGCTCAACTGAGACATTCACATTGTTGAAAATAGATAATCATATTCCTAGCATTAGGATCCTTTGAAAGGTGATGTTATTTTAGTCCTGTATCGCTCTCCTCTCCTGCTCATCTCACTAACACACCAGTGGGCGGGGCTAACGCTGCAATGATGAAGTAGGCGTTGATTTCTTCTGTGGAGGCGGAGCTTCACCTATCTATTCCACAACAAGTCATTATCTGGGCTTGGTTAAAATAAAAGTTGTTTTTAGACTAACAAGGAAGTTTTCAGTTCTGAAACTTACAGGATATTCTTATAGTACGATGACTTCTTAGATATCAGAAGCTTAAGGAAAAGATGATTTCTCAATTCATGACCTCTTTAATGTATTTGTAGTATTTCAGCTACTGCTAATAGACACACAGACACATTGCTGTGAGCCTGTAAGATCTGCTGCTGCTGCAGAAATAGACACACATCAATCCTGTAGCAGATCTAGGCAGGTGGAGCTGGGGAGGTGGAGGGGTTCAGAGGAACTCTGATAGATTACAGCAAACACTGAACCAGAATATTTAAATGTTGAGCAAGCAATCTCATTGGCTGCAGGATCAGCAGAGGCCAATCAGCTTGTGCCGGTAATGATGTGATCGCTTGGCATGTAAAGAACCGGTCAGCCTGCGCCCTCTAGAGTTTCATGACTGAACTAGATATTTAACTTCTATATAATTTTCAGAAAAACACACACTAACAGTAAAACGTTTACAGTTTAACTAAATACATATCAAAAAGTAAAATATGCTATATAGTAAAGCTATAAGTAAAAAAAAAAAAAAAACACTTTACAATAAGATCTCATTTGTTAACCAACCTTAGTTAATGCATTAGAGCTAACAATGGGCAATATAGTTTTTTTTAAAGCATTTATTACTCTTTTTTAACGTTAGTAAAAAATCTAATTGTTTATTGTCTGTTCATTGTCAAGTTCAGTGCATTATAATGTTAACAGATACAACTTTGGATTTTAAAAATGTTGTAGTAAATATTGAGATTAAAGTTAGTTTTAACTGTAAAATGTACATGCATCAAAATTCATGCATTCCGTAATGATTGATGCAAATTAACCGTAACAGGATTTAACTTGTGGCAGTGAAAACAAATCATATACAGCTGATTTGTTTACGTAGTGATTTTTGTTTGAATCAAGTGAAATCATGGTGATGTAACATCAGGTAATGTGGCACAAAGTTTCAGCGTGAGCTCTCTGGCTGGGAAATCTGATGACAGCAACAAGGCGGGAGCTTACATCCATTTCCCCAGCTGATTGAGCGATATTGTGTACTTGCAGAGAAAAGTAAAACCTCAGCTTCATACGAGATCTGTTAAGAAGCTCTCTGGACGATAACTCGCCTCATAAAACTGCACTGCTGGTCAGTCCAGAGTCCTGCACATCTAATCCATTGCTGCTTTCCTCTAGTAAATCCACATTCAGTAAAATGTGACCTTTTTATCAAAATAATAATGCGAAAAAAAAAGATGGCCAAACTGACTAAAATTAAACAAAACGGGTCACATTTCAACCCTGAAATAGAATGTATTATTATTATTTATTTAGTTAGTTAGTTAGTTATTTGCTATTATTAGAACCTTTTTCTTTATCCTGAAATTGCATTAATGACAATAAAGCAAATACTTTTTTTAATTGCCATGATTCTCAACGGTGATTCTCAGCTGTGTAAAAAATAAATAAATAAACAAATTAATTAATTAAAATCTTAATTTTGTACTTAAGCAAAACATATTACTTTCTTTTAATTTCGGGGTGAAATAAGAGTTTGTTCTTGATGTTGGAAGGGAGATATTTCATACTTCAAATATGATTTAAATTTACAGTATGACACTGTTCTTATTATTTTAGTATCATTAAGATACTATTATAGTTTTAATAATATTTTGAATCAGTTTTTATTTTTTTGTAATCTTCTGTTTTTGTCATTTTTATTAATTTTTATTTTAGTACATCAGGTTAAACTGAATTAAAATGAGAAATGTTGACTTGGCAACTAGCTGAAATAAAATAAGTTAAAGTTTTTTTATCTATATATATATATATATATATATATATATATATATATATATAATATAATATAATTTTATTTCAAGTACCAAACATGTTTTTTTTTATGGTCTTAGTTTAAGTAAACTATAATAACCCAGTACTGTATGGTAGTAATAACATAAGGGAAAAGTACACAATTAATACTATTACAGTGTCATAATGGTGTCCTGCAAAAATAGTATTTTTATTATTTGTTGCAAAATCTATAATATTTCTCATCAACTGTAACAGAAAAAAGACGAAAACTTTCTAAAGCCAGGTCATCAGAAACCACAATCATGCAGTGAGTTAAGGGCGTAAAATTACCCCCCGTCTGACATAATAACCCCTTGGCCATCGATTATCAGATCCTGGGTGTGGACGAGGATGCAGCCTGAACTTCCCCTGTTATCGTCTCAAACATCGAAGCCATGATCCGCTGCCATGGTGAAATATCAGAGGCTCATTAGGCCTCCCACATTTAAATCCCTTCACACAGAGAGACAAACACAGAGAAAGAGATCGTTTCCAGGCAAAAACAAACAAAACAAAAAAAGTAAAAACAGTCCCTGCGCCAAAGGGGAAGGACCACAGAAATCTTGAGTCTGTGTATATGCAGTGAGGAGCCCTGCAGAGTTCATTTAACACCCCGTGTTTACCAGCATGTCAGTCTGTTTACAACTCTTGAATTGCTCACTCCGTGACAAACCGTAGCCTTTGTGAAGCCCTGAGAAACAAATGCTACTGATTGTTTGGCTGCTGTCCATGCAGATACGTGCACGTGTGTGTGTGTGTGTACGTCAAAAAGTCTGATTATAGTGGCACTGGCACAATTATCCAAGACTGCTGGGATTTACAATATGCTCATGTTTGTCAATGGGAAATAACTAGTTTTGAATGCATGATACATACATACCCGACAGCAGGAATGTGTGACACAGTATGTAGAAAGCAAATACAAAACTGCTGATAACAATAAGAGTCATTGCATGAAAGAAGTGCCACAATACTTGATGGCGCGAATTAAACACAAACATCAGATATTCGGTGTATAGCCAATCACAGAAGTTGTCTTAAAAATATAATATAATATAATATATACAACAATTATTTCTGGTTCTTGAATCTGATTGGCTGAGAACAGTGCGATATTCTCCCAGTATCAGCACTGGAACCGTTTCACCATTTGTATCACTCCGCTTGCAGTGACTGTCATGGCGGTTGAGCAAATACACCGTATTTTTTATAAATACTACTGCTGTTGTGTCACGAAATGTAGTTTACAGAGTTTTTTTAGGTGAGAATGTAGTTATTTAGACCTCAAATATGTGACTTATATATAATCATAGCTCCAATTTTACAATTAGTTTTGAAGCTTTCTCAGATGTGAGCTCCAGGCCGTCAGCGGTCGTTCAGTGCTTGTGTACCCGCTGAGAACAGCTTCATCTCGGCCAGTGCTTCGGGGATTTATCGCTGGCTCTTATGTAGATAGTGGTTAAATGAGATATAATTAATTTTGGGTATATCAAACAGGCAATCTTTGGTCTTATTAATCTATTACTTGTTCCTGATCAAAACGATTTGGGTTAAGGGGGAAATTAAATTTAAAATTAAGTTTTATTACTTTATATTTAGGCTATATTTAACTTTTTCTGTGCCAGAGTGCTACTTTTGTACATTTGATGGAATTGTTTCTTTTTTTGTGTTTTTTTTTTGTGTTTTTCTTTTATAATGGCTGTTGTTGTTAATTAAAATATTGTTGTTCAATAAATATTACTTTACATAAATAATATGCTGTATTTGGTATTGAGAAAGGGTTCGTCAATAGTGTCAGTGAAAGTTACATTATTATGCCATTAGATGGCAGCAAAGACAGAACAAGGAAGTTGTTTTAGCGCTGTGGGAAATCCCCTTAACTTTTAAAAGGACAAAGTGCTTCCTCAGTGGATATTGAAACTGATTTTTTATAGTGGATATAATATTATGGACATCGACCTGAAGAATGAGTGCTATATCAGATGCAGGTAATACACTCGTTTAGTCGATCTCTCTCTCTCATAATACTCTACATATTACAATAAGTTTCAATGAAGCGTCTCAGCATTCCTTCGTTACTTGTTATAAAGTGATGTTTTAGAATTAGTAACGGATCTTGGGCTCAACTGTTAAACTGTCAACCTGAGATTTGAACCCGTGGTGGAAGGAAGTAGTTCCTCACAAAAGAGGGATTTAAAGACACTCCTTTGTTGTTTTATATTCCCCTGTCACATCTCCAATTTATTTTAAATAATATGATGAGGAAGTGATCTCAGCCAGTGATCTCGTTTCAGTAAAATCTCATTTTCATTCAAAATTTCTTAGTGCTTGAAAAGATTTGACAAATATAACATTTCCTTGTCACATAAAATACACACAAAACACTGTTTTAACCTCAGTTTTATATAATAAATTTATAATTATTAAAATGCATTTATACCTACAGGTACAAGATTTCTTTCTATCAAACTCCTCTTAGAAAAAAAAAACTTTAGAAAATGCAGGAAGGAGAAAATATGATTAAAGGGGAAAAGAATTGGTCATGCAGGAGAAATTGCCTGGGTAGTTCAGGGAATGTTTCTCAAGGACATCACTTTAACAATAATATTAGTCCTTAACATTTATAGAGCACTGATTAATTTTGGTTGCAATTCATTTTCATTTAATGCAGAATGTATTAAATGGCAGGCAGACAAATGCAACAGAATTCAACATGAATGTTAAATGAGTTTTGTGGTTTATGTTTGATCAGACAAGGCCAGGATCCGACCGCTCCGGACCCGCGAGTCTCTGAGCAGCTCAACCTTCACTTCCCTCAGCGCAACAAGGACACGACACTTCCCCAGCACTCTTTCATCGGCACTCCTTTTAATTGATTTTTGTATTTTAATTTCTCTTTAGTCTGGAACACAATATACTGTACAGGGCCTCTTTCTGCTCCAGTGAACTTCTCAAGGTGAAAGTGTGTACAGACACATAGCTTGAAGTCTTGTCTTCAAATAAAGCAGCATTACTGCCCTGGGGAAAAAAGACACAGTTTAACATATCAACTGTCACAGTTTATGAGGTATGTTGTCACAATAGGAATTATTTTCTGCTATTTAATTAAGTCTTTTTTTTTTTCCTGTTGTTAAAGTGTTAAGGAAAGCCATCTTTGTATTATATGTAGGCTGTGTGTGTATTTTCAGCAAATTGTAAATTAGAATTACAATTATTTTAACTGTTTTCAACATTGATAATAATCATAAATGTTTCTTGAGCATCAAATCATCATATTAGAATGATTTCTGAAGGATCATGTGACACTGAAGACTGGAATAATGATGCTGAAAATTCACAGGAATAAATTACACTTTACTATATATTCACATAGAAAACAGCTGTTTTACATTGGAATAATATTTCACCGTTTTTATTGAGTTTGGCTGCAGCGTTACAGTATAATCATATCAATGACCTGTAACAGACAAAGCAATAGTGGCACATGGTGAAAACACCGTTACTCACACATTACTGTCAGATCCAGTATAGTTGCATCATCTTTTATTTTCAGTCTCTCTGAAAAGCCTGCGTCGAACTGTGTCTTTCGTAATTACTACTACATGACACGTGTGAATCGATGGGCGGGGCTAAAGAGGCAATATGTAGGCGTTGATCTTCTTCTACAGAGGCAGTATTTGTTGCGCTATGACGTAATAATGCAACAAAATCCGGAAGTAGTCATTTTCTGAGCTCGGCTGTTTTTGGACAAACAAGGACGTTTTGAGTTCTGAAACTTAATTAACCAGGCTTAAGCCTAACCCCAGACTAAAATGCATATTTGAGCTGTAACTGAAAGCAACTATCTTAACCTATGTGTGTGTCATTGTTTTGTCTCAAGATGAACACCAGTAATGTTTTTTTCTAAGGCACTTTTATAAAAGCTACTTAAATGTCTTAACTGAACTAAGGCCCAATCCTGGCTTAATCTAAACCCTGTTTGTGAAACCGGGCCACAGGATATTTTTTTTTATAGTAATATTACCTCTTATATGTCAAAAGATCAAGGAAAATTTGATTTCTCAATTTGTGACCCCTTTAAAGTCCGAAAAGACCAATCAGTCTAAGCACAATATATAATGTGAGGATGTTCAATACTAGATCCTTAACAGAATGTGTGCTGCACTCGTCCAATCAATGATACCGACACTGAACGTATGCAAATACCCAGGGTTCAGGAATGTACAGTGTGAAACATCAGATTCATTTGAACCCCACGTAAATTACCAGCAGCGTCGTGAAAATGTGAAGCAACACTAAAAAATGCTGGGTTGAAAATGGACAAACTCAGTGATTGGGTTGTTTTAACCCAGCAGTTGGGTTAAATGTTTGTCCAACCTGCTGGGTAGTTTAATTTAACTAAAAATATTGTTACTATATGGCTGGCTTAAAATAAACCCAAAATATGTACATTTATTAATGAGTTTATTAAATTGAACAAATAACATTTATTAAATTGCTTATTTGATTATTACCTTTTGATTATTATTATTGATTCCTCTACTAATTATGTGTCTGATTTTTAATTTCCAACAAATTTTGGGTTCATTTTAAGCCAGACATATAAACATTTAACCCATTTGGTTTGTCCATTTTCAACCTATCTTGGGTTGTTTTTAACCCAGCATTTTTTAGAGTGTACTTGATCAATATACAAGAGCTTTTGCCAATGAAAACAGAAGAAAGTCCAATGGAAGGCTGAATGTTCTGTAAGTTTAAACAGTTTTAAAGAAGCCAGAGGTCGATGATTTTCTGCTGAAGAAAGCAGTAGCACTTTAGCCAGTAGATCAGTGCCTCAGCAACACGAGCTAAACAAACTCAGCCAAAGTTTTCTGCCACAGGTTCACTGAGATTCCACATGGCAGCTCTGCCTGAAGGGCTACAGTCAGTCTCTGTTCTCATCCGCAGAGCGCAAGACAAAGAGAGAGTGTGTGTGTGTGTGTGTGTGTGTGTGTGTGTGTGTGTGTGTGTGTTCTACCTGTTCAAGAAGTCAGATGCCAGCGGCCTGCGATTTGTGTGTCCCAGTTCTGTCTTTTTCCTTCTTTCCCCCCAGCTGCTCTGCTTGCTAGAATATGTATTACGGAAGTAAGTTCTCACACCGTGAGCCCGATTCATACACCGCGACTCTCACACTCCGCTGTACTGTACGGATTGTTTGTCTTTCTCTTTGAAAGGCCATTTGCCCAATTGACACAGTAGTACCTGCGGTCCAATTCACTTCACGCATTACTAGATAAGGAAAATGATCTACAAAAGGACGGGTTACTGTTTGTGTGCCGATTCCGACGTTGGAGAAAGTGCAGTATAGGAAAGAAAAAGATAAGGAGAAGCATTTGGAGTCAAATGAATAGATCTTTGAATGCATAATGTACTGTTCATCTTGTTTGTCTAGGAAAGTACATTGTTCACGGTACAGGTTATGACTTGAAAGGTTTTTCTTGTTTTGCACTCTGACTTGTTTTGCCTTGTATATGCAGACTGCAAACTTTAAAGGGAAAATATGACCTTTAGAAGGGGGAAAACGATCTTGTATGGCTAAAAGGAGCATGGAGTGTTTTGACATACAAACTGGTGGAAGAATTTTAGTCCGAGATGTAAATGTTAAATGCCACAAGAGTTTAGAGATTTGACACGAAGGATAAATACAAGTAAAAGTTTCTGCTTATTTTAGTCTTCTAAAAACATAATCTATCTGATCAGTTTTATGTAAGATGATAGTTGTGGTGAAATCAGAATTTACCCTATTTTGTTTCTTAATACATGTTTCTGATTGCAAAAACTTCAGCGGAAGTAGTTGTTATGAACATTTCATTACCATGCAGCATGATCTCATTTTTATTCATAGTTATGCATCATACATTTTTGTATAGTTAGATATAAACTTGATTTCAAATAAATGCTTTTCTTTTGAACTTTATATTCATCAAAGAATCCAGAAAAATAAAATTTATGTTGGTTTCCACAAAAAGCTTTCAACTTTGATAATAATCAGAAATGTTTCATCATATTAGAATGATTTCTGAAGGATCATGTGACACTGAAGACTGGAGTAATGATGCTGAAAATTCACAGGAATAAATTACACTTTGCTATATATTCACATAGAAAACAAATATTTTAAATTATAATAATATTTCACAATTTTACTGTATTTTTTGATCAAATAAATTCAGCCTTGGTGAGCAGAAGAGACTTCTTTCAGAAACGTTAAAAAATCTGACCAACACTACGCTTGTGAATGGTAGTGTATATTTATTTTACATATCATAAAATATTTAATTTGGTACTTTCCATGTCTTATGACTCTACCTGTTTAATTTGTGCTTTATGGATTGTATCCTCGAATCCTCCAGTCAAGCCAATTCACTTTGTGCTGTTATTTACTGAGCATTGAAAAAGTGAAAAGAGGCTGTATACAAATAAATGCTGTTCTTTTGAACTTTCTATTCATCAAAGAATCCTGAAAAAAAATATTGTACACAATAAATGTTTCTTGAACAGCAGATCATCATATTAGAATGATTTCTGAAGGATCATGTGACACTGAAGACTGGAGTAATGATGCTGAAAATTCAGCTTTGATCACAGGAATAAATTACTTTATAAAATATATTCAAACAGAAAACAGTTATTTTAAATTGTAATAATGTTTCACAATATTACTGTTTTTACTGTATTTTTAATTAAATAAATGCAGCCTTGGTGAGCAGATGAAACTTCTTTTAAAAACTTAAAAAATCTTACAAAAACTTTTGACTGGTAGTGTATATATACAGTATATATAATATAACATGCAATAGAACAATCCGAGAAACTGACAAGCTACAAAAGTCAAGATTTCACTCGAAGTTTCAAACAGCTGCTGCTCCAGGTGAGAACTTCCTGAAGAGAATTGTCAAATTATGGAAACACCTGATGTATCGTTTACACTGCAATGTTCTCTTCTGTCTATTTCTAATGTTCTCTTCTGTTCTCTTCTGTTTCTCAGACTTCCCTAGTGGAATGGGCTTTTCTTCTTAACTTAAAATGAAGAGATCTCGGAGCAAAAAACGCTCCGGCATGGGACTAGAATCTAATAAAAGAAAGGTCAAAAATGAAAAAAGCTTTTGCAAATACAACTGGACGTTGACAGGGATGGTATTTACTTTCCAGGAACCCCCTCTGAGCACTGTGGAGAAACAGAGAGGCTTGGATATATGAACACGTGCAGTATTTGCATGCTGTTCTGAGCCGACAGCCGCAGGAGACGTCTCTCTGATAATGACTTCACACCCGAAATATTACCTATAAGAAAGCATGATATGGATCTGGCATGGACTTGACCCTTAGAGAGAAAATGATCAGAATTCATTTGAATTGCAGATGTTGTGATCAAACCTTTGGGACTGAAGTCACTGTTGCAATTTCAGATCACAGAACACGAGCGAATGTTAAAACACTAATGCTTTTCATAACCAGACTTACATTTACATGCATTTTGAAGATGCTTTTATCCAAAGTGACGTGCATCATATTCAGGGTATACATCTGATCAGTTTGACCAGCAATTCAACTTGATGTCATTATTAATTATACATTTTATAATGTAATTATTGCCCTATTTATTAAAATTAAGTATATTTATCCCAAAATAACATCTATAAGATCGTAGCAAAATATTTCATATTTCAAGTGTGTTTTTGTCAACAAATGTCTTTGTAAATCCAATGACGTTCATACTTTAGGGGCTCAGAAAGATCTATACAAATATACTTATAAATGCTTTGCATGGTTTGGTAATATTTTCGTAATCTTAAGCTGTGTACTTTTACATTTTAGATGCTGTCAATACACCCAAATGTTCCAGCATACATCCAACCATTCAAAGATGTGCGAATACTAATGAGATCAGGCGGGGCAATTAATCCTGTGATGGTGGCGCTGGAACACAGGTCTTCTTTTAGCAATAAAATGGCACAGCAGAGGCGCTCATAAAACCACATTTCAAATCCAAATGGATATGTTTCAGTGCCAACACAAACATGCTTATTAAATAGTAATTATTCTAGTCGACTAATGAGAAATGGCAGATTTATTTTTTTCATTGCACAGTGCTGGTGGCCCAATGTGGCATAAAGCTGCTCTCATGTCACAGACAGCTGCTCTCCGGCTACGATAATAATCAGATTCTCCACAGACAGGCTGGGATTAGTTTACTCAACAGCCGTGACTTCAAAGTACATGTAATTCCTCTATAAATAAAAACTCTAAATCCAATATGAAGTGGTAAGTCTGCCGTCTTTGTTCTGTTTACTGTGGTTTTGCTGTTTTACCCGTTGAGGGTAAATGTGTACAAGATGACGACTTCGGAAAGAAAGGACATGCTACGGTGTAAATAACAGCAAAACACAACTTGGATAATGGCCAGCAGTGTGAGCGAGTGAGTGTTGGCATCAGGTGCTCTGTATTAGCATATGATAATATGAAATATAACTTTTAACGTGATTTTCTGCAAACCCTCATATCTTATTCATGTGCTTTGAAAGACACACGATACAATCTCGGCATATTACTATTTATGCAGTCACATCTCATATGCAGCGATGGTAACATTGCCCACAAAATATTATACAGCTTCTACATGCAGCTCCACTGTTTGTTTATGGCAACACTGACAAAATATTTCATTTGTGCCGTTTCTATCTCTCACGATGGGGTCGTATACTTCATTAATCTAATTCTACCGTGATATCGGCTTACTGAGAGGCAGGGAGAAGAGTGGCTGTGCTGTAGGAACCTGTTAGAGAGAGAGAAGAGAGAGACAGGCAGAAAAAAAGATACAGAAACTGCCTGAAAAAGACATAATGGCAGCGGAGAATAGAGGATGGTGTCAGATCTTAGACTGAATGTGAATGTGTTTTTCAAGCTCCTCACATATGATGTTTTTTTGGTCTTATACACTTATGAAAGACTGTTCAGCATGTTCAAAACCAAAATGCAGCTAAAAGCACTATATGCTGGATAAATGGACTATTGTTCATCAAAGTGTTTCAACATGGACATGCATTACTTTGCATTACTATATATATAATACATATGCACTCTAATGCCAATGACAGTTCTGATTCCCCTCCAAGATTTTTATTGGTAGTGAATGGGTGGCCAGATTTTGAAGCCAAAAATAACGCATCCATCCATCATAAAAGTAATCCATACGACTCCAGGGGGTTAATAAAGGCCTTCTGAAGTGAAACGATGCGTTTTTGTAAGAAAAATATCCATATTTAAAACTTTATAAATTCAAATGAAATAACTAGCTTTTGGCGGACAACCGTACGCAGAATGCGCAAGTCGACTTGTGCTAAATGAATAATCCTCTGACGCGATGTATGACGCAGGATGTAGGATTATCGTGAGCTTAGACGCCTCTCACGGTTCAAACAAATAGGGCTGTGCAACAAATTTAAGCTCCTTTTCTCTTATATCGAAATCCTCCTAAATTTCTCTTTAAAAATTATCGTTTTAGACTTCTAATCCATGACCGGTGTTTTGTTTTGCTCTATCCTTCGCACCTCCGCATTTGTCATTCTGTGGGTTTGTAGATTTCATGGAATTTAATATGTAAACTTTGAATGAACTGAATGAATCCAACATGATGGAAATGAGTTGTTTTCACTTGACAAGCATTTCCGATTGCAGTGCGCGCTTTTAAGGAATGACCTGGAGTTTCCCGCAGCAGACAGTGTGAGGACATTTCTGATGGCGCTCTTTTTGGGGGCTTTGCTTAGTTTTGAAGGCTAAATAAGTCAGCTGTAACCCTATTGAGCACCGCTATTGAATGGTTTATGTTCACAAGGCCTGACTTTACTGGATTCCTGCTGACAATGTGGAGGCTGACAACGATGACGATCTGACAACGCTATGTTTAGCTAATTCTTTGACAAAGGTAAGGAAAATAATTTAAACTGTTGTTAATTTAAAACTATTAGCCTATCGCTGCCATTCAACAGTGAATGCCGTTTCCAGTGCTCACATGCACCGCTCCCTTTCCAGCCCTTATAATTATCATTTCAACATTTTGTTATTAACTCAGTATAATTAGGTATTAGAGTCACAAAAATTAATTAAATTGAAAAAAAAAAAAAAAAAAAAAAAAAATGCAGTTAACATTAAAATGTCTAAATGTACTCATGTGTGTTTTTGTTGTCTCTCATGTGTTTTTTAATAGGTGCAACGTAACGAGATGGCGGTGTAAAATCTGCAGAGGGCGATCTTTTACATTACAGACTACAACACCGGTCATCTGTACCTGGAAAATCATTGTCTGCATTCGTATTGCCCAATTTTCTGATAAATAAAGAGTTCTTATTCTTTGACGTCTGTCTGTTATTTAAACTTAAAATCCATTTTAATTAATTAAAATACATTAATTTAAATAATCCACTTAATATTATTAATAATATTAACTTAATTTTGTGTTATGTCAAATAAATTTCATTATGTAGTATTCATTAATATAGTTTTGTTTTGTCCAATGAACCTAAATTTACTTGTTTGTGTGCTATTTGCAATTACTCATTTTAAATGGTTCACTTTTAAGGAGCTAATTTGATTAATTTTAACTCAATTCGTATTTATTAAATTTTAATTAATAATATTGCTTGTAATCTGTTGCCACATTTTTTTTTTTTTTTTTTTTTTTTTTGAGTAGATATAGGGTATTACTTTTTACAGTGTAGGATGGCTTGAGGGTGAGTAAATAAAACTATCCCTTTAAGCACTGTATAGTGTAACATGTTCATTATAATGATAAATACCTCTTTTCAGCCTTAATATAACTATCGGAAAGTTCCTTTTCAGACAGCTACCTTGACTTTAATCAAGCTGTAAACCCCTCCATGGATTCTTTCATTGATTCAGTCGTGAAAAATGCTTTCAGTAAATGTTTTCGAGGGAGATGTCAGAGCTGCTCATAGACCTTGCTGACTCGATTGTTAGTTGTGGCCATTCCTCTACCACCTTCTTTTTCAGCTCACTCTCTCGCTCTCTCTCTTTTCATTCTATGTCTTTCAAAAATTTATGGCGCTGAATGAAATGTCTGCCAATTTTAGAAAAATTCACTGACTCGTCTTTCAGCCAAGAGGGTATTCGGCCGAAAGGAAGGAAATGGCTTAAGTTATACTTCCTAAAAAATGCATTGTGAACTGACCAGTGTGACCTGTTCTCAGTCCTGTGGTCTCTAAGGCTCTCATTAAAACCTCCAAATATTTACAGCTCAACAAACACTGCTCCAAGGAGAGCCAAAGTCACTCCGCTACACTCTGTCAATGTAAATGTAACATTACTGAGCAAGTAAATACAACTTTTTTTGTATATTTTTTTTCTTTGTATTGTACAACAGCACAACAATGCAGACAGATAGATAGATAGATAGATAGATAGATAGATAGATAGATAGATAGATAGACAGATGGATGGATGGATGGACAGACGATGGATGGGTGGATGGATGGATGGATGGATGGATGGACAGACAATAGATGGATGGATGGATAGACAATAGATGGATGGATGGATGGATGGATGGATTGATGAATTGATGGATGGATGGATGGATGGACAGATGATAGATTGATTGATGGATGGATGGATGGATGGATGGATGGATGGATGGATGGATGGATGAATTGATGGATTGATGGATGGATGGATGGATGGATGGACAGACGATAGATGGATAGATGGATGGATGGATGGATGGATGGATGGATGGATGGATTGATTGATTGATGGATGGATGGACAGACGATGGATGGATGGATGGATGGATGGATGGACAGACGATAGATGGATGGATGGATGGATGGATGGATGGATGGATGGATTGATTGATTGATTGATGGATGGATGGACAGACGATGGATGGATGGATGATGGATGGATGGATGGATGGACAGACGATGGATGGATGGATGATGGATGGATGGATGGATGGACAGACGATAGATGGATGGATGGATGGGTGGATGGATGGACAGACGATAGATGGATGGATGGATGGATGGATGGATGGACAGACAGACGATAGATAGATAGACAGACAGGCGATGGATGGATGGACAGACGATAGATAGATGATAGATAGATAGATAATTATATATATATATATATATATATATATATATATATATATATATATATATATCATTCGTTAGCTCTTTCCCTTATTTTTGTATCCCATCTGTCCATGTTGCAGTTTTTATGATCTGAGCTTGGAATTCATTTTGATTCTGAAAGACAAATAATAAATAAATGTATAATATGAAGCAGTGCATAATGCATGACTGAACAGAGAAGCTCAGGCTGATGGAGCACACACACACACACACACATTCACTAGCATCACGACTGCAGGTTAATATCAAACAAGATGTAAAGGCTCTTGAATTCAAAGGCCTTCTGGGACTTCCTCTCCAGCATTTCATTTTTTATAGGTTCATCACCTTCAAAGACGATCAGCTCCATATCCTGTACATGAGGAATAGTATTCCTTCTTTAAGAGTGCTGTGGTGTATTGACTTATGGTGAGGTGTTCATACATCACTCAGAATAAAGCACTGATGTTCATGAGAGGGTGAGCAGATGTGTGCAAACAGAACATTGTGTTTAATGTGTTTACACTGTTATTGATTGTATCCACTTACAAAATTAAAGAGGTTCAATTCAATTCACATTTATTTGTGTAGCACTTTTCACAATACATATCAAAATACATGTTTCTGCATTACAATTACAATATATAGAAAATTTGGTTTTGATTCAGAGTTAGCATCATCTGAAGACCTCGCAGAGGTTGGAGTCATCTCTTCTCTAGATTTAAACTGGGAGATTAAGTCTGAGCCCTGATCATCATCAGGAAGGCTATTCCAGAGTTTAGGAGCTAAATGTGAAAATGCTCTCCCTCTTTTAGTGGACTTGGATATCCTAGGTAAAACCAGAAGTCCAGAGTTTTGTGATCTTAAAGAGCGCGAAGGATTGATAGAAGATCAGTTAAATACACCAGAGCTTATCAGTCAGTAGCAATACTTTATAGTCGATACAGAACTTAATAGGTAACCAGTGTAGAGATGATAAAATTGGTGTTATATGATCATATTTTCTTCACCTAGTAAGAACTCTAGCAGCTGCATTTTGGACTAATTGTAGCTTGTTTATTGAGGAAGCAGGACAACCAGCTAGTAATGCATTACAGTAATCTAGTCTAGACGTCATGAATGCATGAACTAACTCATAAACTAACAGATAACATGTTTCTGAGGTGGAAGAAGGCTGTTTTCGTAACATATGAAATATGTAGCTGTCAAATACAACACTCTTTAACTGTCGAGGATGAAATAACAGTACATCCTTCTAAATGAAAATTGTATTCTAAGAGATTCTGTATGCAGGTTTTTGGTCCAGTAAGTAATACCTCAGTCTTATCTGAATTTAATAGAAGAATATTACTGGTCATCCAATATTTTATATCTTAAACACACCCTGTCAATTTGGATAATTTAGAGATCTAATCTGGCCATGATGAAATACATAACTGAGTATCATTGGCATAACAGTGGAAACTAATTCCAAGGTAATAATATTGAGAAGAGGTACAGGTAACACCTCTTTCAGTAGTTTAGGGGCTATTGGATCTGGTAAGTGTGCTGTTGGTTTAGATGTAATGATAAGTTTATTTAACTCTTAGATGTGCAAAGCACTGTGATTGTTCTTGAGGGGCGATAATTGAGGCTGAATCATAAAACGATGTCAAAGATACAGTTGTATTTCTGATGCTTTTGAAATCATTATTACTAAACTGTAGTGGAATATTCATTTCAGGTGACGTCTGTTTATTTGTTAATCTAGCCACTGTTCTAAATAAAAACCTTGGATTGTTTTGGTTATTTCCTGAGTTTGCAGAGATGCTCGGCCCTGGTTTTTTACAGCGGGACAAACTGTATTTACAAGCGATTCTATTGTTGTGCTTGATATGTACATTTGAGAAATTTTAAATCATTAAAATCATTTTAATGATTTCATACAACAGTTCAATAAGCAAAATCGCAAATCTGAGCAACACACCATGTTGGAGTTTCGATGTTTTGAAATAATCATTTGAGTAGATGATTCAACGATTCACTCATTATGACATCATCAGTTTGTGAATGAATCAGTGTGTTTGAACGAATCGAATGCATGTCAAAATACAGTTTTTCAGGATTTTCGTTTCTCATCCCGCACTATAAAGCGTGATTATTAATCTGTGGCACTGCAGACTGCTCTGTAAAGTGGGAATGTTATTGTAATTCTGGTGGTCAGATCTTTTGATTCCTCCTTCAAACCACCATCCAGCCTTGCCCTGCCAAGTCCATGAAATCCACACGACTTCACTGCAGGTTTTGCGTGTGGTGTTTCCCTGCCAAATATTTAGCTTTGAATCGAGCCAACATTCGTAGGCCAGGCAAAGCCTCTGTCTACCATTCTGGACTGTGACACACGATGCTGCTTCACGACTTGCTTGCCAAAGTAATGATGATCAGCCGCTGTGCAACCAGATAGTCTGTGAATGGAATGGCGAAAAACCTAATACATTTTAAATTAAGTATAAAATCAATAAATAACCATTTGGACATAAATAGGATACATATCTATATTATTAGATTTTTTTTTTCTCCAATCACAGCTCTTGCATTTTTCACCATGCGAAATTACTTGACCGTTGGTGCTTCCTGTTCCTCTTGAGCAGAACCCAGCTGACATTTAATACAACACCATGGGCTGTAATTAATTTTCCAAGGTACCGCATATTCAATAAACCCCCTCAGGCTTGTACCTCTCATTTGTCTAATGCATATGCTATTAGCAATGACTAAGTATTAGGCAAATCTATATTTACAAGCCGATGAGACTGTGGCTGCGTGACACGCCAGTAAAAGCGGAGGAGGTCAGTGGCGTTTGCACACAACGGCTCAGAGAGGAAGCCAACAGATATTAATATACTCAAACTAATATAATAATGCCCTCGATGATTGACAAGATCCTCCTGTCATTGTGAATGATGCTGAGGAGATTGATTCCTCTTCAGTGTGTTCCACAGTGAGCCACTAAAGCTGGTTATGACATAGTTTGTTTCTCTAGATTCAAGGATGTTCATATGTACTGCTGAACACCTACACTGTACACAACTGCAGATGTGAGTTTGATTCAGTGATTCCTGGACTATTATATTCTATTAAAAGTGATGGTGTAACCCACCGTGTGAAGTGAATACCCTTTCTCATCAATTGACGTCATCCAGACATACATTCACACAGAGATGCAAAGATCTGATCAGTTTTAGAGTCTGTAAAATGACAAATCTGAGGTAGTGAAAATTAGGCTACAACATGTTAATTATGCTTGTAAGTTTAAGAGGCTTTAACACAGTCAGGTTACATCTTGTATATTGTATGTAGGTTCTTAAAAATAAAGCTTCTTTATTGGCATTGATGGTTCCATGAAGAACCTTTAACATCCATTAGATTTTTCCACTGCAAAAAAAAAAAAAAACCTTTTAAAAGCTTTATTTTGAAGAGTGTATCGACATGTTTGGGAGAAGAACAGCATGCATTTATTGATATATTGTAACATATTTAGAGATGATTTTAGCATGTAGAGATCCCTGTGATGATGGCCTGTTATTAGCATAAATAAATGTAAACAGTTGTTATTGCGCAAAACTGAAAATTATGAAATTTTGCTGCACTGCTGCATGGGATAAGATTTGATGAATAGAAAGTTCAAAAGAACAGCATTTATTTGAAATATAATCTTTTGTAACATTATAAATGTCTTTACTGTCACTTTTGATCGATTTAATGCATCCTTGCTGAATAAAAGTATTAATTTCTTTAATTTCTTTTCAAAAAAATAAAAATTCTTACTGACCCCAAACTTTTGACTGGTAGTGTATAATGTTACAAAAGCTTTGTATTTCAGATAAATGCTGTTCTTTTGAACTTTCTATTCATCAAAGAATCCTGAAAAAAAAAAAAGTACACAACTGTTTTCAACATTGATAATAATCATAAATGTTTCCTGAGCAGCAGATCATCATATTAGAATGATTTCTGAAGGATCATGTGACACTGAAGACTGGAGTAATGATGCTGAAAATTCAGCTTTGATCACAGGAATAAATTACTTTATAAAATATATTCAAACAGAAAACAGTTATTTTAAATTGTAATAATATTTCACAATATTACTGTTTTTACTGTATTTTTAATTAAATAAATGCAGCCTTGGTGAGCAGACGAAACTTCTTTTAAAAACATTAAAAATCTTACAGATTCCAAACTTTTGACTTGTAATGTATATATATACAGAAAATTACACCAATCAGAGAGTTGAAAACAGTATATCTCTTTAGCTCCGCCCACTCCCATGAAGCACAGCAAATGATGTAATAAAGTCGATCTCTCTCTGCTCTTAAAAAATACTGAAATGTTTCAATATATGTGCATATTTTGCATTAAACATATAGATATACAACATTTGTAAATGAGTAGTTTTATGTTTCTACGTTATTTTTAATCTGATTATGTTGTTTGGAATGCTTCATGGGATTGCAGTCCTTTACTTTTACAATATTTTTTTGCTTCAAATCAAAGTTTGAAGAGTTTGTAGTGATTCATCTCACCTCAGTTGACTTGGTTCATGGCTTATAACAAAGACTTTTTAAAAATCCTAATGGGAAAAAAAAGAATGGGAAAACAAATCTTCAGGAAGCAGCGCTGCTGAAAAGGGGGCGGGTGCTGATGAAATCTATAGTCCAGAGTAAAGTATGTGTTACAGAGTCTATGTTACATATAAAGTGTTTCTGCAGTGCTTTGTCACCAATATAGCAAGGCCAAGTGATAGTTGGTGAAGTTTTTGACCTAAAGTCATCATTGCATTCATCGTGTTTGCAATGAATAAAGCCTTCAGCCAGTGAAAGACATTTGAATATTTATCCAATCTCTGGGCTGTAGAAGTGATTGTGAAGGGCATCAGTAGTCTGTGTGGGCCGCGTCTTATCTGAATGATGTGCTGCAGAGAGCCAGTTATCAGACCAGGTATAAAATATTAATACTGAGTGCACTATAATAAATATCACAGATGCTGAACACAATTTACATTTCTGCCACCATCATCAGTCTAGAAAAAAAAAAAAAAAAAAAGCGTAATTATTTTTCCATGCACACTGCTCTGCTCAAAGGATTCTGTGTGGCGAGCAAGTATTAAGTACCTGTGCTGCTCTCTTTACCAGCTCACCTTAAACTGCTGATTTATAGTTTTACTCAAGTGGGGCTCAAACACACGCTGTGTCTGGTGTAAGTGCGCTGAATGACTAGGGTTTGCTTCTGTTTATATATCCAGCATTTTGAGATACTGCTGGTAATTAGAAAAGAAATGATTAGCTGTCCATCAAACTGTCACATCTGAGGTTTGAGAGGGATCCACATCTGCACATCTTTGTGAGTCATTAAACAGTTTGTCCATGAGATTGAAAACACGGCCTGACCTGGTATTTATGAGAAACAAAGTCCAACATTTTGGTTAAAAATACCTTCATAATATAATTAACACGTCTGAATGTGTGCAAGTGTGATTTTATTGTGTGAATGCAACAGCTATAGCAAAAATATGATAATCATACTTGATTTGGACACAATGCACAAAACATATTCCAATTTAAGAGGGTTTTAATACATGCACATGCATTGATTTTCACATTGACATATAGGGTGAATTCAGGTTGATTGGGACACTTTTTCCAAGTCATCTCAATGGCACAAAGTGTCCCAATCAACCTGAATTCACTATACATTAATATATGGGCCATTCTACAGGATTGATGCAAACTGCTGTCCCACAACCAAAAAACACATTTAAAAAGCATTTAAGTATTCAAATTTTAGATGTTTGATCAGGGAATATTCCTGTGTCCCTCCCTCTCACAGCCTCTCTTTCACAGTAGATAGATCCATCATTTTGAGTTAAGTGTGTTCAAAAGTCTGAAAATCTGTGTGGAACTTCAAGGAACGTCACCACCAAACACCTTTTTCTGCAATTAAATTAACTTTTTGGGGGGGTTATTCCATTAAATGTAGTTTTTCTTGTGTACAACTGTTCAGAACTGTGCTAGCTAACCATGTGCTGATTAGCATCTTTGAGCGGCTCAAAAGTGTCTGAAATGGTCACTACTGAAACAGTCACTACCGAAACGTGAAGTTTCGGTAGTGATGTCATTGTTTTTTGTGTTATTTAATAAAATTTAGTTTTTTTCTTGTGTACAACTGTTCAGAACTGCTAACCATGTGCTGATTAGCATCTTTGAGCGGCTCAAAATTATCTAAAATTGTCACTACCGAAACTTCACCACATGTTTCAGTCATGACTGTTTCGGTAGTGACATCATTGTTTTGGTGATAAAAGGGACACATAATCATTTATTTGGGGAAATAAACTAAATTTTAGTACAGTTTTGCAAATCATTAGTATTTTAATATGTTTTAGTATGTGAGTTAAATCGTGTCATGTGATGTGGTCACTACCAACACATTACTGTCACTACCGGAAATGTGCAGTCACGACCGAAACATGGGACGCTTTGTCAAAAATAAAGTATATTGAATGATCAACTAAGATGTTATTATAGTGTTTGTTCAATGTTTATTCAAACTAATGAATCCTTCACTTTGATAAACTTTATGACTTTTACAAAGAAAGATTGGATTCAAAATACAACAAATCTCATAAATTACACTTGAAATATTGTTAAAATTGTAATTGTTATTGATTTACCTGTGAAAACTTTAAAAAAAAAAAAAAATAGCAAAAAAAATATATTTCCAAGGTAGATGTAAACAGAATCTTAACAGGTCAATGTAACCCTTCTTATTAAATTATGTATTATTGTGTTTCGGTAGTGACAAATTTGGGAAGAGGAAAAATATTCCAAAACTTTCTGAAAATACAATATGAGAATTAACTGTACAATTACTAGAAATGTGTACCTTGGATATACAATTTGCATAAATACAACATTTGTGGAAAAAGATTTTTTTCAAGATGTTTCCAACTGTCCCATATATATAAATATAAATATAAATAAATATATATATATATATATATATATATATATGATGTGTGTGTGTGTGTGTGTGTGTGTGTGTGTGTGTTTACAAGCAATTAAATATGACAACAATTAGTTCTCTTTTTTTTCTTTTTAAAAATATCCATTAAGTGCATCAGAAATTTATATATTTAATTTCTATTTGCCAGGATTTTTCATATTAAGTATAGCTATTGTAACCTTTTTTATTGCATTTTATTGCACACGCAAATAAGTGATTTTTGAGGACAACTTTAGTTTTTTCTTCTTGACATGTAATCGCTGAGAGCAATCTCGTTTGTTATATTTCTCCAAATGCTGGTCTCTCACGCCTCTTTTCGCGCGCGCAGTGGGGAGCGCGCGAGTGAGAGCCGCACACTGACGTTTCACGAGCACACACAGAGAGAGAGAGAGAGAGAGAGGGGGGAACGGAGAGCATCATTACTCCATCAACACCTCGCAGAGACAGTGCAGAGCCGAACGCACCTGTGCGCAACTTCACGAGCGACTTCTGCGCCAGAGTTGCAGCATGTTTCCCGCGCGGCATCTTCACGAGGCTTTTGCTTAATGCGCTGAACATTTCTGGAGGACATTTCTTTTCCAGCTCATGTGAGATCTGTCTTTGGAATGATGGGGACCTTACATGACAGTATTGGATTTGTGCTCTTTTCCTGTTTGTCCATTCAAGTTGGATTTTCTCTTGATGGTAAGAACATTTACGGATGAAAATAAAGACTTTTTAATGCATCTTTCCACAATATAATACACTGTTATTAACTTTAAATTTTCTAACATAATCAGCAGCAACTCAAAATATGCTCTCGATGTCTATTATTACCGTTAAAACGATCGCCGCATATATTTGTGTAGTCTTTAAATAATATGCTGAGTGACAAAAGTTATAACGACGCGATCCTGTTGTCCGTGACGAGAGCAGAAATGGAAAAATCAACTGTTGATTTCGGAGAACTCGTCGCGTTTGGTCTCGTTGCTGTGCTTCTCCTTCACATGAACTCGAACTATGTGTTCTTTGCCAGCATTATAGGTAGTAAAGGGTAATTTTGAAGGAACAGCACGCGCGACTTGCATCTCAAGTGGCGGATGCTCAGAATTGGGCTTCGTTAGACGGACTGCGGTTGTTTTTCAGCACCACGGACAGCTCCCGTTAAACCCGGGATAAAAGCAGGACGAGAGGGCGAAAGTCCTTCATTTAATGCCATTTAAAGAGAGGCTCTGCTGCACGAACCCGTCGATTCTAGTCTGGAAGTATCCATTAAATTTCACCCAACCAGAACATTTAACTCGTTGCAAAGACAGGAAGAGAGAGAGAAAAAAAAAAGGAAATATTGTTTCGAGAAGTCTCTTTCATTTTGAACGTATGATAGAAAAAAAAAAAAAAAAAAAAAAATTATATATATATATATATATATATATATATATATATTATTATTATTATTATTATTATTTTATATAGATTACATATAATAATATTGCTAAAATAATAATGAAATTTTTATATATGAAAATAATATTTAATAATAAAAATAAATAATATATATTTAAAAATTATATATTTTTATAATTTTTTCATAAACGTTTAAAAATAAATATTAAATAGACATTTTGATGTAAATATTTTGTTATTATTTTATTGAAAAACATTTTAAATAAATTAAATATTTAAAATGTTTTATTAATTTGATTACAATTTAATTATATATATATATATATATATATATATATATATATATATATATATATATATGAATATCTTAATATTATTAAAATAATAATTAAACTAAATTATATATTATTATGTAAATTTATATGTATATATATATATAACATTTTCAAAAAAAAAATTCTTAACATATATAAAAATAAATATTAATTAATATTATTATTATTATTATAATATTATATTATAATATTAATAAATATTAAATAGACATTTTAACGCAAATATTTTGTTATTTTATTAAAATAATTTTTAAAAATATTTGTATTAATTTATTACAATTTAATTATATTATAATTTTAATAAAATATTACATATAGTTCAGTGTAAGCACTGGTAGATTGTCTGTCTTAAATTTCAGATTAACTTGTTTCTTCTCTCCTGTAGGAAAGTTTACAGATTTCCCTTCTAACATCACTGCACGGGAAGGACAGAACATTGAAATGGCATGTGCCTTTCAAAGTGGGATGACCTCGGTTTACTTAGAGATCCAGTGGTGGTTTATTCGTGCTCCGGAGGAACTGATTACGAGCGAGGAGGATGAGGACGATACAGAGGTAATAACATTTTATGCAAGGGGTTAAGGAAGGGTTAATTGTTCATAACGTCACTCCAGCCTACAGGAGAAGTCTCCTAAGCACTGTTACGCATCCTCGGCACGTTGCATGAATTTCTCCCTTTTTGATGCACATGCATCCATTTTATCCACCCACTCCGTTGCACTTTTAATTGATGGATGAACTATTTTTTATGTAGTGACCCTGTCGCTGAGACGCTGCTTACTTGTTGTGTTTGTATTGCTGCTATTTCCCTTCTGCTGCTATAAACCACCTCAGCAATTACTTTCACTCATGTTCCTCCTGTCCTTTTGAAAGGCAGAGCGTGCAGAATTCCCACTCATGCAACGTAATTAGTGCCCTAACCCTCCACGTCAAAACACACACTTACACAGAGCACAATACATGTCAGACTAATCAGCTGTTTTGCTCAAGGATGTTGACTTGCAAGCGGGAGCCTGATTCACGCTTCATGATTCATAGTGAATGCAAGACTCCTGAGGCTCTGAGATCCGCAACGGAATCGCTGTGACACTCATTTGGAGATCACTGGTCCTTTGAAGGACAAAACGCAGAAGTGAGGCCTATTGTGAATAACATCAAGCGTGTGCATTAGAGACGCCACTGGCTGAATGTGTGTGTGTGTGTGTGTGTGTGACGACATGTTTAACGACAAAATGTTTGCGAGCGTCAACAAATGATCTGAGTCACGGCTTGCGTGTCATTATGGTGGTTTCTGGCAGGTTGAGAGATGTCTTTAGGCTGTAACAGTACAGTCGGTTGTTTCTGCGAGAGCATTTGGCAGTTCACTGACATCAAACAAGGTTTTTTGTTTTTCCGTTTGATAAATGCCTTTTTGTTCGTTCCGACCGCACAGGAAGAAGAACGTCCTTTATTGTTCCTGCTCAGATTTAATACTGCAATCACTAAGCCGTTGTTGTCTCTCATCACACACATATTGCCGAGGCTTTGATCCATGGGATCTATCAATTTGGACTGTGGATGGGAGAAGCTGTAGTGCATCGATGATTGAATCTCATTCTTCTTGGAGTATTGTGCGTTAGATGACACGCAGCTGGGTCCCTGATGAGGAGAAGTCAGCAAAGAGACGTCCCATATGAAGACATCTGGAATTATAAAACGGGTGACATCCGCCATTGGCTTCTGATCAAAGCGTTCACCTCTGAAGAGTGGCTGTTAGGAACGATACGTGCTGGACCGCAGCGCTGCTGTTGTTGTGTCACAGTATAATGTATAATGGATATGATCCATGCCCTGAATCTGTAGGCATCGATATGTACAGTATAATGGCAGTCACTATTGCTGACAGCGAAATATAGAACGCTTTCCAAGCTCACGGTGCTATTAATAGTGGTGAATGAGGGATAGTACACGTTCTGCTCTGTAATGACACATAAGGACTCACCTCTGCTCAGGCCGCAGCACTTTTGCTGTAATCTGCACCAACTGGTGTCACTCAAATTGGATAAATCGTGGCTGTTAGTGTGGGGATGCTCATTTCTGATGTCCCGTAGCAAGGCAAGAGGTCATTTATCAAAAGAGCTACAGCCCACATAAAATGCAAATGATAATGCAATTGCGAATGCAAAGATCTACTTTATTTGCATACTTATGGGCGCTTCTTGGCTCGAAGTTCATTCGCTGATGGTCTCGAGTGAATTCGCTGGATTTATTCCAGGCAGTCATGTTCTTTTGTGAACTTAATAGAGTATACGGCAGTGCTGCTACTTAGGGAAGTTTATTAATACACTTATTCGGAAAGAGATCAAGACTTGGGTAGACTGATCATTTTTAGACGAACGCTACCTTCTAGCACTGAATGTGAACGCAGCGAAAATTAGAGACTGTCAAATGTGAATCACCAAACAACATATTTTTATCATCACTGCGCTTTTGTGCAAAGATGACTAGTCATGGCAATACCTCAAATCATGCAATTATGGGTGCTCTTCACACATTCAGGGGGGATTCATTGAATAGAAAAGGCATTTTAAGTCTAAAACAATTGAAATGTCAAGATTTAGAGACTGCATGATATAGTTTATTACCTTGGCCTTGATTGTTGGTTAATAATGAACTGTCACCAGAGAAATTATGGTAACAATAAGAAGCAAAACTGTGTGAAATAATTCTGTAAGCACTGCGTATAAACACAAAAGATTCTCTGCTGAATTGAACTGAACAAAAGAATTGTTTGATTGCATCCTGTTAGGACAAATGCACTGCTTAATAGCATGCCTTACCTTACCTTTTCTTTGACTTTATTTTATAAGGGATAAATTACCATTGGCATCTCAGACAAGAAAATAACAGTTCCTCCGGCTGTAAGAGGATAGATCCATCAGTGTAATCGTAATATGCAGGTTTGTTGGCTGTGAGACAGGAGCGTGACCAGTCGAACATGCTTCTTCTTCATGACTCACAGGCTGGGATTATACAGCAGAAGTTCACATTACATATCATATGCAGATCCTGAAGGGCTTCAGCTCAGATCTTACACACTTGCCAGATATAATCTGGATATATAACAGTTCAAAGAGAATGTGAGAAGTATTATTGCATACTAATGTTCAGTGGCTATGCCACATTCACAATCCAAGCTTTTCCAAATAAATGAATAGATTTATTCAGCCAGGGTGCATTAAATTGATCAAAAGTGATGATAAAGACATTTCAAATAAATGCTGTTCTTTTGAACTTTCTATTCATTAAAGAACCCTGAAAAATAAAATATATTACGGTTTCCACAAAAATATGACAGAATCAGAAATGTTTCTTGAGCAGCAAATCAGCATTATTTCTGAAGGATCATGAAAATTCAGCTTTGATCACAGGAATAAATTGCATTTTGCAGTATATTCACATAGAAAACAGAATAATATTTCACAGTTTTGCTGTGATAATACTCCGGATCAAAACACAGGCACAGAAGAAGCAGAAACAAGCGATAGAAGCATGTAAAAAAATGCGATCATCAAACATTAAACAGCATATAAATCAAAACTGCCTAACGCTACTGAATGAAATGTCGACCCATGAAGGGTTAATGACTGAAATGACATCTGTGTTTTGATCATAGTCTTTGACAAAAAAGTGATTTTCTCCAATTTTTGTTCAAAATGTTGCTTTTTTTTCCCCCACATTCAAGAGTTGATAATAAAAGAATGCATGAAGATAGAACAGAGGCTCTGTTCTTTCTTTTGATATATTGTGTGTTCAGATATTCATACAGCAAAATATTCTGGGCGCCGTTTTGTGAAAATGATCAAAAATGCTGGTGGTGACTGGCAACTTTTTAAAAAATGCTGGCGGTGAAGGGGTTGAATGAATGATAATGAGAAATGTTGCCTTGGGAACTAGCTGAAATAAAAGAAGTTAACATTTGTTTTATTTTTTAATGCTTTTTTATGGTTTTAGTTTTAGTTTAGGCTCATGTATGTAGGCAGTAGGCAGCGAGACAAGCGCACTACGTTTTGGAACACAGTTCTAGTGTCCACATTGATCCAAGTTGACAAGAAATTCATTGGACAGACATCAGGCAGTTTCTCCTTAAACCCCGGCCGGCTCTGCTGCTAGTGGCATGACTGAAGGCATTTTCGGTCATTTAAAGCTTAATTGACAGCTACCGCTGATTCTGCCGCAGTACAAGCAGAAGGCCTTTTATCACTTAAGGTTTCACACAAATGTCTCGTTTTCCCAATGGAAATGACTGGCCAATCTAGACAGCACAATCCCTACGAGTACAAACTAATGCAAAATCCATACCATCCAGTCTGCCTCTCTCTTTAGCCCAATTACCACCCAGTCCTCTATCTAAGTCCCTCCGCCAGACTTTAAAGACAATAAGCCCTGAAGGTCAATGAAAGCGCGTGGCTCCGATAGCTGCATCCATCAGCGTGGGCTATTGTTAGGACAGACACATTCATAATCAATGCAGCGCTGCTCTGACGAAGCTCTCCATCTGCCCATGATACTGAGTTTGAACCGGCATTGTCCTTTTCCACGACCTGTAGCTTCAAGCCAAGTCGAGGCTTGGAAATGTGGATAAGGAAATGGTCACGAAAAAGGAAAGTAGAAGAAAACAACTCTCTCTAGCACAACATTTACACTCAGAGCTTATTATATTGATATTGCACCCATATGGCTTAATTGGAAGAACTGTTTGGCAGAGTTCATTTATAGCAGTAGCATAACACTAATGAAAAGCTTATTATGATTACCACTAATTAATGCTTGTAAAATTCTCAGAGGTCATAAATGTGTTGACAAGCCAACAAACTTTCAAATGAAAATGTCAAGGTTTCGTTGCGAGTCTTCTGTGCAAGGTTTAGTGGTTATAAGAAATCGTATGAATATAATATACATGGCGCTAGGGAGTTTAAGGCAGTAGTAGTAATGGGCAACTTTTGTGTAGCTTCAAGCACAATTTTTCATTAGCAATAGGAGCGTGGAGTTTCTCAGTCCCATCGGGCATTAGCAGTGGAATGGATGTCGTGATCGCTGAAAACGGCTGCTAATAGACTCTGAGTTGAGATGGAGGTGTTTTGAGAGAGCTCTAATTTCAGCACAGCTTTATACTGTAGTGTTGCATTTAAATTTAATGGGTTTTCAGCCCTCTTAGAGAGAATATAGGCCGGTTTTGGTCTGTACGGTTTCAACAACCACCAACTATTGCACTACAATTACACCATGTTCAACGGTTTGTGGTGAATACGTTTTTTCCCCCCTTTTATTTATTAAGGATGCATTAAATTGATCAAAAGTTACAGTAAAGACTTTTATATTTTAATCATTTTAAATCATTTAAAAACTTTTTTTAAACATCCTGAAAAATAAAATGTATCACAGTTTCCACAAGAAAATTAAGCTGTTTTCAAAACTGATAATAATCTTAAATGTTTCTTGAGCAGCAGATCATCATATTAGAATGATTTCTGAAGGATCATGTGACACTAAAGACTGGAGTAATGATGCTGAAAATTCAGCTTTGATCACAGGAATAAATTACACTTTACTATATATTCACATAGAAAACAGCTGATTTACTTTGGAATAATATTTCACTGTTTTACTGTATTTTTGATCAAATAAACAGCCTTGGTAAGTAGAAGAGACTTCTTTTAGAAACCAACTTAAGACTTCTTTCAACAGCATTAAAACATCTTTTGAACAATAATGTGTAAAAAGATATCCAATGGTATAATTTAAAGGTGCAATTTGTAAGAATTTTGCAGTAAAATATCCAAAAACCACTAGGCCAGTGTTATATATTTTGTTCACTTGAGTACTTACAATATCCCAACTATTTGTAAATCGTGAGAAAATTGCAGTTTTAACCAAGACTCCGGGACGTGTGAGGAGTCGCCTGTCAATGACGTCATTCCGCTTTTATTTTGTAAAAACCATGGAAACACCAAAGGTGCTTTAATATTTACATTTTAATAGACAAGGCAACAACTGGTTTGATATATTTATAGACAGAAAATGAAATATTGTTATATAGTTCAACACGTTTAGTCTTATTGTTTAAATCTAATTTTCTTGATTTTTTGTGAGTACCATGCTTTACCATGCCTCAGAGAAAAACACTATTCTGTGAAGTAGCTAACATAGCATAATCAGATGCAGCTTTATTTTTAGTAACAGTAATACAGCATTTTCTCCATCATACAATACGTTTTAAAATTAATTGCATGTCATTTATCAGCACAAGCCATCCAGCATTTAATATGATATTGTAAAATCGATCTATCTTACTGCAGTGTGTCTCAAACAAGAGTCTCACAGCAGCCGCCGAGCGAACGCACAGAGTAACGTTATAACATCATTTTCAACACTCTCAAATGTGTCTAATATGATAAACAGAGCTGCGTTCCCTCATACTCATGACCGGGAAAGCGGAAGCGGCGCCGGCGACTGTGTCATAATAAAAGTCCCTCTGCTCAATCGCTCCAGCGTCCTCGTTCAGCTCCACAACACTCGCTCCTGCTCTGCTTCATACTACAGTAACGTTAATAATCTCATCCATGAACATGATTTCTGCCCGAGTCCTGTCCCGATTGTTTCCACCGGCTGTGAGGAGAAGACCACATGTCCCAAGATTCCTTGCTCAAACTTGGCGTCATCAAGCTACGCTTTTGTTTTGAATAGACATCTAGCGGACAGAAATTTTTACATATTGCATCTTTAATCAGATCTGTATTTTTTGCATATACAAAAATAATTTGAATGAATGAACACCCTCAAACCTAAACAGGTAAACTTATACTAAACAATCAATCGAGTCCGAAATTCGCATCCGAAAATTTTGCACGTTAAAAAATAAATACGACATCACATTTACACACTGCCTCTGAAACTTTCGTCCGTCATTAAAAAATTTGGATCTGATTCGATTTTCTGTGTTTTTGGCATCCGTGGCACGCATTTTGAGAAACATTTTGACAATTCAGAGCCACCGTACAAGAGAACGCCAAAATCCCGAATGCCATCTGACAAGTTGATCCACATCATCTACAGCACAAAGCAGCAGCACTGTATGACAAACAAAGTGCGGAAAGAGACAGAATATAAAAAAGATAGTTTGATGCTTTGCTAGCAATACTGGCACAGAGCCACTGACATCCTGAAGTAAACTTTGAAACGCTCGGGATAACTCTCCTTCCTCTCTACGCAATCTCGGGATTGGATGTACCCAATATTTCCTCTTTCTTTTTCTCTTTTTAAGAAGAGAGAAGACAACTAAATCATGCTCACTGCTTAAAGACTCCATTTTGTATTGTTTTGCACATTTTTTCACAACGGATTCATTAATATGCATCGGACTCAGTGTGCAAGGTCTCAAGTGTGCGTGATGAATTTTTGTGCAAAGGCCTTAACCGTCCAATTTTAGTCATAAATTTTACATAGTACATGGACCTGAACCAGTGATTTTTTCATTTCATTTATTTATTTATTTATCTGCTCATAATTAACCTTCCAAAACAATCATTTTACTTTCCAACGTTTAGATGAGCTTGTTTGATAATTTCTTAAAAACTACTGTCAAAAACTGTAGTTAATTAGTGGTTTTGAGAAGCACTGAAGTGTGAAGGTGAGAGAATGCAGGTCGCGTTGCCATTTCAAGCAAATTTCTAAATGTCACGACTTTTGAACATAAAGCAAAATGATACATGCGTGTGGTTGTGTTCCTTAATTTTCAGTGACATATGAACCTTATTTTCATTGACAAGCTGTGATAACTGAACAAAGGCTTTGATGGCAGACATAAAATCATGGAAAGCCCCTCTGAGGAATTAACTGGCATCGATTACGCATTCATTCAGCATAACTGGCAACAAAAACTGAACAGAAGAGATAATCATCGGCCCACTGGAAAACAACAAAAAGAAAACTGGCCTGCTTGATGATTTAGAGTGAAGCTTCAGCGGGATGACGAGTATAAATGTGTGTGGGCAGTCACTCTTTTAATCTTGACTCTGGGCCGTTGAGGATTTGGAGATCCCAGCATAATGGATTCTTTCCACAACTGCCATAGCTGTGCGATAAAGAGAGGCGAGAGAGAGAGAGGAGCGGCCGGACAGATGATCATGTAGAGGGATGGCGAATCAGCGGCCATGTAATGTGCAGAAGAGATGCCAGCAGCACAGTCCAATTCAATTTAAGGGATCAAAACAAAAGTAGTTCCCTTTGAAGACACCGGGCACTGTGGGCTCCAATTAGTGAATGACTCGCATTTGATCTCTCTCTCTCTCTCTGGAACGGGCTTTCAACAAGTGCACGTGTGTTCGCATGTGTCTCTGGTGTAACGGGAAAACTTCATTGTTAAAGAGGACATATTATGCTATTCATGAGTATGAAAAAGCTCTGCAAACGTCCAGTTCTTCTCTATATCAGTGTTTCTGAACTCCCTCCATCTTGAGTTTTCTTCACAATATTCCTCATTTAAATAACTCATACGCAGAATAAAGGGGCGGGGCCTGCTTGAGTTAGTTAGTAGTGTGTTGAAACTGGCGGTTATGGTAAGGGGCGGGACATTTCCCAAACACCAATCACAACACACCGCTCCAGCTGACCAATCAGAGCACATTGTGCTTTTCAGAAGGAGGGGCTTCATAGAGACAGGAACTAAACAGAGCGTTACCAAAGAATATACACTAACAAGAAGCGACACTCAATAGAACGTTCCATTGCAACACCAGCAGAAACCCTGCGTTTCCGCCATTTTGGGGTGAAAGCGACTCGGCAGCCCACTAGTTTCTATGGCAATATCAACTGCTGTGTTAAAAAAAAACTAAAATCCAACCTGAATGATGACAACGCAGAATAAAATACTAGGCTATCACTAGTGATCATCAAATCCTTTTAACAGTTTATTTTACAGTCTTCCACTTTTTTCACAAAAACTTTGCTCTCTAGAAATCCAGTCAGTTTGGATTAAAATTCTTTAAAAGATCTTGTATTAGCATTATAAACACTGAATTAATACCAACATATGAAATTAAATTAAGGACATGCATCAGAAAAAACTGGGAATGTTGGACAATAAATATATGAATGTAACAGCTTGATTTTGCACTGTTGTCTGTCCGTTAAAGCAAAAGTGTCCAAAAGTGGGAATAATGCGATAACGGACACAGCAATGCATCATGTATTATAAGATCGTTATGTTTGTATTGTGATCCATTTAAAACATACAGTATAGCCTATTTCAGTTCAGACCTAGTGGAGTGATACTATTATTACTATTACTGCACTACGTCTGAATTATACTGTTCGCTGCAAACGACTATTAACAAACGTGTAAAGCTGCATAAAATGGAAATACTCAATAAAGTAGGCTAACTACTTTACCTCAAATGGTAGAATAGTTGAATTCCACAACTGGTAAAATAAAACAAATATAATTAACATTTACTGTAGGAGCCATAAAATTTGCTGATGACTTAATTTGAAAAATGTACTTTTGCGCTTCTGATTTGGCAGTGAAATTCGCCGATTTTGGGTGCGTAAGATGTGAAGGATTCTATGGTCCAGTTAGTATTTTCACCCCATAATGGCGGCCATGCTACCGGAGCGCCACCTAGTGGCTGTTACCCAAAAAGTATCAGAGTGTCGCCTCTTGGGCTCTATACTCTTTGGTGTTACTGACAGACTGGGAAGAGAGGAGCTGCAACAATGAGGAAAATAATCAACATTCAATCTAGTAGAGCCCAAAAACAACATCAAGACTTTGAAGAAGGGCATAACAGGTCCTTTTGAAAAAAAAAAAAAAAATGGAGACAGCCAGAAATTTACTGAAAAAAATCTTTACAAAATGGTGCCTTCATAACCATGTACACTACATACCAAATACTAAAATCTGCTTTGCTTTTTAAAATACAGATAATGACTATTATAACACAGATGGTAAAAAAAAAGGCCACATTCAGACTAAATTGACTTTTACATGAAACAGTTCCGTAAACGAATAGACAAAATACCATCATCACACTAAAATAATGCTATAAAATGATCCAAACAACATAACATGTAACATAAAGTGTATATAATATACAACAAAACCAACAGAAAATATAATTATTCAGTTACTGTAAGCTTCATATGGGTTTTTCAGCCTATAAATTAAATCGCATAACAATATCTTAGTGTAAACATGTGTATTGTTGAATATATTGTAGAATTTGATTGTAAATTATACGTATTTTACAGTTACTTGACATGTATTATAGCCTACTGATTTAAGTACATGGTAAAGTAATTAACAGATAACGTGTGTTCACTGGTGAATCTTGTTAGAGATGGCTGTGGAAAAGAGAAATAAAAATAAAGTTCAGCTCTCTCATATTTTCAATATCTCTGTCAGTATTGTGTGTTTTCTTCCTGTACTTATCTCGTTTGTTGTGGAACTGGAATTCGATTCCCAGATTACCAGAATCGCACCTCAGCAGGAAATTACTAATGGATTTTGACTGGAATCCCATCAGGACGGCCGGCGTTTGATTCCACTGAAGGATTACATGAAGGCAGCGTATTGGAAGTATTGAATGGCACCTGAACTTCTGTATAAAGAAAGCTTTCATTTCTTCATTTCTTCTTCCCGCTCTTTCAAGGCAGCGCTGCATTGATATTCCTCAAACGTTCAACGTTAGAGTTTGTTCTAAACCCTTGAGAATGAAGTTAATTCATCTTGAATCGCTCCGTTCAAACCTCGCTCTGTAGTTGCACATATATTTGTAGTTTTTACAAACTTTATACTTTTTTTATAAAATTATCATATTGATTTTGAAAATTGTAGAGAAAAAAGAAATGTTATTGTGTATAATTTTGTGTGCGTAAGAACAGACACGGCGAGATGTTTTTCTGTTTACTTTCTTGGAGACTTGCAGGTTTCAAAGAGCTTCTAGTGATGTGGAGATAAAGTATTTTGTCTTGATAATCCTCACAGTGATTTATATTAAAATCGAGCACTTCATGAGGTGTGAATTTCTCCAACACAGGTATTCATCAAAACTTTATTAAACTAAGTCAGGCTAATTTATCTCTCAGGACTTTAATTAAACATCAGTGAATGATTTATTCAACATATGGGGCCGACTTACTCCTAATATCCCTCCTACACCGCTACAAATCCTACAAATCCCTAACCTGCTCGAGATCTCCTCCACCGCAATTTCCATTCCCGCTCATGAGATTCCCTTCAAGTGCTGCGGGGAGACGGAAACCTGCAGCTCCGGGTGGAACGGGTTCAATTAAGAGCCAGTCGTGACCCTATGGAGATGAGGATTGGGAACAGCCGTGAAGGACCGTAAAGGAAATGAGTTTTTCACATAACAGAATGACTACAGACAACACCTATCTTGATGTGCGCGATGACTTTGAGCCTCATGGCCGAAACGCCACACTTTCCTCAAAATGAAGAGGTTTGACCACGGATACGTCCTGCTGGAATGGAAATGCCACTGCGTTTTGTTTTTTAGTGCTTTAATTGCCACTAACCTAACAGTTCATCTTTTCACAAGCAAGTTCAAAACATCCTCCGAGATTCCCTCCATGTGAGTTTGTAAAGTGAGCAGTATTAAAACATGTAGTACATTGTGTATATCAGTAACCTTGAGAAAAATAAGTAATGTGTGTTGAATTGAATGTTCACTTGTAGAAGTATACACTAAAAATGCTGGGTTGTTTCAAACCAAGTTTAGGTCAAATATGGACAAACCCAACTGTTAGTATTAAAAATGTAATTTAAAAATGTAAACCGATGGTTGTGTTTGTTAGTATTTGACCCAACCATGGGTTGAAACAACCCAGCACTTTTTAGAGTGTATAATTGCAAATAATATATTAATAATGAAATAAATGGGCACTTAAGTGTAGATAGAGTAAACTTTCATGACTATGTTTATTCCAATGTGTTAAAGTACAGTTTAAATCATTGATTTAATGATCTTTTGTCATCATTTAAAGAAGTGCACTTGTTTTGATGTGTTGACTAACATACTAAAGCACTTGATTATCAGTTTAGCTGCATTATTCGATATTACATTTAAAATCAATATATTTAAATGTATTAAATTGCAACACTGTAAAAAAAAATGTTGGTTTAACTTAAAGTAAGTTACCTGGTTGCCTTAAAATTTTGAGTTCATTGAAATTAAACATTTGAGTTAATGCAATGAAGGCGATTGGTTTAATCAACAGAAACTCAAAATATTATGTTATCTGAACCACATTCATTATCTAAGTTGATTCGACAAAAGAAAAAATGTGTTGTTGTTTTTTATAGTGTACAAATGTGTAACATATTCAAATACATGACATACAAGTTTCAATAGAATTTACATTATTGTATATTTTGGTTTACCAATTAGAAATGACATATAAAGATGTACTTAAGTGGACTAAAAACACTCTACACTCAAAAAATGCTGGATTACAAACAACCCAAGTTGGGCTGAAAATGGACAAACCCAGTGATTGGGTTGTTTTAACCGATGTTTGCCTGTTTAAAAATGACTATATGACTGGCTTAAAATGAACCCAAAATTAAAAAAAATCAGACACATAATTACTAGAGGCAACAATAATAATCAAAAGGTGAACATTTATTAATAAGCAATTTAATAAATGTTTTTTGTTTAATTATTAATCATTAAACTTATTAATAAATGTTCATTTATTAATTTCCAACATATTTTGGGTTCATTTTAAGCAGCAATACAATAATTTTTAAACAATAGTTGAGTTAAATAAAACTACCCAGCAGGTTGGTCAAACATTTAACCCAACCGCTGGGTTAAAACAACCCAATCACTGGGTTTGTCCATTTTCAGCCCAACTTGGGTTGTTTTTAACCCAGCATATTTTAGAGTGTAAGATTGGGCTGATTGATTTTAATACACATTTAAACTAGAATACATTTTCCTTTAATTGAAATTAACATGCATTGAAGTGTCAAAACATCTGCTTCACACTTAAGTATATGAGCTCCATATCAAGGTTTGCATGGCAGTGCATTGTGGGAGATGTCTGTCAGAGCTATGATGTTCCTCTCTAACTAAATCATTCACTTGTTGTCCCGCAAGACGTGACAATGACTGACTGGCAAACTGGGAAAAGCCTTGAGTGCCCTATCTAGTTACCGAATACAGTCTTTGTTGGACGTGAATAAAACATTGCGGCATCAAAACAGCCAGCCTAAAATTAGTTTAGAAAGATGATTTACTCTATTTTTGGTCAGTACCACAGACTTTTATTCAAGTACTTCTGGGATTGTCTGCAACATAAAATAAACATAACGTGTGGTTGAGAAGACTGCGTGAGCAGCTGCTTCATACATATGAATGACAACCACTTGTGTTTCAATTTCGTTAGTGGCACTTTGATTACGTTAAACACCTGATGGATCATATGTCACATGGGTTCATCTAGATCAGATTAGATTTCATAACTGCACTTCTTCTACACAATATAGTTGCCATAAATCTTTCTGTTCACATGAATTGTGTTTTACTCTTCAACTTTGACAAGCTACGAGAGTCAAAGCTTAATTTAATGGGTGAACTAAACAATTCTACTTCTTGTCAGTAATAAACACATTATTCAAACGTTCACACATCAGAACCCCTGGACTAATGACTTTTCCAAAGGCTAATGGAAGTCAGATGTTGCAGTCAGTGAAATGAGAATGAAGGTGCGGGTTAGACGTGTCCTGCTCTCCTCAAACCTTAAAGTCACCATGAAATCAAAATGGATGACTCTTAATTAAATTTTTAAATGGAATATTGCTGTATTATAAATGATTTATTGCTGCACATCATCATTATTGTTTTAAATTCATGTTCCTCATAATCTTGAATCAGAATATCTTCTCCTCCCTCTTGCAGCATCTCTTCTCTTCTCTGATGATGAGGGCGGGGCAACCTGTCACTCACATGAGATCCACCAATAGCAAACCACATTAGTTCCATTAGTTGTGATGATAATCATCTGATATGCAAAGCCATATGGTGTCTGTAACATTGCAGTGCATCGGCAATTACGCAGATTAATTATTACAGCTTAAATATGGCAAGCGAAAATAGAACTTGAAGGTTGGAACTAGTGTGTAAATCAGGCTAGAAATAAATAATAAGAAGTGATTCACTCTTAACAATATCTTCTTACCCATGTTACCGTCCTTGAAGGTCCATTTTATATTCTAATAAAGCAGTAAATATTGAATGAGTAACTCCACTTATGATCAGCTGAAGGTTGAGTGGAACCTTGATGAGATATAATGATATGATTCAGAGAAACCTGAAATTAGTGTACAATGAGCTTTGAAAAGTAACATTTTAAACAATATCTCAATGAGCGCAAAAACAATTTCCAAAATGTTGACAAGACTAAGTTTTATATAACATCTGTTTAACTTATAACATGAAAGTAAGCTTAATAATATAACTTAGAGAACAAAATTTTCAGTTTTACTCAAATTAGGGTGATGCAAAATGAGCACACCCCACTGGAGCAAAGCTAAATTTTAGACTACAAATGTCTAATTTAACAAGAATTCAACCACAGGTGAGTCTAATTATTCATTCCACAGGTGTCCAGCAGACAGTTGACTATAAAAGGGTGTTAAAACCCCTTCCCATTTCATGCTGTCAGCAATGGCACCACATGGAAGAGAAATGTCACAAGACCTGAGAAAGAAAATAATGTCTTTACTTATCAGTCAGAATACTGTAGCAAAAGCGGTACAAAAATTTTAAAAAGATGGAACCGCAACCATCTCACAGAGACGTCCAGGTCGTCCACGGAAGTTAACACCTCGACAGGAGCATCTTCTGATGAGAAGGGTTGAAGAAAATCAGCATGCAAGTTCACTGCAGTTATCTAAAGAAATAAAAAGCCAAACTGGGGTGACTGTTTCCCGTGACACATTACGGCGTACGCTACAGAGGAATGGCATCATGGGTGCCGTCCACGAAAGAAGCCTCTCCTAAAGCCCAGACACAAAAAAGCCCTCCTAGAGTTTGCCAGGGCCCATGCTGACAAAGATGAAGACTGCTGGGACTCTATACTCTGGAGTGATGAGACCAAGATAAATGTTTTTGGAACTGATGCCTTCAAAACTGTATGGTGTCGCAAAGGTGAGAAATACAAAGAAAAATGCATGGTGCCTACAGTGAAACATGGTGGTGGAGTGTCCTTATGTGGAGCTGCATGAGTGCTGCTGGTGTCGGGAGCTGCATTTCATTGATGGCTTCATGAATTCACAGATGTACTGCTCTATACTGAAAGAGAAGATGCTACCATCACTCCGTGCCCTTGGTCGTCCTGCACTTTTCCAACATGACAATGATCCTAAACAAAAAGTGATTCAGTGGCTCCTGATCTGAATCCAATCGAACACCTATGGGGAATTCTGAAGAGACAAGTGGAGCATCACTCTCCATCCAGCATCCAGTCTCTAAAAGAGCTTATTTTTGAAGAATGGAAAAAGATAGATGTTGCAAAATGTCACCAACTTGTTCATTCCATGCCTAGAAGACTTGGTGCTGTCATTAAAAATCATGCAAAGTACTGGATGTAGTAGTTTTTGTTGTGGGGTGTACTCATTTTTGCATCACCCTAATTTGAGTAAAACTGAAAATTTTGTTCTCTAAGTTATTTTATTAACCTTACTTTCATGTTATAAGTTAAACAGATGTTAGTCTTGTCAACATTTTGGAAATTGTTTTTGTGTTCATTGAGATATTGTTTAAAATGTTACTTTTCAAAGGGGGTGTACTCATTTACTCTGAACACTGTATCTCTGCTTTGATGTTTTTCATGAAATTAATTTCCTTACCCTGTACAATATTAAAAATAGCTCATTGTTAAAAAAAGGTAAATGATAAGTGAAGTCTCATAAGGGAAATATCGCTTTTGTGACGTTCTCCTTCAAAGCCTCATACTTCAGATATTATTATGCAAAACACAGACGTGGCTGCAAACTCAACATGATTTCATGATATTTATATTATTTATGGGTATTTCTTCAACGATGGGCACTTTTGGCCCTATGGACTTCATAAACTCTCTCGTTATTTGAATCTGTCCACTAGCAGTGTAAATATATGAAGTATAGTGTTCATTTAGTATCGTTGAGATACTATTATATTTTTATCAATATTTTCAATTAGTTTTATTTTTCATGTTTTCTGTTTTTGTTTTTATTTTTATTTTAATTTTTGGTTAAAATTTTAGTAATTTTATTTTGTGTTTTTATCATTACTGTTAGTTTTACTGTTAGCGTGTGTGTGCGTGTGTGTGTGTATATATATATATATATATATTATACTTATTTCAATTTTATTTTATTTCAATTCTAGTGAGAATTTTTTTTTTTATGGTTTTAGTTCACTATATTAACCCTGTTTCTTTTTAACTTTTTAACAGTTTTCTGTCTCTCTAAGGATAATTTTAGATGCATTTTATACATCCTAAATACATACAATGAAATAATATTTCCAGATTACAGCTTGATGAGAAATTTCAAATGATAATTAAACAGCACAAACTATCCAAAATTCACTACTTCAAGTGAATTATGTTAGTGTGGAATCACTCCAATCTCATTGACGAAATGTCATCCAGTGACACATGATGGCGTACCGTGGAAGCTATAAAGGATTCCTGGACCAAACATCACCAGCTTCTGGCCTTCAGTAAACGCATGGTGTCACTCTGTCTCTGGTGTTGTTTGTCCAGTAGGATTTAGATGATGGCAAGTAAGCAGCAGTTTAGTTTGTGTGTGTCTCCCTGCCCACGCTGCATTACGGGTGGAGACACTCATGATCTTTGTGTGGTCTGCTTGGGAGCGAAGCACATCTGATCTCGAGGGGATGATTGTGTTAACTGTGAACGTCTCCCACTGAGGACGCTCTGCTCCCGCCCGGCCCTTTTCGAGGAGAGTGCTTCAGGTCCAGCGTCTGATGACACACCCTTCTCAGGGTTACAGTCATAACTGAGACGTTTTCTTTGTTTTCTTCGTACATCATGTCAAGATCTTCACTGAAACTGTTGTCTCCTTTGTAACCAAGGGCACTAACTTCATAAATAGATTAGAAAGATTAGAAGAAAAAAAAAAGTTCATTGTGTGTTCTTGACGCAATTTAAAGCACCTTAATGCCAAAAATGTTCAAAATACCCCACAGATCATTTATTATAGCTTGTCAAATTTGTCCCTATTTGGGTGTGAGCAAAAACACACCATTTTTGTGTGTGTCCCTTTAAATGCAAATGAGCTGCTGCTCCCGCCCCCTTTCCAGAAGAGGGCGGAGCTTTAACAGCTCAACAACAACAAAGCTGGAGAATCTCACGCAGCCAAAATGAGGATTGTCAGTAACGGTGTTCAGCCTTACATTGTTCAAACCGGAGTCGACACTGATGGAGAGACTCAGGAAGAAGTTACAACTTTTAGACGTTTCTGAATGGTTAGTGGATAAATTTATGTAGTTGCTGTGGAGTTGATTCAACTCATCCACTAGCATGTGCCGTCATGTTAATCTTTTGTGCTAAACCCGTATGGACGCTGGAATAGCGTAACCCGTTCACACCATAACGTTTATGATTGCTATCAAATGCTGTGAATGCTCTAATATTTTTTCCAAAATATCATTTAGACAGAAACGCTCCTTTTTTAGCAATCGATCTTGTCAGGGTCAACTTCAGGCTATCTAAGCTAACGAGAATCTAAATAGTGTTCAGTGCTCGTCTGTGCAGCCAATGACAGAACAGTTAGCATGCTTTGCCTGAACGTTTGCCATGGTGTTAGAACTGGTACACCGTTGTCACTTAAGAAAACAAAATGGCGGTGCCGTGGGTGGAAACATGCAGATTAATTGGTGATAATATTATAATAAGATCCTCTTCCTACGTCACAAGGGGAGCGAAATCTGAGCGGCTCGTTTTTTCACATGCTTGCAGAGAAAGGCTGACCAAAACAGCTACTGGGTTGTCCGTTTTCGGGGTTGGTAGATGCACCCGATTATAGCACTTAAACACGGAAAAAGTCAGATTTTCATGATATGTCCCCTTTAAATTATTGCATAATGCTTTCATGTTTAACAGGTTATTTCAATTTTTTTGTAGTGATAAAAGTATATGCTTATGAGCTGTTTAATTCATGAAATTATATTACAATTTAAACGGAATTAAAACAAAATGAATTAAAACTAAATCCATAAAATGATCTCATGACTGGAACCCCTGAAAAGTTCTATATATGAAGCGTCGGACGGAACCCTTTAAGGTTCCATATAGAATCGTTTCTGTTAAGAGTGAATGAACAAAGTTTAGCATAGTTTGGCCTTGGGTGAAGTAAAGTAATCCTCCAAACGAGTTCAGTGATGTGTGAATGTCATTTGTACTGTATTCAGAACAACAGTGACATTTCCATTTAAGACTGTGTTGACATGATGCGCCTTGTTTGTTTTCTTGCAGAAAACTTTTTTTTTTTCTTTTTTTTTTTTCTCTTTTTTGGCAGCAAACACATCTCTGTTGTTTCATTGTGCCAGGTGAGCCTTTCAAAGCATACATTTACACATCTCAAAACCACATCTGTATCGGGTTGACTGTGTTTCTCCTTAGAGGAGACAAAGAGGCAGTTGAAAACCCAGAAACAGAGGCTGGAAAAAGAAAGCTAGGGATGCAGGAAGACCAGCGCCATTTCTTGTGAGTGAAAGAACGAATTTCAATCTGTCACTCACTGGGGAAACGGGACGTCTGGTTTGAGGCTGAAACCATCAGTAACTCAGCTGTCACCACTGGTAACCACGTCCAGTCACTGCGGCACATCTGCGGACGCTAAATGACCTCAAGCTGGGCTAAAAATGCCACTATGATAGTGAACCAGCTTGCTGAAGCTACTGTGAGAGTTTAAAAATGAGGAGTATAGAAATAAAGCATGAATAATGTGCTTTACTTGCAAATTAATGCTGCCTTCAAATCAGGCTGATCATACTGTATGTATGAGATTTTTTCGGCAGTTTAGAAGATGATACTGATGGCATATGTTTACAGAATTGGGTATGAGTATAGTTTTGGCAAATATTTCGATTAAAGGTGAAGTATTTAAGTTGTTTGTTGTTGTTGTTGTTGAAATACATTCTCTTGACTCAGTTTGTTCATTGACTACTATTAGTATGCTATTCATGGATTTATCTACCCCAAAAGTGTAAACATTGAGCTTCTCAGGCACCATCTAATCATTGAGAGTGTCTGCTCAGATCTGTCAATCACTTTCCAGCTCAACTTATAGCGAGAGTTTGGGGTGTGGCTACTGTAGCAGGATGAGAGTTTGGGGCGTGGCTACTGTAGCAGGAGGAGAGTTTGGGGCGTGGCTACTGTAGCAGGATGAGAGTTTGGGGCGTGGCTACTGTAGCAGGATGAGAGTTTGGGGCGTGGCTACTGTAACAGGCTCAGAGTTTGGGGCGTGGCTACTGTAACAGGCTCAGAGTTTGGGGCGTGGCTACTGTAGCAGGAGGAGAGTTTGGGGCGTGGCTACTGTAGCAGGATGAGAGTTTGGGGCGTGGCTACTGTAGCAGGAGGAGAGTTTGGGGCGTGGCTATGTAAAAAATGCATCCAATGCAGATACATTGGATGGGTTTGTTAAAAACGAGGTGTTTGTGTTCACTCTAGACAGAGTGTTACTTACTCATTTGCTTACTCGTGACACAACACAGCTAAAAGTATTCCTAATATACTGGACCTTTTATTGAAAGTAGCCTAGTCTTACATGCCTCCACAAGCACTTGTAAGAGCTGTGTTTGTGATGTTCGAGTTGGGGGAGGCACGATGTGCAAAAGGGGTGTTTGCAAAGTATGCTGTATTTTTGTAATTCTGCTTGGTGCCACTAGTGTCTCAGAAACTACATACTTTTTTATTTGCAACTTTTTGCAACTTTTGTTTGGGACACCAGCATTCCATCCACTAGGAGGCTTAGGATGCTACAACCAGACTTATGGAGGAAGCTAACTGGTATTGATTATAATCAGGGCTTGACTTTAACTTTTTTGTTCACTAGCCACTGTGGTTAGTGATTTTCCAAAGTTACTAGCCACTCAGCATATTCACTGGCCACAATTTTTACATCAATACCATGGGGAAAAACTGCCATATAGATATTTTTAATATTATCTCCTTATTTGGCAGCAGGTTTATTAGGCTGCTGTCACTTTTAGACCTGACGCACAGATCCATTATACCGTTACACATGCGTTTTCTTTCTCAGCTGTTTACATTTCTAGTTTCAACAGTATTTGTTCGTCAGATATTCCTCTTTAAAAGAAAGAAGTATCAGCTGTATGCTTTTTTTTTTTTTTTTTGACCACTGAAAATGTGTACAATTGACCAATTTACTCATGGAGCCGCATTAAGATCTCCATATCTCTGGAATTGAACCATCGAGGGCCTTTAAAATGAAGATACCAAAAGGAAAGCTTGATAAGAACCAGAATCTAAAAGGATATTAAGATATCTTTAATACTTCTTGAGTTACAGACATGCAAACTTGAGGTGAAAAACACAAGAAGTGCTTTATTGCCATTTTTGAACTGTCACTGTTGGCATATAATGAAACAAAGATTGATAAAGTCAACAGATTTTACTAATAGACCTACCAATCTCTGTGTAAAAATAAAATAATGATGCTGCCATCTTTATAAAGTCATTTTTATACTCCTCTAATTTGGCTCCAAATCTCAGGTGAAAATGGTCATTTTGACCCCCTTTACAAAATAGTGGATTACTCAGTAAATATACATCTGTGATGTTTAATATTTTGGCTTTCATCACTATTTATGTTTGTCTTTCTACAGAAAAAAAAATATTAACAATATCAAAAATTTGAGCCGGGGACCTCTGGTTGAGTTGACACTGAATGACTCACTAGTAATTTTCTGTCAGGACATTCGTTTTTCTACAGATTTCATTCTTACAACGCACTAAAATTCTACAAAAACAAAACAATCAGACCTATAAACTTTTATACAACCTTAGTGCTTCAGTTCTAGTTAGATGCATTGTTTTCTCAAGGTTTGTCAATGAGTGACAAGCAACACTTGTTAACTAAGTTACAAGAGCCGAAATCAATCATAAACAACATCTGTCTGGAGTCACACCGAGAGCAGTTGTCAAATACAATAATTTCCTTCATATACATATAATCACACACTGCTTTAACAGCCTTCTTGCCTCTCCACAGGCCTGAATAATTCATGACTTGCACAACAGCGTGTCTGTGCCCAGCAGTAAATGATATCATCCCTCTGGGCATTAACAAGCTTTCTCAGCATAACAAGTAGATGCTATACCACATTTGACATGTTTCAACAATCTGTCAATGCAGAGAGGCAATTGAAATAGTGGTGTAGAGTTGGTACTCACACAAAAAAAGGTATTGTGTAACAGTGGATTTGTGTGCAGAAAACCAGTTCAAAATGGGTTCAATGGGTTGAGGAGATGTTAGGATGTAAATGATGTCTCTTGCATGTACGGTTAAGGACGTGTCACTCAACTAATGAACTCTTCCAGTGAGCAGAGGAAATACCTAGACTTTCACTAGATCAGTGTGTGTAGTGTATGAACGGTACCGTACAGCTCTCAGATTTATTTTACTTTATTTTATTTTGTTTTATAATTAATTTAAAAACATATTGACCTAATCTTTTGAACAGTAGTGTATGTGTTGTTGTTGTTGTTTTTTATTCAGCAAGAATGCCTTAAATTGACCAAAAGTGACAGTAAAGACATTTATAATATAACAAAAGTTTTTCATTTCAAATAAATGTAATTTTCTATTCATCAGAGATCCTGAAAAATAAAATGCATGACAATGCAATAACCGTTTTCAACATCATAAATGTTTCTTGAGCAGCAAATCATCATATTAGAATGATTTCTAAAGGATCATGTGACACTGAAGACTGGAGTAATGATGCTGAAAATTCAGCTTTGATCACAGGAATAAATTACACTTTACTATATATTCACATAGAAATCAGCTGATTTACATTGGAATAATATTTCACTGTTTTACTGTATTTTTGATCAAATAAATGCAGCTTTGGTGAGCAGAAGAGATTTATCTCCATTATATTTAATATAATGCTGTTTGCAAACTAGTGTTTATGTGTCATTTGTAGCGCATTTTAATATTTCTTTATTAATTATTCTTTATTTAAATGCTAAAGTGCTTTGTGTTATGTTAAGGTACAGCCCTATTCAAGGACTCATGAAAACATCATAAAACAAAATCAGCTGTGTTAATAGAACAATCTCAAACTCTAATGACAGTGATAAATGATGAAAAGACCTCTGATGACTGCCATTAAATGCAAATCCTGATGCTTTTATTGGGAAATCTCCCTGAGTGCATGAAAAAAAACGGATTAATCATCACCTGCTCCTCCTCAGAAGCACAGCTCCTCGTCTTCATGTGCATTAGTTGCTTTAGTGTTTTGAAATCTGCAGATGCACACACATTTATTTCATTGCACAGAGTCCAGATGTCATTAAGCAAGGAGGGGAACATGTTCCTCGTACTCCGGCTCTACCGAGTGGCTCCATGTGCTGCCTCAGCTGTATTTCATCGGCTGTAAAGCAAGGCCATCATAATGCATCACTGTTCACACAGCATACAAGAGCAATATAATAACTGCTTGAAGTTCAGCCAGCTTTAAGTTGATGAAACTGCATGCTGAACGGATATGGAGTGGAGCTGGTGTGGCTATAGAAAGTTTCAGAAGTGTGCAACACTGTTCAGTATCCTCATAAGGAGGCAGATACAGATTCATAATAATGATATCATCAAGGTTCAGCTGCAGATATCCGAGGGCTTAATCTTCATCTTCATGGTGAAATATGCTTGACGGCCGTGGCCATTCAAGTGAGATATGTTTATATCTTAATATAGATGATGCTATCCTTCTTCCCTGACATTAATTTAGTGTTGGGGACCTCAGAGCCTCGTGCATTATGCAAAATAATTGCAGGGCCACATTTTACAAGAAGTCAATTTCAGCGGGCATGAAGAACGACAGTTTGCTGTAATGAAGAGCGTAAGAATCACAAATGACTTGTCGAGCTATTGAAGGTATCGGCCTGTCAGGCAGCAGCACGTTTGCATGCATGAAAAGGAATGGAAACATATTTGTTTGGCACATTATTAAACTTGGTGTGAACTTATTACGTAACATAAACATGCTTAAGCTGCTCTGCATAAACAAGACAGTGGGTGTGACAGGAAAAGAGATGTATCTAGATCAAACTCTAGAGGGCGCAGGATGATCAGTCACTTACATGCAATTACATCAGTTACCATGTGGGCCTCTGCTGATCCTGCAGCCAATGAGATTGCTTGCTCAACATTTAAATATTCTGGTTCAGTGTTTGCTGTAATCTATCAGAGTTCCTCTGAACCCCTCCACCTCCCCAGCTCCACCTGCCTAGATCTGCTACAGGATTGATGTGTGTTTATTTACACAGCAGCAGCAGCAGATCTTACAGGCTCAAAGCAGTGATAATACAATCATTTATAGCCTTTTTATCACAGCAGCTGCAATAATTAAACATCATTTTGATGGCGGATTGTATGGTATGACAAATTAACGTTAGAGATTAGACTGTACAGAAATTGAAATCTACATGTAATGTTAATACACACTAAATACGCATAGTCGTGCAATGCTGGTGTTAACATTAACAATTTGAGAACAAAGTATAACAATAATAATAATTTGCACAGTTTGACGTGATCTAAGCTAAGAGATCATTAGATTTATTCACCAATGGTAGCTTGATTTATTGTAATGTTTTTTTTGTTTTGTTTTTTTCTCAGCTGGTCAGAACAAAAGTGGCAGACATTTTACTCACTTGTTCAGATGATATTTTCCGGTAAAAATTCTTATTTTGGTCATACATCCAAGACTACAGTTTGTGATTCAGAAGTACAGTATCCACACATTCTCCTCAAAACATTAGATTCATCCTCGCTAAGGAGCCGTGCAGAGGCACAACCACGTAAAGATGATAATTCTGCAAATAACTGCAATTGCAGGTTTCAAACAGAGATGGCGACAAAGAGGCAAAACTTACAAACTGCAGCTTTAACAAATTAATGTTAACAAACTAATGTTAACAAATTAAACATTATTCTAAAGAGTAATAATAATAATGTCACAATGAATCAGACCAAAAAAAAATATTTATTCACTGAGGTTTCTGTGAATTCCTGCCTTTTGCTCACATAAAGCTATTGACTACTTTTGTGATGTTTTTATGGTGTTTCTTTCCATTTTGAAGCTCAAAAACCCGTTCATTAAATGTTTTCATTGTTTAGAAGAGAGAAAACTCTTCTATATCATATATATGATTAATCTGATATAAAAATGGTAACTCTTTACTATACGGTTCCATTTGTTCACATTAGTTAACTTAAGAAAAACACTTCTAAAGTATTTATTAATCTCAGTCGATGTAAATTTCAATATTTACTAATAATCAATCAAAAGCTGTATCTGTTCACGTTAATTAATGGATCTGAACTGACAATGAATGAAAGCGGTATTTAATAAATACTGTAACAAATGTATTGTTTTGTTTTAATGTAACTAGTGGTACTTTATTGTAAAGTGTTATCATATACATATAAACTTGATATATTTACTTTGATCTATCCCTTTAAATATTACAAAGCAGACTCTGGGATCATGAAATGAAGTGGCTCTGTTTGCAGATTAAGCTAGATGCTACTTAGAAGTCAAAGCTGAACACCCAGAGTTGCTATTGAAATTGGAAATTCATTAGAGCACATTTAGTTTAATTGTATTTGATTTTAATGGGAGGATACTGGAGGTCCAGCTAAATGCTTGGTTTGTGATAGCTGAGATAAGAGATCGCAGCGTAATGGAGATCAACGGGCCGTATTAGCGAGACGTCAGCTGTGAGTGAGTTATCCTTTCTGCTGCTCTCAGAGCTTCCTTTCACCAACCTTCAGAACAATCATTTAGATCCCTTCTGCAAATCATCATTTTATTAATCACAATTTTGTTTTTATTTTCCAGTAAACACATCTAAATGTCCCTAAAACAAGATGCATTTATTTCAGAAGCAATATTAAGATAACAAGATTTACAAACTGAGAATAAGAAATGCATTTTAAAAGAGAATATTTCTTGAATCAAGATTGTTTTTCATACCCCTCTTGTATGTTTTATTTCTTTACTGATTTAAGCGTAAACTTCACTAAATGTAGTTTGATTTATGCTTAAAATATATAACAATGCCAATGCTAAAAACAACATCTTAATATCTTTTTTGCTTCTCAATATTGTACAAAGGATAAAAACACTGATTAAATGTATTTTATTAAATTTTTAATGCATTTTTTATCCTATTTATGCTATTTCATATTTTCTCTTGGAACGTTGGACACTGTTTTGACACAACATTTATAAAACATGCATTTTAGGAGGATTTTCACATGGAATTTCTCCTCATTTCATCTCCTTCTTCTTGATGAACTTCATTGATTATACTGTGATTAGATGTCATACTATGTAAACTCGTGTCCTGAGACTGACAAGACTTGTGTGCATCATAACATTGGTCTGAAGGTTTGAGGGTTTGATGTGGTTGATAAGAATAATTCACTTTTCACATCAGCTTTTTGCCACATTAGACAAAATACAGATAGATGTGTTTGATGAAGAATGTTAGTTAGACTCTTGTGTGTCTCTCATGAGTGAAAGCGTGCAATAAGACGGTGGTGTTACAGATGGGACGAGCCACTCCATGTAAAACAAAACAGCTTTTATTATTCATCCCATGTGAGTGGACATGATTTTAAACATGCTTTACAGAAGTACATTCAAGTGTTAGACTTTTAATAAGAATAAAACTACTGAGGCCCCTTTGAAAAGGCTTACAGCACTGCGAAAAAGAAATAAACTTTAACATACTTTTAAAAAGAGTACTTAATGTGGAAATATTCTTTTAAAGTATATTAAGTGTGAACTGAATATGTGATTTCAGACCTTTAACAGCAAGCTAACTGCAATTAAATGAAATTGTAGGTAACACTTTATTTTTACATGTTACATAGTATATTATGCATAATTACATGCAACTAACCCTAAACCAAACCAAACCCTAATCCTCACCCTATAGTTACTTAATATTACTCAGTATTTAAATGTATAATTACAGTGCAACAAAGACACCTTAGAATAAAGTGTAACCAAATAATTTTAAATACATTTATATTAAATAAATTAAAGTTCAACTAGTTGTTGACCCACTTAAGCTGGACTTCAGTGCATCTATATGTCATTTCATAGTAACTTCTACTGTGTTTGAAATATAGTGCATTTATAGTAAACTAAAATATACTTTAATTTCATTTCTAATGAAACTTATGTCATGTATTTACATGCATTAATTATTGTAATAATAATTTACATAGTGTGTTATTTAATAAGTATGTGCTTTAGCATTTTAGCCAACACATCGAAACAAGTGCACTTCTTTAAAGCACGACAGAAGGTTATTAAAACATACTAATTTGGCATTATTATAAAGTGCACTTTTTAAAAGCATACTTAAGTGTGTTACACACTACATTTTTTTTTTTTTTTTTTAGTGCACTTCAGTGGCCTTTATTAATATTATCTGCAATTACAGTTTTGTTTTTGAATTCAATACAATTAAGCACACTTTTCCACAAGGGTTGCTTTGAGTCTCAACTCTAAACACTCTTAAAGATAAAGGTTTTTATTGACATCAATGTATTTGTCTTCTGTAGTAAAAACTGCCCGTCCAGAAACCAACTGTCTATCCTTGCATTCCCTTCTTCAAAACCACAAAGAAACTTAGAGCATTTCAGCCAAATGTTGTTTATATCATGTGGCAGACGAGAGCCTCTGCGGTTACGATGAACCCTGTCAGCAAGGCCTTCCTCTTCAAAATGCCATTTGGCGATTTTTTTTTTCATCTAAATAAATGATGCCTACTAAAATCAATGCATAAAGCAGAGGCAGCTTTAAATCTGGGTTCAAATAGTGTGGGATCGGCTCATAAGGCGGCATGACGTCTCTTCATTCAAGCTTATTTTCAAGGTGCTCTCTCAAAAGGTTAGCTAGGATGAAGCCTGAGCGTATAATTCTTTCTGAGAGCCGCAAGCAAACATGACATTATTGGCGTTAAGGATGAACATGTTTACCATGGATCTAATCTGTTCCTTATTGCTTAATTTCAAACCAATCGCCTCAGACCTCAAGCAGATGAAGTTCATTATTCGGCCGCGTGTCACTGAGCGGAAGCATTATTCCTCTTTAGCCTGATGGATTTTGAGCTGATTGTTTTTTGATGTGGTGCTTTTTGAATATTTCAAACTCCTTAAAGAGCAGAAAATGGTTCCTGCAGTGCCATCTGTTCCTGTGCCTGTTCTAATGAATCATTGTTCTGTTTAGCTCTCGCGACGGAAACACCTCTCGCCGTCTGTGATCCACGCTTTCCCCTTCCCCTGAACAAACAATTAACAGCTTTTGAAGCATTCAGAGTTTTTAATGGTGTCGAGGGACCCGAGCGAGAATTTTGACATTGAGACAAAAGCTTGAATGTTTCTTTTCTCTCTGTGTAATTAGAGATGTAAAGATACGGTATTTCTGAGCCGATAATGATAATCGATAATCAACAGGTTGCCATTTTGATTCTCAATTACTTGACCTCTTGCATTCTAACCGGATGGTTAATTTGCTGATTAATAAAATCCACCCACTTGACACAACATTATCGTTTGAAAGTTTACACTCTTAGAAGAAAAGGTTCTGTATAGAACCATAAAGGGTTCTGTCTTACTATATATAGAACCTTTCAGTGTTTCCCGTCATGGGATCATTTCATGAATTTAGTTTCAATTTGTTCATTTTATTTTAATTCATTTTTTATTTTGATTACATTTTATGATTTTATCAGCTTGTAAGCATTTACCAGCAGAAAAAAAAATGAGATAACCTGTTAAACATGAATGTATTAAGCAAAAAAATTAAGGCATATCTCATTTTTGGCATAAAGCATTCTTTAAAATGGAGTCCAGAACCATATAGTTAAACCTTTTGTTCTGAGAGTGTACAATGCATAGAAGTGATCTGACTGACAAATTAGCTCATCTATTTTTAATAGAGATGCACAGATACAACATTTTTCTGCCGAAAATGATTGTTCAGAATAATATCGGTCGATGCCAATGTCGATAATGATAGTTTGATTTTTCTTAAGGAAAAAAAAAATCTCTCCCAAAAAATGCTGCAAACTACACAGGGAACATACTGTAAGGTAGTTTTATTGACATCTTGACATGACACATTCTGGTATGTTGTACTGTATCTTTCAACATACCTTCTGATGTTCATGCTTGTTTTTGGAGATATACCTTGTATTAAAGTGGAAGAAAAGACTCGTGATCTGAATTGAGGCACTACAGCGATCTGTCACATCACATTTAAAGGATTAGTTCACTTTCAAATGAAAATTACCCCAAGCTTTACTCATTCTCAAGCCATCCTAGGTGTATATGACTTTCTTGTTTCTGACAAACACAATCGTAGATATATTAATAAATATCCTGACGCAGCCTAGCTTTATAATGGCAGAATGCGTTACCAAATGAGTATGAGCTAAAGAAAGTGTCTCCATCCACATCCATTTATCATAAACATACTCCATAAGGCTCCGGGGGGTTATTAAAGGCGTTCTGAAGGACAGAATTTGTATTTGTTATTGTCGTGTTAACTAAATTCAACACAGAAGAGATTTTCTTCACACACAGTATGAGTTGCAGTCTGAACACGTTTTTCCGCACCCTTGATTGACAGGATATAATCGGCCCTGATCATCGGCTGTTTTCAAACAATGGGCCGATGGATGATAGTGGTAATAATAGCTTTTATCCACCGATACCGATTATTGGTGCATCTCTCATTTTTAGCACAATGTCTTATAAATGCAGCGGAGCCAAAGATGTCCGACTGACATGTTCGATTAACATACAAAAGTAAAAAATAAAAACAGACAGAATGCAAGAAAGTGGCTGTTCACACAGGACCACAATCATGAAGATGCAACTTTTTGGTTGGGTGTTTTTCCATGTGTTATCTTCTCAGGTGAAGCGTACATGATGTGTGTGCACATGCACACTGACCAATACATGTTACAAAATTACAAAAAAACTATAGGTCAACCAAATATACTGATAACACTATTAAACATAGTGTCGATAATAGTACTTGTGACAGTCTCTACTGACATTTTGTGGAACGGTCTTTTTAATTTCTCAGCTGATAATTTTTTTCATGTTAAGACCAAAAAATGGCAGATAATAAAATTCTTTACAATAAACAATTCTACAATTCTTTTTTTCTCCATTAATTTAATAATAAAAACAAATTAAAAACAAAACACTGAAATAAAATAGTCAAATCAAGTGAATTTAGTTGTCACTAGTGTTGTCAAAAATACATGTTGATTCTGAATATTTGAAGGTGTTTCAGTGCTCATTTTCTGCAGTATTGATACACCAATACCATTCACACTTTCCTCTCTGACAGTGAGCTGACACACTGTGCTGTGTGTATATTAGTTATTTTAAAGTATTTAAGCGTGTATATCCACTGCGCTGCGTGTTTCAGAGCGAAGCGTGTCACGAGTGGCTCGGCTCATGCAAATGATTTCAGCATTTCACTAGATTTGTAATGAGACATGTTTATAAACCTGAAACATGACAGTTTTCCACAAGCTTGCAAGTTAAGTTCAGACATGTGTTTTGCAATTTTACTACTGCGGTGTGAAGTAAAATAATGAATAAACTTATGAAATTATATGTATGAATCTCAGACAAGAGTTGATAAAATACTTTTTGTTATGGTCAAATAATGTATGCTATTGTTCACATTTGATGCCGTTAATGTGGCAATTTAGATGACCGCAAAGGTAATCGCATGAGCAATGAACAATAAAATATCTAATAAAACTAACTCTTACATCATGCATTCCTGGTGAAGATTTAATTTTAAATATGAGAAACCATAAACACTCTTATTCTTGTTGTTTATGATCAGATGGAGCAGATTCCAGATCCAGATCCTGATGAAGAAGGAACCAAAATAAGTGTGAGTATGTGTTCAGAATGCACTACTAATACATACTGCACAGTGTATACTGCGTTTGCTTCAATACTGAGTGAGTGTGTGTACGCAGTGATACTGTACATTGACATGATTGTCATTTTGGGGTGAACAATCCCAGTTTCTCAATACAGAGCATTAATCTTTAACCCTGTAAAGACTGACATGAAATAACAGTCAGAAAAATTAGCAAAAACATGCAATTTGCTGCAGATGCTGATATTTATAAGGACTAAAAAGTAAGATAAAATTCTCATGCTTGTAAATCAATGAGATCTGATATAGCAGATACTGACAAAATGCATATAGATATCAATATCTGCCATTAATATGTCTTAGTAAGTTGATATTTAAATGCTTAGTTTTATGATCAAAGCTCTGTAGTTTTAAAACTTACACTATAAAAAATGCTGGGTTAAAAACAACCCAAGTTGGGTTGAAAATGGACAAACCCAGCTGTTGGGTTAAATGTTCGCCCAACCTGCTGGGTAGTTTTATTTAACCCAACCATTGTTTAAAAATTACTATATGGCTGGATTAAAATGAACCCAAAATAGCAAATTTCAGTTGCTTCAGTCCAGTTGAAATATTATAACAATCTCACAAACGTTATTCTTACATTTACTTGATAAAAAAATCAGTAAAGATTTGACAGCAGAAAGACACGTGAAGCACGAGCTGAAGGAGGGCGTTCGTACAATTATACTAAAAGGCTTTTAATTGCTAAAAAAAGTCTAAACTATCAATCAGACGACAGAAGGACTGTAGGAGATTGAGTACGACAGCAAAGTTTTGATCATGTTGATCAAGGGCCTGATACAGTAAGCTTTATATGGTTAAATAACTTGATCTTGGCATTTTCTGAGTCAGTGCTCTTATGAAAGGATGTGTGAGGATTTGTGAGTTTATGTGAGAATTTGTCTCCCGTTCTCTTCACAGACAGTCAAGGTCCAAGGCAATGACATCTCCCACAAGCTGCAGATCTCTCGGGTGAGCAAGAACGACGAGGGTCTGTATGAATGTCGAGTCACGGACGCGAACTACGGAGAGCTCAAGGAGTACAAGGCTCAAGCCTACCTGAAAGTTAACTCCACCATCCGCCCTCGCAACAGGGCCATTAAGAAGAGCTCGCCGCTGCACCTGACTGATAAGAAACCCCGCAAGAGCAGCTCGGCTTCCGGCCAGGACAGCATGAGTTCAGACCAGAGGTCCCAGTCCACTTCTACCTCTCAGACGTCACACTCCAAAACAGTCGAACACAGCACAGGGTCAGGTGAGAGACTTTCCACAGGCCTCTGTGGGATCTGCTTCTGGGTCTAATGTTTATTCTTAGAAAAAATAGGTTTGGTGGGGAGAAATGTCTTAAATGATTGCATAATATCAAAGTCCCTTTCAAGGAAAGTCCATATTTACAACGCCTTCGGGTATCTACTTCAATGGAGGAATCCTGAAATCTCAAAACTCACAATTAACTCTTTTTAATTATTTTCTTCTAAGAGCTCTCCTTGTGTTTAAAAATGCTTGCCGTTTTCCATAAAAAAGGGATTCATATGCATTTGCAAGATTTCAGTCGTGATGCAATGGAATGACAGCAAAGATATTGCTGTGCTTAGTGAATAATTTTAAACTTATGAGCTCAAATCATGTTGTTTTTTTGTTTTTTGTGCTGACCACTGAGTTAAATATTATGCATTACCCAAACAAAATAAATATTGTTCTTGTGCAGCTAGTGAGTGGCCGAGGCAGCAAATAACGCTGAAATTAACATTTAAAATATGTACATAATAATGAATATTTGAGCAAGATTTTTATTACCAATCACAGCATGCGTAATAAGGAACGTTTAATTACTTCCACATTAATGGAATTGAAATTCACACTCAAATGGCAACCAATTTTTAAAGTTTCCATTACATAATAATGGGATTGCAATTATAATACTTGTACATTTTCATTGTTATATGAAACGTGTTTGAGAGTGTATATTGCAACCAAAACAACTGGAGTTGACATTTGCTTTTATCCAAAGCGACTGGAAATCGAACCCGTGACCTTGCCATTGCTTTTGCTATCGCCATGATCTACTTTTTGACAACTCATATAAATATGCTTTTCAAGATTTGCAATATGATGGCATAAATAATGTAATATGTAATAGAGTTGAAAAATAGGTTTTATTTAAACTAGTAGTGGAGTATAAACCATCAGCAGACAATAAATAGCAGCCTGTCATTTCATTGACAGATTATATTGATTTCAAAATAGCAAATGTGTTCCTCTTCTGAAAGCGAACATAGCGTTTAATGTGAGATCATGTTAGCGCCGAGAGATTAACATGCATTATATTAATTCGACAAAAAGCTTGTGGCAGTTTTAAAATCACAGGCAACCTGTGCATGAAAAAAATTAATTTTATAAAAACAATGGCAAATATTTGGACCAGATCTGTTTGAATGTCGAATATTATTAGTGTGCAGTGAGATCAAGTTTGTGGTGGTGTAAAATAAATAAATAAATAAAAGATTTAAAAGTGGGTGATATTAGCACATATTATCTGGTCACTGCCAACAACAACAATTCAAACAGACACTTACAAGATCAACAAATGATCAAATATCAGACTCATCAGAATTACACTGAGAATGACTTTTATATTCCAATTCAGTTGCTGAATTTGAATTGGATTTGAAATAAGAGCTAATAAAAATATGTTCTTAGTACATTTTTCTAATGTTCCTATTAAGTTATGAAAACATTATTACTGAATGTTATATGAACGTTTTGAAACAACATTTAATTCAGTTGTTTTGATGTTTTAATGTTTTGAGAACATTATTAAAGACCGGATAACTCTGAACGGACTTTCTATTAACTCTACTGGAAGAACGTTTATTCATAACTTTGAGAGAACCTTGCCACAACGATCTGATGATGCTTGCTGGGGAAACAAGATGGTGATTTACAAAGGAGAATTTAGAAATAATATCGTTTAGTGTAATTCATTTTATGGACCACAATGGAAAAATACAGAAATCTGAAATTTGCTGGTGACACATTACAATAAGGTCTCATTTGTTATTATTAGTGAATGCAGTAACTAACATGAACAGTATATTTGTACATCTTTTATTAACCTTTGTTAATGTTAGTCATGACATTGTATTAAGTAATGTTAACAGATACAACATTTGACCTAAAGATGCATTAGTAAATGTTGATATTAAAGGGTTAGTTCACCCAAAAATGAAATTAATGTCATTAATTACTCACCCTCATGTCGTTCTACACCTGTAAGACCTTCGTTCATCTTCGGAAAACAAATTAAGATATTTTTAATGAAATCCAATGGCTCTGCATTCACAGCAATGGTACTTCCTCGCTCAAGATCCATAAAGGTACAAAACACACATTTAAATCAGTTCATGTCAGTTCAGTGGTTCTACCTTAATATTATAAAGCGACGAGAATACTTTTTGTGCGCCAAAAATAAAAATAAAGACTTTTCAACAATATCTAGTGATGGGCCGATTTCAAAACACTGCTTCGGAGCTTTACGAATCAAATCAGTGATTCGGATCTCCTATCAAACAGCTAAACTGCTGAAATCACGTGACTTTGGTGCTCTGATTCACTGATTCGATTCGTAAAGCTCCGAAGCTTCGAGAAGCAGTGTTATGAAATTAGCCCATCACTATATTGTCAAAGTCGTTATTTAGATTTTTTGGCGCACAAAAGTATTCTCGTCGCTTTATAATATAGAACCACTGAACTCACATGAACTGATTTAAATGTTTTTAGTACCTTTATGGATCTTGAGAGAGGAAGTACCATTGCTGTCTATGCAGGCCTCACTGAGCCATCAGATTTCATCAAAAATATCTTCATTTGTGTTCTGAAGATGAACGAAGGTCTTACAGGTGTGGAACGACATGAGGGTGAGTAATTAATGACATTAATTTCATTTTTGGGTGAACTAACCCTTTAACATGAACTAAGATTAATAAATGCTGCAGAAATGTTAGTTTGTTTTCACTAATGCAGTTAACTAATGTTATCAAATTAAACCTTATTGTAAAGTGTTACCAAAATACTAATTATGGAACACATATGCATAAACTATAAATATAAATTAATCATGTAATTATAGGGGTCATGAATTGAGAAATTAACTTTTCTTTGAGCTTTTGATATATAAGAGGTCATCGTACTATAAGAATATCCTGTAAGTTTCAGAACTGAAAACTTCCTTGTTAGTCCAATAAAAGCTTTGATTGACACCAGACCCATCAAATGATTGATCCTGGAATGTGCCTATCTAATAGATAGGTGAAACCCCTCCTCCGCAGAAGAAATCAACGCCTACTTCATCATTGCAGCGTTAGCCCCGCCCACTGGTGTGTTAGTGAGATGAGCAGGAGAGAAGAGAGATACATGTGTCAGTAAATCAAACCAGTGACTAAACGCTCAACAGATTATTTTCATCCTACTAAGAGAAACAAGGTGAAGTTATTTAAACGTTGATTAAATTATAAATAGAAAGCGATCAAAGAACGCTCCCTTTACAATCACTGGAGCTGTCAATCAACAGCATTTACAGTGTGTTTGCACTGTTAGTTACGATGAAAGCATTCGTTAGTGTGCAGAAATTGAGTTTCAAAGACGAGATCAGTGCTTTCATGAGCTCAACAACACGTCTGTGATCGACTACAATGATCATCACTGCAACCTTTCATGCCACGATCTAAATATATGGATCTAAATGTAATGCAGCACTTTTCATGATTAGTTAAGCTTGAAAGTTGTAATAGTAAAAACGTGCTAAAAGTTTTTTGAGAGAGTTATTCCTTATTTATTTCAAATGCAAAGATGTCAGCCAATCACAGCAGTGGGCGTTTACACTGAAGTCTCACACAGACACGCCCCTTAAAACAGAGCGTTTAAATCAGTTCAAATCAGGCAGAAAAATGCCTTTTATTTCTAAATTATGACAATTTTGGAAGTAAAAATCATACTAACATTATAAGTTGCACCCCAGGAAACATTATAAAACAACACAGTTCATGACCCCTTTAAATCATGTTAGATTGAAACTAAGTAACTTTGGTGAATTTCTTTGAATTGCAATTCAATAAATTCCTCTTCCTGTCACTCTAATTCAACATCCTGTGCTCTGTGGCCGATTCAATTCAGTTTTCAGCTCATGATTTGAATAGAAACAAATTCCTAAACCAGCATAGATATCAAATTATTCTCCAACTGATTGAAGAGAGAGAAAGATGGAGAGAAAGGTCTATCATCAATCAACCATATACCATCAAGATGATTAAATATGATTGCATAGAGGTTCTTCTAACATATCATTTGTACAGCATGTAAAATGAGTCAAGGTCAGATTATATTATAGGTACATATTGTATACCTTTTTCACATCTAACCCGTTTCACTTGAACACGAGTACTTTGAGCTCTTTTAACCTTTGAGAACCTTCACTACAACAACATCAGCGAGCTGTAATTATAGAAGATGACGTTCTGGCATGACTCATACTCTTCCTTACAGCTAATCAGACGAGACTGGTAATGAACGTATAGATGCGATGCATAATCGACAGCGCATTTCAGCCCAGTGTAAAAAGTGCCGGCAGGAATGATTAATTATTCCCTGCCAGCAGAAGAAGGGAGGGAAGCTTCGGTCCGATGCGATTGCCTGTTTCAGGAACGTTCCCGTTCGGGTTGATCACCTCGGGCCAAATGAGATCTGGCAGAGAAGAGCAGCGGGTCACGGGAGGTTCCTCCTCTCCGGCTCTCCTCCCCGAGATAGAGCTGGAATGAAGCTCCCCGCGGAACATTGCCGTGCTTGGTCTGACGGAAAAATCCCGTAAATGTCACTGTGATTTAGTGAATATTTCATTTTCCATTTCCTCTTTGTTGCCTTGTTTTCGGGGGTTTTATGGCCGGTATACATCCTTGAGCTTCCCTCATTGTTTTCTGAAGTGGAGGCAGGAATGCAGTAAGTTGAGAGCGGAATCAGATCACATTTGCTTTGAAGTCTTTAGGCCTTGCATCCCACCTATTTCATTGTTCAAAGGAGGTCTAGAGAAAAATATGAGGAAAAACAACAGGAAATGAGGTTTAAAAATTCAGGGTTATTTATAGTTCTGTGCGAGAAATGGAACATGAACAAACCTGCTGACAATATGCTGGAAAGTGGATTTTTTGCATCATTTACAATGTCATCAATGCGTTCCTACACTGAAAAAAAAAAAAAAAAAAGTTTTATTCAAGTCTAACCTAACCTAAACACATTAATTTATATCATCAAATTATTTTTTATGGGTTAAATCATATAAAAACAACCACTCTTTCAGATTAGTTGCAGGTTGCTACATTTTTGCATATCCTTGCACTACTAAAAAACAACATTTTATTAAATTAAACTTGCTTCCAATACATACCTTTCTGCGTAACGCATCTGTCAGCACATAGGTGTTTTAAAAATACTCTGAAAAGCCTTTAGAAAAGTGTGCAGGAAGGCTGTGCGCATTAATCCCTTTTCATGGTGTAATGGCAGTTTTCACTTTGATTTATGTGGGGAGTTTTTAGCACAAGGCTTCTGTGAATAGGTAGATAGCGTCGCCTTTATTTATGCAGACCAATAAAACCATACAATTTTGTGGTACCCGGGTGGCTTAGAGTTGTTTTGATTGCACTTTGTTAAAAAATAGTAATATTAAAAAGAGTTGCACAGCATAATATGGATCTTTATTGAGTGTCACGGGGCTGGTGGAGAGAGAGCTGAATTTGCGGTACTGGAGCAAATTTACATACTGTAATTAAATGCTGTCAGGAGACGTGCAGAATGAACGCAACAGCTCATGTAAGGGGCAAAATGACCAATGTACCTGGAAAAGTGCTTAAAAGTCTTACAGGGAGTTCTCTCTTTTTCTCTTTTTGACACACGCTATAAGCAGTCGACCAATCACAACAGACTGGGCCATCTGACCAATCAGATCAGAGAAAGGCGGAGTTTAGAGAGACTGAATCCTTGATTACATTTCAGACACTGAGAAAAAGAGCTGATGCTACAGTGGATATAATGAAAAAAAGAAGAATTTTTTTGACCTTGGATTCATGTAAACCTGTTGTAGGAGAAAACAAACAAAATTAGGAACCTTTAACCTTTCGAAAAAATCCCAAGAAATGTTTTACCCAAACTAAAACAGATACAGTTCATGAAGCCTTTGCATTAATATCATAAGTACGGTCTCATTTGAAAGCAGACACTTTGCACTTTACTGTAAAGTGAAATTTAATGATTGTCATAATGAAAGAAATAGTTATAAATGGCTTCAGAGTTTTGAAAAATTATTAGACATTTATTTTTATGACATAAAATTGAAGTTGTAATCTAGAAATGCACTGGAGCTAAAGCCACATGCCTGACCATGATATATTTAAAATCTGAAGATGATCAGTCTAGAACTCTGAGTTTTATTAAATGCTTCTTTTAAGATCACGTCATGTGATTTTATTTTCAGAAAACTCTGTTTAATGTCATCTTCTGAGCATCCGTTCAGTGTATTGTCTCTATTGTTTTGTGGTGCAAACTGACCCATTCAGTCTTCCATGCACACATTCACACCTCTCCGACCTGCTTATGGCTCTAATTATAAAACTGACGACTTTCTATTCACACTGTTTTAATCCCTCATTTTTCTCACTTCACCTTCTTTGAAACTATCAAATGCCCTTTTCAGTGAGCTTTACTGTTTGCTCAGCTAGGACGCGGATGCATCTTAGGGCTAGCTAGCATGTTATCTTAGCACACCATCAATACACAATCTTGTGTTTATTGTCTTCAAACGTGTCTATCTGCATGTTACAGCGATCTCTGGAAGCCTTTGTCTGATTTCCTGTAATGTCACATGATATGCCTGTCCATCACGAGTGCCATTTATGGACAAAATGTATGAAGTATGCCAGTATGAATTGAAATGATAACATCGGCGCATTTTGGGTAAAAATTGAATAAATATTACTCCTCTGTAAAGAAATTTGACATAAGCATATGATAATCCATCAATATTTTTCCAAATGTGCATGTTTTTTAACTAAAAGCCCTCAGAGGGATGTTGTTTTGTCAAGCATTTTCATGACAATCATACAGGAGTTTTTTTCTCAATGAATGTGGCTGACACAAATATTTCAATCAATCATCGACTTGTATTCATAACTCCAGACACATATTAACAAATTACGGTTACTATAAGATTTTGAGAGTAAAACAGCGGTAAAAAAAAATGAAGTATAGTTTAATTACATCTTCAGCGTGTCAGCATCCTCGTGAAGGTTAGCAGGTTAAAGTAGCATAGTAGGGTCATTTTAATGTTTATTTTATTCCAAGTAACTTTTTTTTATGGCTTAATGTTCTATCATTTTCCCCCACAGGTACGAGGATAGCCACAAGTAATGGACTTGCTCTTCTGCTCATCACGTCCAGTTTCATGAGGGAAGCATGGCTATAGTTTCAAGACAGTGACTCTTTTTCCCAGAATCACTCTTATTTCAAAGCCAAGAGAAAATTGCCTGCTATTTGGACGGAACGGACAGCACAGTCGTCCCTTACTTCAAACCACAACACTGCACCAATGTAGTCTAATGATCATCACCAGAAGCACTTTTGTTTCAAAATCCTATAGGAGGAGAAGGAAACTGCCATAGCGGACACGTGCTTCACGCTCCAAATCAAACAGAAGACACAAACGGACTCGTATGGGATCTTGCGCCCCATACATATTTTTTGTTGGTTTTTGTTTATCTTTTATCTCCAGCTGTGAATTTAATACATTGCTCTGAAGTTCGGAAGAGTCTATATTTGTGTAACATATGAATATATGAACAGATATACAGTATATATATATATAGTATTTGATTTTAAATTCCCTTGACTCTGTACAGCTGCCATCCATTCATATGCAAAAACAGCCTTGAAAACAAAACTAACAGCTCCACGGCTTAGTACATGTTGTGTTCTGGATCGCTAATTGATGTGGTAAATCACAGTGTTTACACTGCATTGAGCTGCAGTGATTTTCATTAATGCAGATGTTCTTGCTTAAATACATGTGCTTTTCATTTATTTTTGGCATAATAAATGTGAGTATATTCCTTTCGCCCTTCCGTCCTGTTAGTAGCGTTGTATACTCACATGCCCAGTCATGTTCACTTAGCATGTAGCATGTGAGCATAGTAGTCTATGACTGGAAACTAAATCACACACGACAATGCCATTTAAGAGCATCGTTTCAGTGTAGCTGGATTGAAGAGATATTGTTCGTTTGGCTCTTGCTTGCTTTTTGTTGGCGGGAAGGGGAGGACAAACTGAAAGAAATAAATGTTCTGAGCTTTCAACCTTCAAATCACTAAAGGTGTTTCATGACCTTCAGTGCTATTGAATGTTGTGATTGTGTCCTCTAAACATCTCAAGTGTGATTCATCTACGTTTAAGTGTCAAAGATGATTGCTTTTCACCTCTTGAAGCAACTGTCATTTCCGCCGTGTGTTTACCATCTTCAAAATCAAGTTGCATCATAGATTTCCACTAAAGCTGACAAAATCAATAGTTGTTGACGATTGGTTTTTCTCATCCTCTCTCTTTACTTTTAATTAAAAAGGAAGAGCTTTGCACTTTCTGGCTAACTTAGAATTATTTATATCTGCATTTGTCTTTTTGTTTTGGCAATGCAGATTGCAAGCGTTACCATTTTCCATAAAGCAATGGGAGAGTCGGCTTTGCAGGAGACATTTAAAATGAACGTTTCAGCCTTGTTCTTGTGCCACCAAAGGCACTTAGTCCAAACAAAAATTACTCTAATCATTTAACATCACAAGGAAGATGTTTATTCAGTGACTGGACACAATTTGTCACTAAAACATCCTCTGATTCCCAGAAGAAGATGATTGACACATCTTGCCCTGCTTAATCAGGGCCAGACTGAATGTTTTGAGATTAATATCCATGATATAGGCTGCATTAAAGGGATCATGACATGGATTTTTGTTATTATTATTTTAATATGTTCCTTGAGGTTCACTTATAATGTTAATAAAGTTATTTTCACACAAAAAAAATCAAATATATATGCGGAAAAACAATTATTTCCAACCTTCATTCTGAGCCTCCATCTGAAATGATCCGTTTTTAGTGCGTGGCTCCTTTAAGGCTTGTCAGTAAACGCCCACTGTTATGATTGGCTAACGTCACCGCATAGGAAACAGTACCAACGCCCACTCGCTATTGCACATAATGTGAGTGTTTTGAAAAATTATCCTTATAAAATTGTCATTTACAGACAAAGCTTAGGAAATCATTTACTGACGGTTCGTGATGCAGCTGCTGTCAGATCCAGTACAGTCGACAGCTTCATCGGTCAACTAAAGTTCTTTGTGAACGCTCCATTACACTGTGCCTCGTTCACAAAACAATCTGCAGTCAAATGCTCCGAACAAACATATAATCCTCTGACGCAATCCGGGACGTCATTAAAATAAACCATCCACTTGTTTCTGATGCTGAGATCCTTCTGAAGTCGCAAACCAGCTGTTTAAACTGGACATGTGAAAGCGAATGTTCTTTCACTCATTTGTCCTGTTGTCAGAAACTGAACGCACATCTGTATACTGTCTCAGCATAGACAGCATCAGTGATTATAATGACTCCTATTTGCTTTTGAAGCGACGCTCACATCCAGTGTAGGGAAATGTCAGTCGTTAAGCGACTGAACGCCAGTGGGCGGGGCATATGATGCGATGATGTATAACTGTTGGTCGATGCTTGCTCTGGAGGTGGGCATATGCAAATATAATTGCCCATGTGACATCACAGATCCTGCAATATCAAAACAAGCTATTTTTGGTGCTTTATTAAATAAACGCTTTGTTTATAATCAGGAGGACATTTTAAGATATGAAACTTGCAGGATGTTTTAATGGTTCAGAGACCTCTTATGTGTCAAAAGATCAAGGCAAATTTGATTTCTCATATCATGACCCCTTTAAAATGACATATGATCTCCAGTGATACCCTCATCACCATATTTTTTAATGCGACAGTAGTGGTTGGAAATAAGATGGTGACATTTAACCAACACAGTGTTATCAACAAGAACAAGACGTCCCTACAGGAATGTCAAGGTTTTGAAAAGAATCTCAAGCTGCGGTTGATGGAGCTCACTCTGTTTGACATTCTGCTCATGTATTGATGTCTTGAGGTGTTTTTATATAATTTAACCAAAGACTGCTGAGACGGGCACATTGCAGGACTGTTTACAAAACACACAACACCCCCATGTATTATGCCAAATCTATGCTCGTTTTTTGAAATCTCATTTTCTCACCCATGGTGGAGTTGTGCGTATAGTGTTTGTTCCTCAGTTTTGGCTTTCAGGGCAGTTGTATTGGGATTACACTGGGATTAAAGCATAAGGAATAGAATCTCTCAACAGAAAACACAAAAGTGACTTAAAATGCTGTTAACTTCAAGAGAGTCACATGAGGGAAGGGCCCCGTAGCGATTTTTATCCTTCACCAGCAAAATGTCGCTTTTTCACTTCAGTTTTCTGTCAAAACCTCTGCAAAAAAGTAGAGTGTTATGCTGTATTATCAGTAATTAATGACACAAAGTTATAAAATATGATTTGAAAAATGATGCATGGCTAGAATGAACTAATTTATGATGCGCTCAAAGGGTTTTGTCATTTTTGGAACCACTTTTGGAAAATACAGCTGTTCACAGTTAGTTCATGTCAGCTCAGGTCCATTAAATAATATAAACAGACACAAAATTGACTTTAATAATGTATTAGTAAATGTTGAAATTAACATTAAGATTAATAGATGCTTTAGAAGTCATTTTAATTGTCCTGTACTGTACTTAACTAATGTTAACAAATGGAACCTGGTTGTGTTAAATGTTTTTTTCATGGTTTCAGTTTCAGTTAATTACAATAAACCTGATTTGAGATTCAATGGAAAGTAATGAGTATTGATGACAACATTTCAAATTTAACCCTAAAAGTTCCCTCTTAAAACCCTCATAAACATTTGAAATATGATAAAACGGTTACGTTTTGATGGTGTAGAATACAAATAGTTGCGGTGACGTTTACTAACGGAAGTTTCTGGCTTGTAGCTCCAACAGGAACACTGTAATGTAAACTGTTAGTCTGTACTTTGATGACTCTATGATCCGGATCCTTAAATGAGGTCATGGAACAAAAAAAAACACCATGATGTGTCTTTGAATAATGAGACGGGTCATGCAATAGAAGGTTGTTCAGCAAGATTCTTGCCAAATTGTACTCCTCATAATTGGAAGACTAATCATAAAACCAGCTGGAAGCTCTAAATTCTCTCTAGATTTATGGGCATATGTGACTTTGAGAGCAGCTGCTATCCGAGAGACCTTCCATGGTAATGTATAGTGTAGGTTTGTTGATTTGAGTAGGCTTATCTACATAAAACTGTTACTTTAAGACGGCACTTTAAATAGGGCACACGATGATGATGATCCACATTTGTGTGTGCTGTAAATAGACAAAACACCTCGTCTAAATCCATCTGCGGCGTTTTAACGCTGGACACCTGTGGTTAGCTATAAATAAAGTTGGGGTTGTCATATTATAAAGTACAAAAAACTAACTAATTTCATTAAAAAGTTTATGAAGAAGAGAGTTTCTGATGCCTTGTACAGCCTGTGAAAAAGTCACTGTAAAAACAAGCCGCATGGTTTATTTCCATTTCTTCTGTTTTTCTTTTTTTTTTTTTTTACTCAGAAAAGAAAAGTTGTATATGTGTACGATTACAGTGAATTGAAAGGACAGAAATGTTCCTATGTGTGTTTCTATGTTTCCATCCGTTTGGAGATTTCCATGGGAAAGACTTTCCGTCTGTATACAGCATTTGGGACATTGTTTTGGCCAAATCTCATTGGCTCAGTTTTGGAAAGCAGAACATCAGCAGCAGCTGAATCTGACAAAAACGATTACTGAAGATGGATCTCTGGATGTTATTTTGGATGTTTATGATGTTGATTTCTGCATGTTACGAATACATTCATAAGGAAAGAAGCCGTTCCATTCGGAGAAAACCCAGGATTTGTATTTCAGAAAGTCGTCCTCCAGGTTAAGATCTTCTTCAAATGTTTCAACACGGGGAATCGATGTATATATGGATCACCATCCTGTTTGAGTCATGATTAAATGTTTACTGGACTCTTTCAAATACATGACGTGATTTTCATTTTACTGTCATGGCTGAGCAAAGCTGAAGTTTGTATTATAAGACAAAATGAGCCAAATTTTAATAAACTATCTTCACGGGCTGTCTACAGACAGATTTTTTATGAGATGTGCAGTGTAATTTACAGTATGTGGTGTATCAGTTTTCTGAGCTGTTTTATTTTTACTGCAGAAAGAAGCTGCTGTGTATCATCTGCAGATGTGCTTTAGAGGATCTGATGTTTGAAGAACAGAATTTGACGGATGATTGATTGAGAATGAGAGGAAAGATATGACACGGTGCTGTATAAACCGCTCAAAGACATTTCTACACCACGCTCATGAAATATGACAATTAAATTTCTCTAAAGCACTGTCTTCATTTTTATTCATTTACCTCAAAAACAGAACACAGAAAAGAGAAATAGACTGGGGAAGCAGCCAATATGTTCCCCATGTTCTTCTAAACAAACTTTTTAAAGTCATGATTTGTGGCTTTTTTGGATGCCACCATAAAGCTGGTCTGAAAATTCAGTTTTTATAATCTATACCATTTTATCGGGAATCCAATGAGAAGCTGCTTGATGAAAGTGCTAAAGACCCTGCCAGAAATTTATTGTAGTCTTATATAAATCCTGAGAGCTCATGACAGGCGAGGCTTGACCTGCATTGACTAATGCAGATACACTGTCCAAAACATTAACCAATATTTTCTCTGACTTGAATTCAAAGCTATTTTTTTTTTCTTCTTATTTTTATAATAATCGGAATAAGGGTGTCCCTGGAAGTCTTTTATGTCATTGCAAACTTAACATGCCAAACCTATTGTTTGACTTCAAAAGAATTGGATAAAGTTCTGTTATTAAACTATATTAGCGTCTACTCCACTGCACAATAATGTTCTGTTTATTATAAATGCTTCAGTTTTATTGTCTATCACTTTAAATTCTCAAACTCTTTCTGATTGGCTGTCAATATCTTCACCTCCCTCTTGCAGCATCTCTTCTCTTCTCTGATGACGAGGGCGGGGCAACCTGTCACTCACATGAGATCCACCAATAGCAAACCACAACCATCCAATCAATTCCACACAGACAAACTCAAGCCCCGCCCTACATTTGTTCTTGTTTGCGAAGCCGTTTCACACGGATATATGACACAATAGAGAAGAAAAGATGAACACAACTTCCCTTTCATCACGATTTTAAGCCACTACAGCATTTATTAATCTTAGTTCGTGTTAATTTTTACATTTACTAATAAATTTTTAAAATCAAAATAGCATCTGTTAACATTAGTTAATGCACTGTGAACTAACATGAACAAACAATGACAGTTGCATTTTTATTAAATAACATTAACAAAGAATAATAAATGCTGCTAAAATATAATATCTGAAGCCATATAATAGCTTTATTTGAGGAAGAGGAAAAGCTGTTATGACTTGATAACCCCTGTATTCTTGCTCCGTGTCATTGGAAGTAAAAGTCATAGCACTTTTAGCACCACTGGTCTAGTGGTCATTTCACCTTTGGCAAAAACACATGAATAATCACATTATCCCCACTAGACCAGGTAAAACTAACTCAAGGGAAGCATCCGGGTCAACGACCTTGTTCAAGGGCGTAATAATGATGGGCCAGAATTGTAATCTCAGTACCGTTCTAGTTTCTTGGGTCATTTGAGCCCGTGACCTCTGCATCAGCAGCACAGATACTTACTGAATGAATAATATGAGGACAATAAATAAACGTTTCATTGTAAAAACACCAATGAGATACTTGCATCTTTTATTTGTTCTCGTTAAAACCAATCAATTTGAGATGACGTTGATGTAAGGTCCTTTAATGGCATCCTATAAAAATCCTTCATGTTAATGAACTCAGCGTCTGGGAAACTGGGAAAACACGGAGAGCGGAAGCACGGCTACGTCAATGTAGATCAACTAAAGCAAATTCCCCCCGTGGCGAAGCATCCACCGCTCAACACATCAAAAGAACAATGTAATGTTTAAAACACTTTACATGATACAGAAACGGCCTTGCCGTAGGTTTTGCATGGCTCGAAGCCTGTTTTTCTCCATGTCTGACACAAAGCTGGAGATACTGGGAAAGTGAAGCCGCTGCGAGTCATGAGTAGGTGTGATTTCTGCGAGGGGACTGGGGTAGAAAAGAGGAGCGATATATAGTGATTGTGATACAGTGAGTGCTTCACAAGTGAATAGAAAGAGCTCATGAAAACATCATGACGATTTAGGAAGAGGATTGTTTTAGAGGGGCATGTGAGAGTGAACGCCTGCATCTCTGCCAGCAAGTGCCTATAGTCTACTGAATACACAATAAAAATGACACCAAAATTAAATTTATTATGGGCTCGAGTCCTTAAAGTGCCAGTTATGAGCCGTCAAATCATTGCTAACTGCATTTCACAGATTCAGATAACTATACCGTACAAAAGCCATTTTTAGAACTAAATTAACTAGGGTAAACATTGGAAATTCACTGAAATCGTCTTTGTTTTCACCACACAACCTGCCATCTTTCAAGCATGATGTCCAAAATGTGTCCTTAAACAACATGGAACAAATTGCATGAATACAAAACATAATTCTTATTTATTTGAATTTTTGAAAGTGATTTTGAAATTGTATTCTGTGCATCTTATCAACTTAAAATCAATATGAAATTAAAATGACCCTGTTTATGGTTTTAATAGTCAATGATCTATGTATAAATTCAATAAAAACGTAAATATATACATCGATTTTGTTACTGACAAATATAAACATTTAAAATTGTTTAATTCATATTTAAAAATGTAACCACAGTACCAAATAAATAAATACAAATAAAGTGCATTTTAAATGTTGCATTAGAAGATGACTTATTAATGTACTATTTTATTGTTATACATAAATCACAGTAATAAATAATAAATTGATAAGGATTCTGTCATTTTATTTTTACTCTGAGCATTGCATGTTTTTCCTAAGAAAGTACAAAAACTACTTAAACTTTCATCAAGTTGTAATAACTTCTCTTCTAAAACAACTGACATCACAAAAAGCATCATTCTCCATTAAAGAGTTCACCCAAAAATGAAAATTATCTTGCCCAATTCACTCCCATTATAAAGCTCGGAAGAGCCAGGATATTTTTAAATATATTTCAGATTGAGTTCGTCTGAAAGAAGATAGTCATATACACCTAGGATGGCTTGAGGGTGAGTAAATCATGGGATCATCTTCATTTTTGTGTGAACTATCGCTTTAACCGTCATTCAAAAGCAGCTGTGTTAGCAGAAATAACTTTATCTGAATATAAATTGTGACCTACATTTTCCTCGGCACCAATCAGTCTGTTAAAACAGCAACTACTTGTTTTAAGTATAATAATTGGGTCAGCCAATACTTTCTTAGTATAAAAAGATGTAGTTTCTCCAGAGCTGTACAGCACCCAAGAATGGAAATCAAGTTAAAACATTGAAAACTCTTTAATTAAGATAAAATCTTACCAAGAACTCATAACGCAATCCTTTAGGTTGCTATTACATCTTGAAAGCCGCTTGACGTCAACACATGTTCCCTTAAAGTGGATCTGTTATGCCCTTTTTCACAAGATATAATATAAGTCTCTGGTGTCTCCAGAATGTGTCTGTGAAGTTTCAGCTCAAAATACCCCACAGATCATTTATTATAGCATGTTAAAATTGCCACTTGTGGGGGATAAGCAAAAACACACCGTTTTTGTGTGTGTCCCTTTAAATGCAAATAAGCTGGTGTTTCCAGCCCCCTTTCCAGAAGAGGGCGGAGCTTCAAGAGCTGTTGCTCCAGCATACTGAAAAACAGGACAATCCCACGCACTGAAACTGTCAGAAGTGGTGTTCAGCCTTATATGTCCTGTCATCTGACTGTACTGCCGCCGCAAAATGATTGGTAGACGACGAGGTAAGCATTTAATTGCAGCACTAAACTCAGTTTTTGCTGTAATTAAATGCCAACGTTTGCTTGCTTAGCATTTTGTGCCTTGCCTGATATCAAGTCAGTTATTATTCCTAACTGGATTTATGGATTTCATTTATAAATATATATGCTATTAAAAAAAGGTCTTGCTCAATTCCACCATTTACTGATAAATGACTACACTTACATGAGGTTTTAAAGATCACTAAAGTTGAACATAAAAAAAAAATCATGCATTTTATGTCAATACAAATAGTCTGTCTACGAATATGAATGAGATCAATCCCAGACTGCTACACTGAAGCAAAGGCCAAGAACGGCAAGTAATTTATGAATTTAAGGGTGCAGGATATTTGTACGCAGAGACTTAAAAGTTTGCATTCCTGCGGAGTCTGAATATTGACAGTGTCCAAAAGAGAAATGCACATGACCTATAAAAAGGACTCTGACTCACACTCTGGCTTCAGGGATTCTGTCTAATTAACATTTTAATTAATACGAAATATTGTTAACTGAGGGCCATTCTCTGAGCCTCGACTTACACTGCCTAATTAAAGATGTGTTCGCTCTACTCATGGCCTAAAAAGTGCAGTGAAAGAGAGAGAAATATGACACCCATCCTACCAAATGACACGCAGCCGAGGACTGTATTTCAGCATGTCAAAACATCTCATTTCAGCTCAACTTTCTCATTTTTCAGCTGTTTTCTTTGCTAAATCTAAAGAGTGTCCCTCAACTGGGATGATGAATCAATCTGGCAGATGATTGTGTGAATAATGTGTCAGATTCATTCTTAATTGTGCGGCCATAATTATCTACAAAACCTCTGTCTTTGCACCAAATGAGTCATTCTGATTCACTCACTGTTTAACAATATAGTGATTTGCTGATGACACTTTCAAACCAACCCAAAATCTCCTTCATTCTAAAGCTTTTCCTGAACTTCATGGTGATCTAATATGTGCACATAAACTGTACACTCCTAAAAAATGCTCGGTTGTTTTAACCCATGTTTGGGTCAGATATGGATAAACCCAGCTGTTGGTTTAAATTTGTACAAAAAATGTTAAACCCAACGGTTGGGTTTGTCCATATTTCACCCATGGGTTGACATAACCCGGCATTTTTAGAGTGTAAATTTTAGTATGTTAGGATCAGTGTTGGGGGTAACGTGAGTTATGTACTCAGATTACCTTTTTGAGTAACTAGTAAAGTAACACATTACTGACAACAAACGAAGGCCAAACGAGAGCGGAGCGTCCTAACAGGCAGACGCTTACAGTTTGCACAAGCAGATCCCTCAAGAACTGCCCATGCATGCTCTTCTCCCAGACAGAAAACGCACAGATTGTGTGTGTCATCAGGTGTCAAAAACCTGGGACACGGATCCACGCACTTTGTGGAACGTTTGTCAGACATAATTTTCTTACCAGTTTGATATCACGCTTCAAACAAAACAGTCCCTGAAGACGAAATGAGGATGACATGTTCTCTAGGTGCCCCTTATATACTCTTTTTAAGCTTTTCAGACACGCGGAGATGTTCCCCAATAGCGTTTCGACGCGGTGCGAGTTCCCTTTCGAAAGGGAACTAAATAGTTAATCGTGACCACGATTTAGTAAATCGATGCAACTAAATAGTTAATCGTGCGCATGATTTAGTAAATCAAGGGAACTAAATAGTTAATCGTGATCACGATTTAGTAAATCGAGGGAACTAAATAGTTAATCGTGCGCATGATTTAGTAAACTGAGTGAATGAAATAATAAATCGTGCGCACAATTTAGTAAATCGAGGCAACTGAATAGTTAATTGTGTGCACAATTTAATGACTCGAGGGAACTAAATAGTACATTGTGATCACAATTTAGTAAATCGAGGGAAAGAAAGTAAATTGTGCGCACGATTTAGCAATTACTTTACATTTGCAAAAAAAATAGAACTTTTTTTATTATTATTTATTATTATTAAAAAACAATCAATCCCAGCCCAGGTCAGAAAGCGTAATGCATTATGTTCCGTAAAAAGAAAGTAAGTAGCTCAATTACTTACTTTTTAGGGAGTAATGCAATATGTCACACATTACTGTTAAAAGTAACTTTCCCCAGCACTGGTTAAGACACACACCAAAAAATAAAATACCAACAAATTGAAAGCATCTCAAATGTAAAGTCCTTTATTAACAAAACTTTAAAGATGTACACATCTGTACGAATGCTTTGATGACTGGAATTGATTTGAATGAACATCTAGCCATGGATTATCACTTACATAATTGTTACATTTGTACATAAAATGTGTTAAATCAATTAATTGTAATGCCATTAAACATATTTAATTAATCTTATTTCGTATATAAAAGAAAAGTTAACATTTTGCATTAGCTATCATAAACTAATAAATGTTCAAAATTTGTTGTTAATTGTTAATCTAGGTTAACCTTAATGTATGTTAATTCATTTAGATCATAATACATTGACTAATGATAAAGAATACAACTTGAAATGTTTAAAATGCATTAGTTAACCAAAATTAATAAACAGTGTAAAATTATTGTTAGTTCAAGATAATAATGTTAACCAATTGAATCTTATTGTAAAGTGTTATTATAAATTTAACAAACACAACATATGAATACCATGAATTTCATAGTCTGTGAACCTCATGGAAGTCATAAATATGTATTCATATATAAAACTGTCAATGTGTTGATATAGTACTTATTAGTGTCTCTCTAAGCGTATGAAAAAAAATGCATGTGTGCTAAAACCACACTTCACTTACGAACACCTGCGAATACTAATGAGATCACACTGCTATAGTCCATCCTCTGGGATACTTTATATATGCTGTTGTTATCAAGGAGAGGAATATCATTCTTCTCTGGTTACCTGAACACAGCAAATTCCCCTCAGGCCATCTGAGAAGACCTTGCTGTAAATAGATGTTGTTTGCGCAATTATTTGTTTTGAGGACATGGCAGAGAAATCTATAAAGGAAATATTCACTGCCCGCTGGAGGTCCATAGTATTGATTGAGGATGTAAAGTACAGTTCCTCAGCTCCACAGACTGTGATCATTAAGAAGTGCAGGAACGTCACATTATGAATTTAATTTTGGCATCGAACCTTCAACTAATCGATAACATTCATAACCTGTTTGGAATAGGACATGTTTGGTATAGTTAAATAGTCTTATAATCTAAAAATCGCATCACTGAAGTTGGAGTTTGGATCCACAGTTCTTTGTCTGTTAAACATGTGGAGACCAAAAATGAAATACTATAACAGCAAAAAACCTTTCAGGACGAAATAATGTACAAAGCAGCCATATTTCCAAGGCAGAAAAAACTGTCTATCAAGTCAACACTTATTTTAAAAGGACAGACATTTCAACACACCACGAATAACCCCAAAAACGTGATTATTTCCACAGCATTAACGGACGGGTTAAATATCACTGCAGTAACACACACCGATCAGGCATAACATTATGACCACTGACAGCTGAAGTGAATAACACTGATCATCTCTTCATCACGGCACCTGTTAGTGGGTGGATATATTAGGCAGCAAGTGAACATTTTGTCCTCAGAGTTGATGTGTTAGAAGCAGGAAAAATGGGCAAGCGTAAGGATTTGAGTGAGTTTGACAAGAGCCAAATTGTGATGGCTAGACAACTGGGTCAGAGCATCTCCAAAACCTCCAAAACTTCATATTTCTTTAGTCACAATTATCATTATGGCCATGTACATTAAATTATGCGCTCTACGGAGCATCCAATGGACCAACACTCTTATGATACATTACATTCATATGAAAAATTGGAGAATGCTCTTCAGACAGCCATCAGAAACTATAAAAGCAAAGGAGAAATATATTGTTTGTCTGAGTCTGAGCGCTGAACCAGTCGTTTTTGGCAAATCAGACAACTGAATTTGACTTGTTATCCAACACCATGTATCTGTATCTGACATGTTTAACAAAAATCCAAACATGAAAATAAATCTACGACATCAGGTTTATAGATAAAAATAAACATCAGAAAAGGAGTTCTGAAGGGCTCACATTTAATGTGGCTATTGTGTGTCTATGTGGTTTAATGCAAGAACAATCCTATAAACTGGACTAAAAAAGGGGGCAGGGCAGATTACTTGAGGTTTAAGAACAAAAAAAGTCTCTATATGCAGTAAGAGGTGACCAACTTGTTTCAGGAAAACTCTTTAACTAACATATTGGTCTGAAAGTTCATTCATGTGTTCATTTGAGATGATCCTTTGTTGATGAAATAGTTTATTTTCAGTGTAGTTCTCCCTGTAGAGAGCACTGAAAAACACTCGAGAACAATCAGACCCTTGATTACAAAGGCCTGGCCCCCTATGGAGAACTTAAAAGCACCAGCAGATGTTACACAAGGGAGATGTCTTTTCAGGGAACAAGGGCATGCGCTCCCTCAGATTCTTGGGCAAAAAACATGCAATAAATAAATAAATAAATCTTTGGTAATTACCACTGGCACGATGGGCTTTTAGTAAAATTTGGCTGTCTATGCAGTAGAAAGTCAAATATGTCACAGGTGGGATATATATATATATATATATATATATATATATATATATATATATATATATATATATTGTAAACAAATAACAGAAAGCAAATTTTAAAATGTCAAATCAAAAATGTTGATGCTGAGAAAGCATTCTACAGAGTTGATTGGCTATTTTTTTAGAACAAATGTTGATAGAAATAAGTTTTGGAGATATATTAGTGGCATGGATTAACTTGAACCAAAATCAAGAATAAGTTTGAATGGCCAGTGTTCCAAATGTTTTGGGGTGGAGAGAGGTGTGAGACGGGGTTTCATTGCCGCCTATCCTTTGAAACATTAGCAGAGGCCATGCGTCAAAATGCAAGGATTCAGGGAATGGAGGATGAAACATAAAATAGCATTGTTCTCGGACGATATACTGCTCTTCATAGAAAACCATCTCATTCCATCCCTGCACTCATGCAATGTCTGGATGAATATGGACTAGTCTCGGGATATAAAGTTAATGAAAATAAATCTGAAGCAATGGTGATCTCTGGTTCCATCTAACTGCAGTAGTGGCTTGAATTTAGAAATAGGGAATCATGATGGGTAGAAATAGAACCGAGGACAATCAAAGAGATTCATTCTAACTTCCATAAGTATAAAATCGGGTCTTAAAAGGAGAATTGGTAATGAATGGATAAAACACTATAGACAAATTTAAAAAATGCCCATATATTGAATTTTTTCCATCTGTGTGGGACAGTGGATTCAGAACATGGGCAGATGAAGGTCCTAGTATAATGAATCAATTATTCAATGGAACAGAACTTAAATCTTTTTCATAACTTCAAGAACTATTTAGAATTCCTTCGGACAGGTATTTCCAGATAAAAGAAATGAACTGGTGATGAAAGAACCAAACAAAGAAAAGAATATTTTATTTATATTGTAGAATAACACTTTCCAACTAATAGATGCGCATCTCATTCATACAAAAGGTTAATAATAAATCCTGTACAAAATGCAGGAAAATGGGAACTGGAACTAAATACTATAATTGAAGATGATATCTGGGAGGAATTATGTGAGGGGTGTCATAAAGGAATTAATAGTCAATTATGGAAAGAATTTGACTGGAAACCTCATGTGATCTCTGGCATGTGAAAGAACCATCTGTGGCATTATGTTGGAGAAAATGTGGTAAAATTGGAGATCATGGACATTTTTGTGGGATGGGGGATTACCCAAAGATTCAATAATTCTCGAAAAGTGTTTAAAAAAGACAAAATACTAGAGGTAGAGATACCTCTAGATCCAGTGGTGTGTTGGAAGCATTGGCCCAAAAAAAAAAAAAAAGTACAATGAGGAAAAGAGATATGTATACGGATATCGTTATTGATGGCTAAAGAAATAAATGAATAAATAACAGTGCACTGGAAGGAAGAGGATCCTCCAAGCCTGGTTCAATAGAGACTGAAACAAGATTATAGAATGGAAAAGAAAAAAAATGACTGCATGCCTTCAAATGAAGATGGATGTTTTATTTCTGCAAAGATGGGAAAGTATTAAAATATATTTAGATATGTAATGATGAGTTTTAAAGGTGACCTATTATTCCCCTTTCACAAGATGTAATATAAGTCTCTGGTGTCTCCAGAATGTGTCTGTGAAGTTTCAGCTCAAAATACCCCACAGATCATTTATTATAGCTTGTCAAATTTGCCCTGATTTGGGTGTGAGCAAAACCACACCGTTTTTGTGTGTGTCCCTTTAAATGCAAATGAGCTGCTGCTCCCGCCCCCAAGCTCACTATTACAGAAGCTAACCGCAAATATAACTCGCAAAATGGATCATTAAACTGTTATTGATGCAGCTATAACATAGGTATGGCATGTGTATTTTGTGGATGTTTGCTAAAATTCGATTCTGAATGAGTTTGATAGCATGCTGCACGGCTAACATGGCTAAAGCTACACACTGTTGGAGAGACTTGATAAGAATGAAGATGCATTTATGAATTATACAGACTACATGCGTTTTCAGGTTAAAAATGAAAATAACGAAATGGCTCTGGTCTCCGTGAATACAGTAAGAAACAATGGTAACTTTAGCCACATTTAACAGTACATTAGCAACGTGCTAATGAAACACATTCAGAAAGACAATTTGCAAACATCACAAAATAAATGTATATTTATATTTATATCATCTTTGAGAATCAATTTCTGTGCAAATCCTGTTTTACTAACGATCGTGTGAAGCATTCTAGTGTTAATGACTTACACATACTGGTATATGAATTTATCTGGACACATTCCCTTCATAAATAAAATTGCACCACTGCGTCCTTAGTGGCTCAGATGCCAGGAGTTTATGGAGACTCGTATGTTTGCTATTATAGCCGTTAACAGATCAGTGATCATGTTTACATTATCCCTACAGTGATATTTCATTCTTGAGTGCCGCTGTCCTGCAGAGTTTTGCTCCGACACAACTCGCCTTCCTTCACGTAGCTTTAGTAATCCTAATAAGATCCCCTTCCTACATCACAAGGGGAGCTAAATCAGAACGGCTCGATTTTTCACATGCTTGTAGAAAAAGGCTTACCAAAACAAAGTTACTGGGTTGTCCTTCATGTTTTCTGTGCTGGTAGATGCACCAGAGACCCAATTATAGCACTTAAATACGGGAAAAGTCAGATTTCCATGATATGACCCCTTTAAAAATAAGATGACAAACTAATGTAACAGTAATGTAACCTTCTCCAGTTATTTGTTGTACAAATGCTACCTCCACAAATAATGTATTGATGACATTTTTTTTTCATGCATTTATTTATTTATTTTCCCTTGTTTGTAAGGGGTTTGAATGTTGGGGATGGGGAAGTTGTTTGTCAGAGGCGGGCCCCTTCAGGTCATCCTCCAGAAGCCTCAGATGTTCCAGAGCCTGCTGATGGGTCAGATTTAACATGTATTCCTTGTTGGATGTTGCAGGCTCAAGGCAAATAAACATGGAAATCTTTTGCCAGTCCTCTGGAGAGTGTCTGTGTTTGGCCTGGAAAGAGAGAGATAAACAAGGCAATTGGTTATCAGGTGAGCGAACACTGAATTCAGGTGGTGAAAAATGCTTACATAGAGAATGGAGGTCTTCAGATCTGTAAAGGTTGGGCAGCCTGGCAAAGCCATCCAATTCCAGGTGTCCTGAAAATGGCTATTAATGTTTTTTTTTTTTGCATGGGTTGGGCTTGGACGTAAAGAAGAAATACTTTGCCTGATGGCCAGGAACTGTTTTGTTTTGTTTTGTTTGTTTGTTTTGCCTCAGAGAGCTGACCCACCTGCAACAGACACACAATATATTACTGAATTAACTATGAAAACAGGCCTTAATAAGCGACATGCTCAGAACAAAACTTACGTTTTAATTTTGCTGGTCTTATTGAGAAAGCCAAATGTGTCCAGGTTTGACTTCCCCTGAGACATAAAGGCTATGAAAGCCTGTAAGTGGCAGAGTTTGTTTTTTTACATTTTCTTTTAGGCTGTTTGAAGGGTTTTGGTCTATAGCTGCTGCTCGTTGTTATCTTCCTTTCATTTATCTAGTCATCGCAAAAAACAAACAAAGAAAAACAAGCAAGAGGAAATTAGTACAGCAACACAAAATATCTGTATCAAGGTACTTTGAATATGCAAATGATATTTGTAATATAACCACTGAGTTACATTGTAATAGATTGCAAAATTCACCTACCAAATGGTACTGAATGCAATATAAAATGTAACTGTTGCGTTACATGGAAACACATTTCACAATGCATATCTGAATGCAATTTGTTAAGAGATCTGATTAGATTAAGTGAAATTTGTAACTACATTGTTACATTGTAATAGATTGCAAAGTTCATCCGGAATATGTCTCATACATATTATTAAATACAGCTACATTACAATAGTTAAGACAAAATCCTGAAAGAGTTACTTGTCATGACAAACAAAAGACAGGTGAGAATTAGCACATCAACACAAAATGTTTGAAAAGCACTTACTGAGTTCCATCGCATGGATGGGGAAGTTGAGCTGTTCTTCAGCTGGTCCAGAATGGGTGGAGAGATCCAGGCTTCCAGAGGGCTGTTCAACAGACAAACCACTGCTGGATCAGAGACCGTGGAATAGGGAATGGTGGAGTTGAATGCTGGATTGGAATCTCTGGAAAGCTGGATATAAAAGCTGTCAGGTGGCCTTTTAAACACGCCCTGCTGAATATGCAGCCATCTGCATCTCTTCTTAAATTTCTTAAATTCTTAAACTTCTCACTTTTACAATTTTCATCACTACACTCATCCACGGGGAACAACGGGATCGTCCAAACCTCCAGTCTCAGGCTGCTCTGGCTCCAAATCAAGGGTGGATGCCATGGGCACAGCAGGATTCGAGGCTCTCGGTTTCCCAAGAACTTGCATAATCTTCTTTTTTTAATTCCACCGTTGTCTCTTCTCTGGCCCTGTGCGTGTGCTTTGTGGCAATTCAGGTGTCTGTCTATACGGCTGGTTTTCCTGCCACATCTAGGAATGGGACAACGGCCCTGGCGAACATTCACACATCCTGAATCCAGAGCCAAGAGCCATTTGCATTCTTCATTATCACCTTCTGGGAGACACGAATATGTTGGCTGAGCTTTTTCATAAATTTTATTACAAAATTCAAATAATACCATTTTGCTGCTCTTACAGTACAAAATAAACATGAATTAATATCAGAGGGTATGTTGAAAGAACCAGTACAACTTAATGTATCAGGTCTCATTTAATCACTCAATCAATGTTTCATCCGCGGATAAAACAGCTTGTAAATGTGTCAGGTAATGTGACATTTACTTCAGAACAGCCATTCATTCTCCTTCAACTGCATAGTTAGTGAGTAAATGTACTCTAGAGATGAGCATTTTGCAAAAAAAAAAAAAAAAAAAAGCACTATACTATTCTTTATTATACTATATATATTACTAAACATATATATATTATACTCTAATACCATTAAAATTTATTATCATATCATCATTATAGAAACGGCCTTATATGCAATTGTACACAAAACAGTAATTAAGAAACCTTTAATACCAGCTGACAGGGATTACAACATTAGATTTTTTTTATTTATTCATTTTTTTCCATTGAGAAAAATTAACATACTACATCCATTTACATCCAAATGAATAGATATTGAATCGACATCGAAATCAAATCGCAAGATCATGAATCAAACATGAGCCACAAACCACCAGCAGAATAGCTTTGGCAATGTCCAGAACACAGTCCAAACATGATGGAAAAAGATGTAAGTGTCATTCTGTAACATTGATCCACTTTAGGCAAGTTGCAGAACCCAAGTGCAGTTTATTGACAACATCCAAACTTGATCAAACACAAAACATTACAAGACTTGGCTTAGTCGATCAACCCAATGAGTCAATGACAGCATAGGACACATAACAAACTTCAAAATAAAACATGAACATGAAACAAAACCAAATCTAGACATGACATACATGCATTCATATGTGCATTAACAGCTGAATTTGTGTTAGATACTACACTACAAATAGCGGTCACTGAGAATACTTATTTCTCTAAGTATGAGGTGGATGTGTTGTAGTTTACATCAAGGTTTCCAAACATAATTATGAATGGATTTGGATGGATCCTTGTCGACATCTTTGTTTCAGCCACCGAGGATCTAAGAACTTATGGCGGTCCGAGCCTAAATCTTAGGAATTGGTTATAAAACTGGTTATATAAACTGCTTGTGGACTAATGAGAAGTCCTGTTCTTCTCAGACTTGGTACTAGAGGTCATATTGCCTTGTAAAAGATAGTGACACACCAAACCGTCAAAGAACTAGCGGTGGCAAAAGCCAACTGTATTGTTGCAGTCCAGAAAGATGCGCTAAAATGCTTGGCAAAGACAGCATCCATTTTGCACCAGTGTGAGGGGAAACAACTGTCTATACCAGCAATACTCTCAAACCCCTCACAAACAAGGGAGTGGTGGAGTACTCTATATTCATCATTCAAAATAAGAAACTGAATCTTGGACTGAGATTATACAAACCGTAAACAAGCAGCACTTGCTTACCATTTTGAATATGAATCATGTTGATCAGTTGGTCTCCACTTTCTTTGCTCCAAATGGTCATGTCATTATGAAAATATTCAAGTACTGGAATGCTGATGAAGTGTCTTCTGTGTTTGCCCTCTTGACTGAATTGCCAAGCAGATTGATCTGCCTCATTGTCGAATGCTGATTCAACATGCTAAACCGGCCAAAAAGCGCCAGACGGGGTCCGACTAGTGTCAATGGTGTAATACGCCTCCAAAACTGAGCTGACAGACACTCAACAACAGCCCGACTTTGGCCGACCGTTGGCTTGGTTTGTCATGGCCTTGAGAGGTGTTTGTCCTAGCAGCCTTATCTGATGCTATTGACCATTTGTTTGTGTTAGTCCACCAAGATCCAATCAAAATGTAACAAACCTTTCTCCACTGTTACATGCCCTGAATTTCCCGAGAATATACTGTTCAGTACACAGTCGCTACATTAGAATGAGTGAGCCAGATTTCTGCTTATAAAATGAGCTCAGTAGTATAATAACTGGAATGCATTGCATCTTGCAGATACTGGAAAAAAAAAAAACTGCATTAGACAATGTTTTTCCCAAACACCTCACCAGTTAAACACAGTTTGCAGTCAATGAATCGATAACCAAGCGGCCTGACTGAATGTTATGTCATCACCCGGTTAACTTCACTAAAGTATTGTTCTGTTGCACATTAGTTTGAAGTTTTGGAAACACATGGATAAGCTATATTGCTTTTAGATTTGGTCTAGAAGCATAAAGCAGAGAGCGTCATGGTTCACAGGGTTTTGAACTGGCACAAATATCACCTTTTCTTGTACTATTGTTGTTTGTGTCCTTTATCCACTGGAGTTAATACATTGGTTTACAGCAGAGATGATCTTCCTTAGAGAAGTACGAAAATTGCTTCCTGACAATACATATGGCAAACATCCTCCCAGAACTCTTAAGATCATTAGTGCGAGGTGATGCATCGCACAGGAAGTCTGGCATGCGCAGATTAACCTCACTGTTTTTAAAAGAACTGTCTCAAAGCGCTCTCTCCCAGCATTGATTTGTCTTTCTCTGAGTGCTTTTGTGCCTGTGTGGGTACGAGTGATTCTGTTTGTGAGAGAGAGACAGAGAGGGAAGACAAAGCCTTGCATTTACACTAGCTGGCGACGATAAGCATAGATAAAGCTATTTTAATGATGTTTAAATGTGCAAACATAACAGCTTACATGAATATTAGACATAATTTAAAGCTAGATTTTTCCTAGAATTTTAGAATTACACAAGCTAACAACAAATCATTAACCAAAGAAAATACATTATAAACCTGCAGTAATGCTGAGGTATCACGCATTAATTCACCCTTAGTATGACGTTAGTAATCTGTACATTCTTATAATGTTGCCAGCATATCATTTTAATTAGAACGTTATATCGCAGAAGATTTGTGTTAGCAGCCGTCAGTTTCAATTTTTGTTTTCCAGACAATCTCCTGATTCAATCAGAAGAAAATCAGCAGGATTTGTTAAACCTTTCTTAATGCACCATTTAAACTTGCACTTGTGAAAATTACTTGTTTGTTTCACATCAAGAGTTGGACCCGCTTCGATTACAGTTTAATGATGCACCCTACTTCTGTGGCGGATTTTTCTCAAATTAATAATGTCTGAAAACAGTTTTTTTCCACTCCTCTTGGTACTTAGTATTTCCTTGTACTTTTGCATTAATTAGTCTCATGATTATCTTTGAAAACATTAGGTTATAAAATTAAATGCTTATGCAAACCCAAGAGGGCTGGGTTTTCCAAATCACGCTCTTAAAATCATTTTGACTGAAGCTGAATGTTATATTACGATGCAGTATTCCCAAACCAGCACAGAGATTGCTTGTTAATAAGTACAACTTAACTGCATTGTTACTGGGGCCGGCAGGGCCAAAGCTGCTAAAATAAGACCAGAATGTTTGCCAATATCTACATTGGTTTGTCTCCCCCAAAATAATCCAAATATAACATGTTATCTTATTTATATACAGCGATCAGGCATAACATTATGAGCACTGACAGGTGAAGTGAATAACACTGATCATCTCTTCATCACAGCACCTGTTAGCCGGCGGAGTCAGTGTGATGCTTTGGGCAATGTTCTGCTGGGAAACCTTGGGTCCTGCCATCCATGTGGATGTTACTTTGACACGTACCACCTACCTAAGCATTGTTCAGACCATGTACACCCTTTCATGGAAACGGTATTCCCTGGTGGCTGTGGCCTCTTTCAGCAGGATAATGCTCCTGACACAAAGCAGAAATGGTTCAGGAATAGTTTGAGGAGCACAACAATGAGTTTGAGGTGTTGACTCGGCCTCCAAATTCCCCAGATCTCAATACAACGGAGCATCTGTGGGATGTGCTGAACAAATAAGTCCGATCCATGGAGGATCCACCTCACAACTTACAGGACTTAAAGGATCTGCTGCTAACATCTTGGTGTCAGATACCACAGCACACCTTCAGGGGTCTAGAGGAGTCCATGCCTCGACGGGTCAGGGCTGTTTTGGCAGCAAAAGGGGGACCAACACAATATTAGGAAGGTGGTCATAATGTTATGCCTGATCGATGTATAATCCTACATTTATTTACAATCTATAACTGGACAACACATTTAAGCACACTTAAACATGCACTGTAAATAACAAGACTATTATATATTAAAGATCACATTTGTGTGTACTTTTTTTTTTTTAAAAATTGTGTATTTTAAGGAGTGTTTTGTATGTCAAGTTTCATAGCATTTCTAATATATTATTGTACACTAGATTTTTGTTAACATTAGTTCTAACATGACAACTCTATTCACTACATATGATGCTTTCTTACCAGATCAGCTCTCAATGTAATGTAAATCCCAAAGGTTACGTTAAAAAAAAAAAAAAACATTCTAAACAAGATTCTGCCTCTACATGAACATCTTATTCTGATATAGTTGTAATGGTTTTTTTAAGCACAGAAACTGGCCCATTGCACGCGGGCCAGAGGAGATAACCATCAGCTTCATTGATCCAGGTGCTGCTGCTCCGAGGGATTTACAACGATCATTACACAGAAGATTATAACAGGGCGACCCGTGGTCATTCATCAGAGACAACAAACCACACACTGTACGCAGGGATACTTCTGAGCCTTGGCCATTATTGAGCAATTTATTTCATAATCTAACTTATTTTGCGCAGAAGTTAGCGAAATGTGCGAGACCTCTATTGGTAAGTAACTAGAAGAATATCACAGAGCAGTAAATGGTAAAACTATATTTGCACTACAAAACTGTGGTTGTATTAAAATAATGGGTTAACCCTAATATGATTACAAATGCCAGTTTGCAACCTCAAGCAGAACAACAGACTGTTTCGTACAGTTAAAATAATGGAGTAAGATACAAACACCCGCTATTACAACACATTTAAAACTAGGTGGATAGACATGCAATACAATAAATGTGTGTAGAGAGAGAATGACAGCGATCCATCCATCTATCCATCCATCGTATCTATCCATATACACTATATTGCCAAAAGTATTGGGACACCCCTCCAAATCATTGAGTTCAGGTGTTCCAATCACTTCCATGGCCACAGGTGTATAAAATCAAACACCTAGGCATGCAGACTGCTTCTACAAACATTTGTGAAAGAATGGGTCGCTCTCAGGAGCTCAGTGAATTCAAGCGTGGTACCGTGATAGGTTGCCACCTGTGCAATAAGTCCATTTGTGAAATTTCCTCACTACTAAATATTCCACGGTCAACTGTTAGTGGGATCATAACAAAGTGGAAGCAAATGGGAACAACAGCAACTCCACAACGAAGTGGTAGGCCACGTAAAATCACAGAGCAGGGTCAGCGCATGCTGAGGCTCACAGTGCGCAGAAGTCGCCAACTTTCTGCAGAGTCAATAGCAACAGACCTCCAATCTTCGTGTGGCCTTCAGATTAGCTCAAGAACAGTGCGTAGAGAGCTTCATGGAATGGGTTTCTATGGCCAAGCAGCTGCATCCAAGCCTTACATCACCAAGTGCAATGCAAAGCATCGGATGCAGTGGTGTAAAGCACGCCGCCACTGGACTCTAGAGCAGTGGAGACGTGTTCTCTGGAGTGACAAATCACGCTTCTCTGTCTGGCAATCTGATGGACGAGTCTGGGTTTGGCGGTTGCCAGGAGAACGGTACTTGCCTGACTGCATTGTGTCAAGTGTTTTTCAGGGGTTGGGCTTGACCCTTAGTTCCAGTGAAAGGAACTCTTAATGCTTCAGCATACCGAGACATTTTGGACAATTTCATGCTCCCAACTTTGTGGGAACAGTTTGGGGATGACCTCTTCTTGTTCCAACATGACTGCGCACCAGTGCACAAAGCAAGGTCCATAAAGACATGGATGAGTGAGTTTGGTGTGGAGGAACTTGACTGGCCTGCACAGAGTCCTGACCTCAACCCGATAGAACACCTTTGGGATGAATTAGAGCGGAGACTGTGAGCCAGGCCTTCTCGCCAACATCACTGCCTGACCTCACAAATGCACTTCTAAAAGAATGGTCAAAAATTCCCATAAACACACTCCTAAACCTTGTGGAAAGCCTTCCCAGAAGAGTTGAGGCTGTTATAGCTGCAAAGGGTGAGCCAACTCCATATTAAACCCTATGGATTAAGAATGGGATGTCATTGAAGTTCATGTGCACGTAAAGGCAGGCGTCCCAAAACTTTTGGCAATATAGTGTATCTACCTGTCCGTCCGTCTAGCTATCTTATTTACTGTATCTGTCAGTCTATCCATCCATGTCTATCTATCTATCTATCTGTCCATCTATCTGTCCTTCCATTCGTCCGTCCGTCTATCTATCCATCATTCCATCTCTCCATCCATAAATCTATGTCCAACAATCTGTCGAACTATACCCATCCATCTATCCATCCATCCATCTGTCCTTCCATTCATCAGTCTGTCTATCTATCCATCATTCCATCTCTCCATCCATAAATCTATGTCCAACAATCTGTCGAACTATACCCATCCATCTATCCATCCATCCATCTGTCCTTCCATTCATCAGTCTGTCTATCTATCCATCATTCCATCTCTCCATCCATAAATCTATCTGTCCATCCATCCATCCATCCATCCATCCATCTGTGCATCTATCTCTCTGTCTGTCCGTCCGTCCATCTGTCTATCATCAAACAATCTATCTATTCATCTGTCTGTCTATATATCCATCCATTTATCCATCCATTTATCTATTTATCTGTCCGTTCGTCAATATATCTGTCCGTCCATCCATCCATCCATCCATCCATCCATCCATCCATCTATCTGTCCTTCCATTCGTCCATCCGTCCATCTGTCTAACTATTCATCATTCCATCTCTCCATCCATAAATCTATCTATCTGTCCAACTATCTGTACACCTGTCCATCTATCTGTGCATCCATCCATCATCCATCCATCCATCCATGCATCTACAGTGCTCAGAGTAAATGAGTACACCCTCTTTGAAAAGTAACATTTTAAACAATATCTCAATGAACACAAAAACAATTTCCAAAATGTTGACTAAGTTTTATATAACATCTGTTTAACTTATAACATGAAAGTAAGCTTAATAATATAACTTAGAGAACACATTTTTCAGTTTTACTCAAATTAGAGTGATGCAAAAATGAGTATCTGTGTCCAGCAGACAGTTGACTATAAAAGGGTGTTAAAACCCTTTCTCATTTCATGCTGTCAGCAATGGCAGCACATGGAAGAGAAATGTCACAAGACCTGAGAAAGAAAATAATGTCTTTACACCAGAAAGGTGAAGGCTACAAGAAGATCAGCAAAGCTTTACTTATCAGTCAGAATACTGAAGCAAAAGTGGTAAAAAAAATTTAAAAAGATGGAACTGCAACCATCACCAGGTCGTCCACTGAAGTTAACACCTCAACAGGAGCGTCTTCTGATGAGAAGGGTTGAAGAAAATTGGCACACAAGTTCACTGCAGTTATCTAAAGAAATAAAAAGCCAAACTGGGGTGACTATTTCCCGTGACACATTACGGCGTACGCTGCAGAGGAATGGCATCATGGGTGCCGTCCACGAAAGAAGCCTCTCCTAAAGCCCAGACACAAAAAAGCCCTCCTAGAGTTTGCCAGGGCCCATGCTGACAAAGATGAAGACTACTGGGACTCTATACTCTGGAGTGATGAGACCAAGATAAATGTTTTTGGAACTGATGCCTTCAAAACTGTATGGCATCGCAAAGGTGAGAAATACAAAGAAAAATGCATGGTGGCTACAGTGAAACATGGTGGTGGAGTGTCCTTATGTGGAGCTGCATGAGTGCTGCTGGTGTCAGGAGTTGCATTTCATTGATGGCATCATGAATTCACAGATGTACTGCTCTATACTGAAAGAGAAGATGCTACCATCACTCCATGCCCTTGGTCGTCCTGCACTTTTCCAACATGACAATGATCCTAAACACATCTAAGGCCACTGTTGGATTTCTGAAGAAGAACAGGGTGAAAGTGATTCAGTGGCTTCTGATCTGAATCCAATCGAACACCTATGGGGAATTCTGAAGAGACAAGTTGAGCATCACTCTCCATCCAGCATCCAGTCTCTAAAAGAGGTCATTTTTGAAGAATGGAAAAAGAGAGATGTTGCAAAATGTCGCCAACTTGTTGGCCATACAAAGTACTGGATGTAGTAGTTTTTGTTGTGGGGTGTACTCATTTTTGCATCACCCTAATTTGAGTAAAACTGAAAAATGTGTAAACTAAGTTATATGATTAACCTTACTTTCATGTTATAAGTTAAACAGATGTTATATTAAACTTAGTCATTAAATTTCAACATTTTGGAAATTGTTTTTGTGTTCATTGAGATATTGTTTAAAATGTTACTTTTCAAAGGGGGTGTGCTCATTTACGCTGAACACTGTATCTCTCCGTCTGTCCGTCCATCCGTTCATCCATCCATCCATCCATCGCTGAGTTCAGCAAACACTGCTCTAGACTTTCTCCACATGCTGATAATGAAAGACTGTCCTGACAATGTGAAAACCAATATATAGACAGACATGGGGAATGGTGGTGAGGAAAGGTAATTGTTGTTTGCTCGACACAATTGGTGTCACAGGTGTCAAGAGACACATTTAGACAGCGGGCGTATTATTCTTGATCATTTCTTTGGAGTGATTACTTCACATCTTCCCCTCGTGCACCAGACACATTTTGAGGACAACAGTGTCATTATACAGGGCTAATATATGGACTGAATGCCGTGAAAGAGTGTGCAAATTATATTTCAAGCAGAAAATGGTCACACTGGTGTGTATAGTGTCTCAAAGAATAGGACACAAGGAAAGAAGAGGACAACAGGTGAAAGAAGAGTAGTAAGCTGTCGCGACAGAGGTGGACGACGGTGACAATGGATGTTTTTTCTGTTGTTCTTTTTGCCCCACATGCTGTGAGCTGTCGCTTTGAGTCAGTCTGACACAACTGAATAATGTTAGAATCTCAGAGTGTGTCAAGGCATTTTGAGTCAAAGTGCTGGAAAAAGAACGAAGATGCACTAGTGAGGTCTTGATGCCAACTGACAGCTTGTCTGGTCATTGTAATTCATAGGGAGGCATTACCTTTGGCTGCTTCAATCAATCACATTTAATCAAATTCACTACACTTTGCATGATACAACAATGCTATTGATGGATTTATGTTGTTGTTGTTTTTTCTTTTGCTGAGGAAGTAGGCCATTCATTCAGGAATAATTGACTACAAGGTAAACATTTCCGGATCATCAAGAACTATAAAATAAACAACCACAGAACATCAATTACAGTAATGAATTCAATGTTTCTAACTCTGTCATACTTAAAATGTGTTTTATAAAATTTAAAAACTAAATTACAAATTACAAATACTACAGCTTTGTAGTATTACAAAGTTACTTTCATTTATTAAGTTTAATGAATCATAATTAAACAATAAACATTTATTAAATTGCTTATTAATAAATGTTCACTTTTTGATTATTATTGTTGCCTCTAGTAATTATGTGTCTGATTTTTAATTTCCAACATATTTTGGGTTCATTTTAAAGGGATAGTTCACCCAAAAATGAGAATGTGATGTTTATCTGCTTACCCCCAGGGCATCCAAGATGGAGGTGACTTTGTTTCTTCAGTAGAACACAAATGATGATTTTTAACTCCAACCGTTGCAGTCTGTCAATCGTATAATGCATGGCAATGGTAACAAAATCCATGAGAGTAAAAAAAAAAAACCATGCACAGACAAATCCAAATTAAATCCTGCGGCTCGTGATGACACATTGATGTCCTAAGACACGAAACGATCTGTTTGTGCGAGAAACCCAACATTTTATATTTACATAATTTATGTATTTATATCATTTTTTACCTCTAATACACCACTATGTCCAACTGCCTTGAGCGTGCGCACGGCATCCGGTGCGTGAGGTGTGTGAGGTGTGTACGCGACTGGCGTAGTTTACGCAAGCGCCGGAAGTGATCTCTCGCGCGTATACGTCACTCATTGTTTACACAGTGCACAAACATTGTAGGTACGATTGCTAATCAAACTTGCGCTTATCCGGATTGTTCAAACCGACTTAAAACTAAAAGATTACGTTCTCTCGCGCGAACTCATTCGGGAGTGGTGACTTTCCACGTATTCCTAACTTCTGAGCTGCTCGCCTTATTTAGTATACTATAATCTTAAGAACATCTAAGTGTACTCAACTGTTCTATTTTGAGACACCATGAATATGAACTAAAATGTGCTTTTAATATACTACTAAAAAAAATGTATTTAGTTACCACTTGTAGCACACTTGAACCCACTAGTTATGAAAGATGGTTCAAGTGTACTACAAGTGGGTTTTTTTAATACAGAGATAGTATGTTAAAAGCACATTTTAGTAAAATAGAGCACTTTAAGTATGGAAGTCTACTTTTTTTTCCAGCTGGGGGTATTCATAATGCATTATATCTTTTCATAAATAACTATAACCAAAGTTAAAATACACTATAACATTTGCAGATTCCTTGTTGTATGTTTGTCATTTGTTTCAATGCATTACACGTTCTAAAGGTGTAACAAGTATTATAATGTATTAACTGTGGTTATAATTATTCATGAAATGCATTATAAGGTGCACTACAATGCTTAATTAATGCATTCAAAATAATGCATTATTTATAAAGTCTTCAAGTAAAGCGTTACCAAAAATGTTTATTTGTTTACATACATTCCGCACTTCTGAACGGCTCCAGTGATTGGACACAGGTTGTGTCAGTATAAAGCCATTGAGAGACAGGAATTGCTCCGTAAACAACCTAGAAAAAATGGCACATTAGTCAGCATTGTAATGAGGCGAGAACATTACATTACATATCCCCATAGAACGGTGTAATGTGCTTGAGTGATTTTTGCCATCTGTTGACAACATTTCGTAGGCAGGTAATTTATCAATGCAAACAGCAGGGCCGCAAAATTATCACATTTATTTATGATCCTGTGTGAATTTGAACTGTGTAAATACCATTGGTCATATCCAAACAGTGATTCTGCCAAATGACACAAGTGTTGCAGAGAGACGCACAAATATAAGAGGCGTTAGGGACAAATAAACCCTGGATGAGTCTCTAAAGCCTGTATATCGATTGAAGAGTGGGGTTATTTTTTTTTTACACGTAATTCTGTTGGGTGTTGGTCGGAAAATGTGATCATTGCATCGAGGTCAATAAAGGAATATTCCTGCGAAAATATAACTTGAGTGCTATTGATGACATGCTGTTAATTACAACAACAAAAACCTGTCCATCCAAAGGAGAAAAAAATGGTCATGACATGAGAAAAATGGACGGAGGTTAGTACAAAAAAAAAAGGTAAGTAAGCTAGTCTCATGCCATCATGTAAGTTTAAATGTTTTGACTATAATTTCAAAATGATAAAATGATCTGTATGAAATAAAATAATTTTCTATGGTAATCAACAGCATGTCTCACAGGGCATAAGTTGTATTAAGTCTTCATATTCAACATGAGCAAGACATATAGTAATCTGCATGCATAGAAAGCTCATGAGACCCTCTAAAATTGTAAATCATTTGTTTGTTTATTCAATATCTCTAACATATTTTAAAAAGGACTTATAATGCCCTCTTTCACAAGATGTAATATAGGTCTCTGGTGTCTCCAGAATGTGTCTGTGAAGTTTCAGCTCAAAATCCCCCACAGATCATTTATTATAGCTTGTCAAATTTGCCCCTATTTGGGTGTGAGCAAAAACACACCGTTTTTGTGTGCGTCCCTTTAAATGCAAATGAGCTGCTGCTCCCGCCCCCTTTCCAGAAGAGGGCGGAGCTTTAACAGCTCAACAACAACAAAGCTGGAGAATCTCACGCAGCCAAAATGAGGATTGTCAGTAACGGTGTTCAGCCTTACATTGTTCAAACCGGAGTCGACACTGATGGAGAGACTCAGGAAGAAGTTACAACTTTTAGACGTTTCTGAATGGTTAGTGGATAAATTTATGTAGTTGCTGTGGAGTTGATTCAACTCATCCACTAACATGTGCCGTCATGTTAATCTTTTGTGCAAATCCAGTGTTGAATTGACCCTCATTTGATGGCATGTCAACAACACTCTACTACAACAACTCTTCCTCTTCTCTAAAGCAGCCCAACATGACCACGCCCCCTTTTTTGTGTGTTCTCGGGGGCGGGGTTTATGTAAATTTTAGGGTTACTGGTGTCACTAACCCAGGAAGAAGCTTGTTGTAGTCCCTACCAGCCGTTTGTTGTAGTCCTTAAAAAGAGATTTCCGTGAAAGAAAATATCTCTCTTTGCATTGAACTTTGAGTGTCGTAACTTTGCAGATGTTGTTTATGATCAAAAAGCAACATTACACACTAACTAAAGTTAAAGAAGTAAAATCATAATCAGCCACCCCTTTAATATATATTATGCATGTTCAATGTTTAAAAAGACTTCACGGGATACAATTGTTGTACACTTATTTTCTTTTTTTTCCCAGAGAATCAACAGTCACTTGCAATTCCACACACTTCCTAAAGTCTTTGGCAAGTTATGGAATCTCGCTCAAATGTTTTATTCCGGGTGGAGTGGATTCTCATTTGGTATGTGTAATATTTGAAAAGGTCAGACGCAGAGCAGCACCGCGGCTGAACTCTGGAGTGGGTGGAAGGAGGGGTTTTCACAAGCCCCGGAGCAGACGGACCCTCAAGAGCAAAATTAAATGAAAAGGATCTGGATGAGGGTGTCTTTGTGTAAAGAAAGAGAGCGAGGGAAATTGTTTTTGTGAGTGAGAGGTATATCGTTATACGAGGATCCTCCAGTTCTCATCTCATCTCACTGTCTGAATGAAGCTCTAAGAGCCCTAGACGGTCCGGAATATTTTCATTCTTCTGTTTTTCAAAAGAAAAGGCCTTTTGCTCTCAGTTGCATTTAATATATTCCGTTTCTGCACAGACCGACTCTTTACCTTTTCTTTTATAAACAGGGCATTGCAGCTGATATGTGAGCTTCAAGGTTTGTGTTCTGCTGAAGAAAGTAAGTATGGAAAAACATAACGATGACAGAATTCGGGGTGAACTGCCCTTTTAAAGGCTGACTAGACTTTAAATGATAAATGAATGATTTCAGCAGTGAGTTTAATAAGCAGATATACTGCAGTGCCATGTGACAGACATGACGGATCCACCGTATACTTTTGGGAAGCCATGCAAATCCGTTCTCCATTGGAAAACTTGTGCAAATATTTGTACCAAACACAAAGAGTTTACTAGATGATGTCCAGCCGTTGGAGATTATGCGTAAAAATGTGCAGAAGGGGGGCAGTCTAAACATCTTTTGAGGACAGCGTGCATTTCCCCGTTGCACTTAAAAGACATTTATGAACACAAACACACTTTGACTAATGCAAAACTTTCAGTATCCGCACGTCATTTGGAGCTTGCCGTTGCTCCGGGTGGATTTAGCTCTGCTGGAGTTACAGTTGTGAAATGTATTTGTGTCACACTGTGGATGTCTGGCGACAGATAAACCCAAGCAAATAGAGGCAGTCTTGATGAAAGGCATGGCATATCTGCCAGTGAGGTTAAGCCTTTCATAAATTGAAATCTAACTGAAAAGATAAGCAGTCTCTTTTTTCGCTTTTTTGTACCGTGGACAATCTGCAAAGTGGGCCTTTCATCAACTCCCCCATCCAGAAAGAAGACACACACACACACACACACACATGCGCACCAGACCTAGTCTTACATAACATATAGCTCTATAATTATGTAAAAGATTGCATACTCCTTTCACAGAAAAATAAGTACGATTGCATCTGATTTTAAAACTAAAATATTTCCTGTGGAGACGTAATATTTAATTAAAAGATGTCCTTGATAATTTCTCAGTGCTGTGACAGAATGGGGCCCGGTTCTTATTGTGTATAACACTTGAATACCACTTGAGTTCATTTTACAAGGCCACACATAAAGAGTGTTTACCCGGTTGCCCTGTCAAAAGACTGCTAACCTTGGGACTGGAGAAGAAGTAAAGAAAATCAAGACACTCATAGATACGTGTTGGTACCTGGATTACACATGACTGATCTAAGACATCTGTTTGCTTTACCTTTAACCCTAATCCTTGTTTTTGTGCTCTACTAGATTGAATGTTGATTATTTTCCTCATATTCTCCATTGTTCAGCTCCTCTCTTCCCAGTCTGTCAGTAACGCTCTGTTTAGTTCCTGTCTCTATGAAGCCCCTCCTTCTGAAAAGCACATTGTGCTCTGATTGGTCGGCTGGAGCGGTGTGTTGTGATTGGTGTTTGGGAAATGTCCCGCCCCTTACCATAACCGCCAGTTTCAACACACTACTAACTAACTCTACCAGGCCCCGCCCCTTTATTTTGCGTATGAATTATTTAAATGAGGAGAATAACTCCCGCTGGAGGGACTTTGCAGAGCTTTTTCTTGATCAAACAGCAACATTACACACTAAAGAAAGATGAACAAATAGCATTCAGACATTTTGCTCTATTATATTTTCATAATATAAGACTTTGTTTCATATTTATTTTAAATTACAATGTCCATTTTCTGATGAATTGAGTTGTTTTAATCAGATATGATTATATACATGAAAGTGATTGTATTTTGGAGTGGTCAGATTGATTTTTCATGAGAGTGAATTGATCTGTGCAGACGATGGCCAGCATGTCGAGCAGAAACGTCATACTTAAAATGATGACTTGAGTGAGACACACACACACACACACACACACAAAAATGATTTTTTTCCTTTTTCATTCAGATATTTCATACATGTATGGTTGTTTATGTACAGTATATTATCTCATTGCAAACCATTTTGAGACATTTACAGTTAGGTTGTGTAATAAAGGCCAAGTGTTTGAATTTATCGCTCTTATATGGTCAGTTATGCTCCACAAACCTGGAGTAACTCGTGTTACTGGCAGAATATAGTGGCTATAATGGGAATGCAAATGCATTTCATTTTAACTTCATATGCACAAATCAGTCAATTAGCAGAACTAAAAGTATAGTGTTGAAAAACTGAGTCTGTTTTTACTCTTCCTCATAGTCTAACATGGAGATCTTTCATTTGAGCTCTCTGTGGTTCCTTTTATAGTCAGAATGAAATCAAAATTGACAATTATGTTTTTTTATGGAATATTTCAGTGTTTATTCTAAATGATTTATTGATGCACATCATTATTGTTTTAAATTCATGTTCCTCATAATCTTGAATCAGAATATCTTCTCCTCCCTCTTGCAGCATCTCTTCTCTTCTCTGATGACGAGGGCGGGGCAACCTGTCACTCACATGACATCCAAACCACAACCATCCAATCAATTCCCCACAGACAAAATCAAGCCCCGCCCTACATTTGTTCTTGTTCCTGAAGTGATTCACTCTGATATACGACACAATAGAGAAGAAAAGATGAGCGCAACTTCCCTTTCATGCCTTTAACAGGTACTGTGGGTTTAAAAATAAAGCAGGGACATGTTTGACACAGATTAAACCGATGGCTGGAGTCAGCCGTAGCTGTCATAAACCACCAGCTGTTTAATGAAGAAGGGGCAGAAGCGTGAGTTGACACGGCTCCCCCAGGGCAGGATAAATGCCCTCAGGCATCCAGGCTGTAACATCATAATTTGTCTAGTGGATAATTCAGGCCACTTAACGAAGACAAGTGGTTCTTGCGAGGACCCTGAGAGCCGTCTGTCCGCCACTAGGTGAAGAATGTCCGAAAACATGCGTCCTATTATGAGCCCATCTGGGACCAAAAAAAGAAATGATCACTTGACCCGTGTTCATATTAAATTACTTCAGGGCTCCCCTTTAAAACGCCAAACACTGCATCATTTTTCTAGTATAAAAAGCACAATAATGCAACCTCTTATACATGTTTTTGAACAGTTGAACAATTATTTTGGTGTAAATCCAGAGACTTTATTTGGTTTTTATTATTTTTGTGGTTTTATAGCCCGTAACTCATAACCTGCAAGTACTATTAAACTTTAATGTTTTTTGCTTGAAAATAAACTATGCAAATAGTTTAGTAACTCCTTACAGCCATGACACCTGAGCATCATGTCAGTGAGTTTAATACAGGCAAGCACCACTCACATTTGAGAAAATGTAAAAATCTAGTCGTATTTATGAGCATTTCATCTTTAATTTTACAGGAGAGTAGAGATTGCTCATGTAAGTGCAGATATGTAACGGATCAAAGCACATGCAACACTCGCCGTGCCACGTTCCTGACCGCAGCTTTGTTTTAATGTATTGTGAGCAAGTGAACCATCAGCGCTGGGAAGCTACTTTGATCAATAATAAATGAAAAATAATCAGTTAGCTGCACTACAAGCCACAAAAAATATACGTCACCTAACATTTGTGACCCTGGACCACAAAACCAGTAATAATCTTTTTTAAAACCATCTGAAAGCTGAATAAATAAGCTTTCCACTGATGTGTGGTTTGTTAGGATAAGACAATATTTAACTGAGATACAACTATTTGAAAATTGCCTTTAAAGTTGTCCAAATGAAGTCCTTCGCAACGTATTTCCACTCACTAAAATACACTTTTGGTATATTTATGATAGAAAATTTACAAAATATCGGTAACACTTTATAATAACTGCACACTATGAAGCATTAGTTAAGCACTAGTAAATAGTTAATCATTTATAAAGCATTAATATACATTAGTAAGCAGTTTATAAATACACCTATAAATGCTTTGTTCTTGATTTATAAGCATATCTATAATGTGTTTAATAACTGTATTTTCATACTTTATTAATGATCAATCTATCATTGCTAAATGAAGTATTACATTATTTACAAACCAGTTATTTAGCAGTTATCAGTGGTTCATAATATCATTTATAAAGTGTAAGTAAATGATTAATAAACTATTTAAACATTCATTTATACATCTTATTATTTAGACATATAGTACTATTTACTCAGTGTGTTAATAAATGCTTTATTAACACATATTCCTACTGTAATTCATGATTATTTCAGGTAGTTATAAAACATTTAGAAGTGGTCAGTTAACTATTGTTGTGAGCTCATCTATTTATGCCTCGTAAAGTTTTACAAAGGAGATTTAAAGGCTCAGTTATCTTCTGTTCTCTAATGTTTTAAAGTTAGTACTGAGGTAGTTTTGACACTGTGAAATATTTTATTACATTATTATTGTTTAATAAAAACATTATTTGTTGTATTTTGGCACTCCTGTAATCTAGTGTTGGCACTGGTAATCTTTATTCAGCAATGTTTACACTTTACAGAAATGTATTTTTATATCAGATTGCATATAGGCTTAGTTTCATTTTACTGTGCAGTTATGTTTTCTGGAGTACAGGGATTTTTATTTTCTGTGAAATTGCAGAGGTTTTTTTTTAGTTTTTTTTTTTTTAATTTTTTATCAAGTTACCCGTTGTAAAGTTTAATTTTTTTCCTTGAAATAAATATTTCTATGTTCTGTATCCTTTAAATCTCTTTTAATAAAAGCTTTACGAGGCATGAATAGTCCTCACTTTAGATGAGCTCACAATAATAGCTAACTGAATGTTTTATAACTACCTGAATTAATCATGAATTACAGTAGGAATATGTGTTAATAAAGTAATATTAACTATAACTAATGTCTAAATAATAAGATGCATAAATGTACATATAAATTGTTTATTAATCATTTACTTACACTTTATAAATGATCTTATGAACCACTGACAGCTTCTAAATAACTGGTTTGTAAATAATTTAATACATAATTTAGAAATTATAAATTGATCATTAATAAAGTATGAAAATACAATTATTAAACACATTATAGATATGCTTATAAATCAAGAACAAAGCATTTATAGGTGTATTTATAAACTGCTTACTAATGTCTATTAATGCTTTATAAATGATTAATTAACTATTTACTAGTGCTTAACAAATGCTTCATAGCGTGAGTTATTCTCAGTAGTGTTACCACAGTATCTTCATGGAACATGATCTTTACTTAATATCTTAATGATTTGTGGCTTAAAAGAAAAATCGATCATTTTGACCCATACAATGTATTGTTAGTTATTGCTAAAAATATACCTGTGTGACTCATGACTAGTTTTGTGGTCCAGGGTCATATATATATAAAGGAAATTTTGGGGTCAGTATGATTTTTTTTAATGTTTTTGAACTATTTAGTCTATTTTTTTAGTCTCTTTTACTCACCAAGGCTGTATTTATTTGATCAAAAATACAGTAAAAACAGTGAAATATTATTCCAATGTAAATCAGCTGTTTTCTATGTGAATATATAGTAAAGTGTAATTTATTCCTGTGATCAAAGCTGAATTTTCAGCATCATTACTCCAGTCTTCAGTGTCACATGATCCTTCAGAAATCATTCTAATATGATGATTGATGCTCAAGAAACATTTATGATTATTATCAGTGTTGCAAATTTTTGCTGCTTAATATTTTTGTACATCATACTAGCTACCAAACTGAATGGTGACATATCATGCTTTACACAGAAATCTGAAGCAGCACAACTGTTTTCAACATTGATAATAATCATAAATGTTTCTTGAGCAGCAGATCATCATATTAGAATGATTTCTGAAGGATCATGTGACACTGAAGACTGGAGTAATGATGCTGAAAATTCAGCTTTGATCACAGGAATAAATTACTTTATTAAATATATTCACATAGAAAAAGAGAATTCTCACATTAAAAACATTAAAAAATCTTAATTATTTATTATGATTCAGTAACATGTTTCAGCAAACCAGCAATACTCTTATAAATAATCATGATTTCTGCTTTGGTGCATATCTTTTAATCTAAGCAGCAGACACGATATCTAATAAGGTTCCATCCCCTCCATTATATTTGCTGCAAGTCTATCCTGTCTCTCATTAAAACTGGACTCTATAAAGTTCATTTATTGTGCTTCCCTCCCACAGGCATCACAGGACCGCACATGAGGCCTTCATGTCTTTAAATAAATTTTATGTGATTGCATTTAAGATGTTCAGAGCTGCGTTCAACATGAAAGGAACCCTGCTGAATGTGTCAGATCCCAAAGAGGATAATTAATTTTGAAGAGTTCTGACATTATATTGAGGCGGGTTGCTCATGCAGGCCTGAAATCAATGTGACTTGTAAATCAAAAATAAATTGGTTTTCCTTTTGTTCTCCACGAACAATCATCTCAAATTAATTGCTGTACCAACTGTATGTTTTAAAGTAATGAATTGCTTTTGATTGGGTGTGTTTTACACAATGTGAACGCCAGGTTAGGACCATTTTTAGGTTTTCAGGCTGTTAATCACATGTTCATTTTTACAGACACTGTTAGCTTTCTGCTTCCTTTTGGAGACGAGACATTGTTCTTAGACAACAAAGATCAATTTGGCCATCAGATGTGGACACTTGATGAGTCCGGACATTGAATAATAAAATGAAAAGCACGTAATAAAAGGAACAAAAATTAAACTAAAATTTGCACCATAAAAGCTAATTCAAAATATGGATGAAACTTTAATAAAACTAAAATATCACTGCACTGTAACTGGATATATGCAGGATTACAATGCTTGTCTTCAATTCTTTGATCATTTTTGATAAAAACATAATATACTTGAATATTTCTTTGCAAAAAATGTATTTTTACTGCTTGTTTTCCATGAGTGGTAAACGCATGAATACAGTAAAGAACAGTCTATCATGTATGAAGGCCTGTTTCTGTCTTAGAGTTTAAAAAAAAAGTAATACTGAGATAAAGTTTAAAATAAGAAATAGTCACAATTATGAGAAACAGGCTGTAATTATGAGAAATAAGGTCGCAATTATAAGATGCAAAGTGAGAAATGAAGTTGCATTTATCTTTTATTTTTTGTTTTTACTGTGAAATAGAAACAGGCAGGTGAAACTTGTGTAGAAAAGAGCCGTGATAGTGCCGAAAAGAATAACAGTGACTTAATTAACTCAATCCACAGTGCTATTTCGTACCTGGTTAAACTAGATGTGGGTGGTTAGTAAAAAAGACGCAGGTCTTGCTCTGAAACACAGTGTGCAATTGTGGTGCTTTCTTTTACAAATTTGCCATTTAGTGTAATTTCACACACATGATGTTCAGAGCATGAATCCCTTGAATAGTAAAGCCATATTATGCCCTTTAACAAAGTCTTGATGTTGTTTTTGTGCTCTACTAGATTGAATGTTGATTATTTTCCTCATATTCTCCATTGTTCAGCTCCTCTCTTCCCAGTCTGTCAGTAACGCTCTGTTTAGTTCCTGTCTCTATGAAGCCCCTCCTTCTGAAAAGCACAATGTGCTCTGATTGGTCGGCTGGAGCGGTGTGTTGTGATTGGTGTTTGGGAAATGTCCCGCCCCTTACCATAACCGCCAGTTTCAACACACTACTAACTAACTCAACCAGGCCCCGCCCCTTTATTCTGCGTATGAATTATTTAAATGAGGAATATTGTGAAGAAAACTCAAGTTGAAGGGAGTTCAGAAACACTGATATAGAGAAGAACTCTCGGCTTTTTCATGCTCAAACATCAACATTACACACTAAAGAAAGATGAAGATGGAGAAAAAGCAGAATAGGTGATCTTTAAAGTGGCAGAAAACAAAATTGCAGCACGCTTATAATAAACAGAACAATATCTTCCACTGCTGTGGACACTAATATCATTTATCGTCCTTGGTATGAACAGGCCTTTAGACTATATTACATCAGTTCACTGAGAGCTCTGAGAACTAAACATTCATTCTTTTGCTGTTATACCTCATTTTGTGTGCCCTCAGTGTGATGCAAATGTCCCATTGTGATGTAAATGGTGATATGTTTTATCTAGCAGCACGTATCCCAGAACTCTACTTAAATATTTATGCCCATGCACCATTCTTCAGACGCCGCAGCGGAGAAGTTTTGTCTGATCGCACTGTGCTACAGTTCTGCAAACAAATATTGCTGTGAGACTGCAGAGCGATGACTTTCTGCTTCATTCAGGCATTTTGTTTTCTGTCTGCTTTTGTGTCTTCAGCAGGAAATTGAAAGCAGGATCTCACCCAACACACATTAAACTACAGACTTCGGTGCGTGTTGTGCACATGCAGTTATAACCGTGGTGGAGTCAGTTTACAAGTTTTCTGGCCGTCACCGCACACACCATGATTCACTGATCTTCTGACAACACACATAACAACATAATACACTTAGCCTCGTCCCAGTTCCCCACACAGAGAAATCTCTCCACACTTTAGAAGTCATTTACTCCCTGTTTGAAAAGATCTGTTGGCTTTGAAGTGCAGTTTGCAAACGCATTTCTCAACAGTGAATCAACCAATCAAATGAACCGTAAAACTTTGACGGATGGTACATAGTTGTGCCATTAAAATGCAAACACAGAGCCATTGCTACTTCTCTCAGAATCGTTCACGGGTGAACAAAGAGAGAAGAAGTGATGATTTTCAGTGAATAACAACTTAAATTTTGGTTTGTTTATCACACAAAGCTAACATATAGCTTCAGAAGACATGGAATATAGTGCATACGGACCACTTTTATGATGTATTTGGTGTCATTTTATTTATATTTTCTTTTAAAGAATTCTCTTTTTAAGGACTACAATAAACAGCTGGTAGGGACTACAATGAGCTTCTTCCTGGATTGGTGACATCACTAACCCTAAAATTTACATAAACCCCGCCCCCAAGAACACGCAACAAAGGGGGCGGAGCCATGTTGGGCTGCTTTAGAGAAGAGGAAGAGTTGTTGTAGTAGAGTGTTGTTGACATGCCGTCATTTTACGCCGGACTGCTTCACAAACGAGAGTCAATTCAACACAAAAGATGAACATGACGACACATGCTAGTGGATGAGTTGAATCAACTCCACAGCAACTACATAAATTTATCCACTAACCATTCAGAAACGTCTAAAAGTTGTAACTTCTTCCTGAGTCTCTCCATCAGTGTCGACTCCGGTTTGAACAATGTAAGGCTGAACACCGTTACTGACAATCCTCATTTTGGCTGCGTGAGATTCTCCAGCTTTGTTGTTGTTGAGCTGTTAAAGCTCCTCCCTCTTCTGGAAAAGGGGGCGGGAGCAGCAGCTCATTTGCATTTAATGGGACACACACAAAAACGGCGTGTTTTTGCTCACACCCAAATAGGGGCAAATTTGACAAGCTAGATACCGTTCAGGATTCACCGTCTTGGTGTTTGACTCTGCAAATCTTTTTAACCACTAAAATGTTCTGTAGAAAACTCAGGCTTTGAGTGTACTATATGCTCATAATGATATTTAGGACACACGCACTGTGCACATACCCCAGTGTGTGCCTAAAACCAAGGTATACAATACTTTGAGCTTTACTTACGCACTACCAAAGAAAACCACAAAATCCATTACATATTTGGCTCATTTCTGTACCTAATCAGTCTCCATGCACCTGTTTCTAATTCATGCTAAATTCACGGCCTGTGTTCCTACCTCTCTCTAATCTTCCTGAAACTAAGCTCCCTCAACCCCTGAGGTGATGGATTTAGGTAGTGCATGCAAAATTAACATCTCACCCACCTTATTTCAGATGCACAAGTGGAAATCCTGAACTTTTAACAGCACCTGTAGGCATCGTTTATAAGCATGAAAACGGAAGTAAATGTCAGATCTACACAGACAATGCCGTTATCCCCAGCTAATCTTTCACCTTATGTTACATCGTCATTATTTGGTTTTCCTGCAAGGCTCAGAATTACAAATAAAAAAGAGACACTTATTTTGTGTGAATAAAAGCATTATTTGTCTCTGCTAGAGGTTGTCATTATTTTTGTTTTCATGTGAGTTGTTAAATAAGATGTCAATATTCTGTTGACCAAAGTGCAGCCTGTAGTTTTGATATTAATTTTTATGTCCGAGCCTTTACCAAAGGATAAGGTCATTTTGAGCTCCAAGTGTGCCAAAACAATTCTCCCTGCTTCAATTAATTCTTAAATGTCATTTGAGCATGAGAGACGAAGAACTGTGGTCTATGATGGAGGCTTTGAACTTTAAATGCCATCAGAAACCTCACACACTTATTTGCCTATTGTATCTCTGCCAAAGTTACAGCCAGTTTAAGAGGGTTGTAATTGTTTGACCTCTGTATGTCAAACAGGACCATAGGCGACAGTCCGTGTGTCCAGCATATTTATTCTGATAATGTAATAAGCCTCTTAATTATTTGCAAACATCACAGTTTTAGCTGAAATGTGGCTCAAGGCTGTTGACTGAAAGTGAACCTCAAGATGACAGAATCAGTGAAGTAATTGATGTAACTTTGGAATGGTACGAAACTTAAAGGTTTTGGTCAAAAATGAGCGCATTGGAAATGAATGGGAGATGAATTTCATATAGTGGAAGAGTTTGGTACTGCACCCAAACAATATCTTACTAAAAGCTCATTTTTTGAGATATCACACTTAGAGCAAAACTTAGATTTGTGGCTTTGATTTTCTCACAGTTTTAGAGTAAAACATGTTTTGAAAATGTATATTTTTCATATAAAAAATAAAAATAGTATTGCTTACTGTGTACTGAATACTGTGCTTCAACGCATTCAAGATTTACAACAGTTTAAGTTGGAAATTTCATTTTCAGGTCTATACTCAAAAAGTGATTAACAGGTAATAAATGGATCATAAAGGTTCCATGGATATAATTTAGTACAATAAAGTCCCCTACAAATACAAAATATTAAATAAAAAACATTATTGAACTAAAATATGGTATATTAATTTCACTGAAATAAAAAATTTAAAAAACTGTCATTGCCACACAAAGAGCACTGGAGGGTTAATTTATTATTGATAATTTAATATAATCTATTATATATATATCAATGGAAGGTCCAATAAGAAGAAATCTCTTAAATTATTGCATAATACTTTCATCTTTCATGTTTAACAGGTTAATTCAGGTTCTTTCTAGTGATAAAGTATGTTTACGAGCTTTTTAATTCATAAAATGTGATTAAAATTTTAAAAAATGAATTAAAACATAATTAATTAATTAAAAATAAATTCATGAAATGATCCCATCAAACCTCTAAAAGGTTCTTCTTCTAAGAGTTTACAACAAAGATTTTAGTTAATGTATATTTTAGTCAAAATTACTATGTTTGATTGCGCTCCGTCTGTTTGATAGTGAAGATTAGCTGAGGATGAGCCTTTATGCACAATGGAAATGTGTGATTTTCTAACATTTTCATACCTGTGAAACATGCAGGTAAACATGTCTGAAACAGCACTTGTATCTGTCAGAACAGCTGACGGTGTTAATCTAGGCTGTGTGCTTTACCAGCTCGTTTGAAGCGCTTATTATTAAACGTTTCTCATGTTTAGGATCATTTGGATCATGCAGCTCACTATGCATGCTATATTTCAGATATCCTATATTTATCCTATACTGATTTTTAAAAATATATCAACATACCGTACAAAGTCGATATACTGCCCAGCCCTACATTCAGAATTTGGCAAACATGTCCCTAATAAGTGAGCACTCATCAGTATAGTGTTTACCAGTAATGAAGTGTGCACCCAAGGGAAGCACACTTCTTTATTTCATCTTCATTAAGCCAATTTATCAGCAATCTAAAAGATTGTATTTATTTAATTGACTTTAAACTGCATATTCTGAAAGACAAAAAGCAAGCATGTGTTTATTGGGAGAAACTGGACAGTATTTATTGGCATGAAAAAGACACAACCAGTCTAACACATGTATCTGAACTCATGTAGAGACTCTCACTGGGAATCTTTGATGATAACTAATACTTTCAGTGTGAAGAAACATTGCAGAATTCGGTCCGCCTGCGAGATTAGTCTCGTTTAGAGAGCTCACCTTTATTTTGTGGTGCCATCTGCTGATTATTCCCCTCATACAATTCCATTAATTAGCTGCACAGTTGCTATTAGTGACACAATGTTATGGGATTGAAGGATGAGGGTTAGGCAGGACTGATTGCGGTGCAGATGGTTGTGACGTTCAGACAGATGGCATGTCAGGTTGATTATTCACCAGTGTTGCCTGTTGATGAGAGTGAGACGAGAGCTGATTTGACCCGCACAGCTAAACATGATTGAAATGTGACAACGAGTTGCTGGGAAATCAGAAACACTGGGAATCCCGTTAAAGATAATGTGCAGGAGTGGATGAATAGCAGTGCACCAATGAAATCTGAATGAACTGGCAAACTCTACACTACTAAAAATAAAGGTTCTTTATTGGCATTGATGGTTCGAGAAAGAAACTTTAACATCCACAGAATCTTTCCATTGCACAAATTGTTCTTTAGATTATTAAAATGGTTTTAAAGAAAAAAAAAAAGGTACTTTAAAGGGTCATGAATTGAGAAAACTTTTCCTTGAGCTTTTGATACATAAGAAGTCATCGTAATATAAGAATATCCTGTAAGTTTCAGAACTGAAAACGTCCTTTTTAGTCCAATAAAAGCTTTTATTGATACCAGACCCAGAGAACGACTCATCCCAGAAGGTGAAACTCCGCCTCCACAGAAGAAATCAACGCCTACTTCATCATTGCACCGTTAGCCCCGCCCACTGGTGTGTCAGTGGGATGAGGAGGAGAGAAGAGTGATACAGGACTAAAATAACATTACCTTTCAAAGGATCCTAATGCTAGGAATATGGTTATTAATTTTCAACAATGTGAATGTCTCAGTTGAGCTTTATTTATTTGTATTCGGGGACATTTCACTGTGAATTCAGCGCAGGCTTTGCAAACAGACTTTTCCGATATGGACTCGACAGTAATGCGACAACATGTGAGTAACTGTGTTAATTCTAATGCCTGATCTGATATTAATGATTCATGGACAGTCAGATGTTCTTTGTCTGTGTCAGTAAATCAAACCAGTGACTAAACGCTCAACTTCACTTTGTTTCTCTTAGTAGGATGAAAAAACAGTGATTAAATTATAGAAAGCGATCAAAGAACGCTCCCTTTACAATCTCTGGAGCTGTCAATCAAACGGCGCAAGTTTTTTTATTGTAGTTTAATTCATTTAAAAAGATTAATGTAGTTTTACTATTTTATTGTGTTCAATCCCGACAAAATGCTCAAAAATGTTACTTAAGTAAACTGAACAAAAGGTAAAATGATTTTATATAATATAATTTATATAATAATTCAGTAAATATTCAAACATATTTTTCAATCTATTCCTCATTAAATGGCACATTGTTATGCAAGTCTTTGGCCTCAAGTTATTGTGGAGGAGGTTCATGTTTTACATATTGGCATACAGACATATTTTCTCAGTCGGTGAAGAATTGGCTTTTGCTCTTTGTCATTCATTTGACTCTTAGAAATATCACTGCAGTTCCCATCAGAAGCGTTCCTGGATGTGGCTCATATAATGTTTGTGAAAGGAAGGTGTGGCGGGTCAGTGATACAGGCTTGTATTGTTTCTCTCACACCAGAGAAACTGTGTGCTTTTATCATGATCTTTTTCCCAGTCAAGGACAGCTCAATATCAGCACTGTCACCAGATGCAATTATGACACTGACCAGTATGATGAATGGAGCTGTTTACATATGTTCTTCGATTCAGACAAACCAAGGACACTTTGCTTTCTTATTTTTGCTCTCGCACCAGCAATACATGTTTTCAGACATTTGTTGAATCAGTTGGTTCTTAAAAAGACTAAAACTCAGGGGTTGTTGAAATGAAACTTTGTTTGTATTCAGCACGTTCATAACAGATGTTTTAATGACTATATAATATAGGATGTCAAAGAGAACATCTCTTTCCTAGACAGTTTAACTCATTGGTGTTTCCATCCATCAGGAATGTCAGTGTTTAAATGTCCTATTGACATTTGCATTTAGAGAACATATTGACATATTGTGTTCCCTTCCATACTTTTATTCCATACTTGGTCATCACTGAAAAAAAAAAAAGATATATATATATATATATATATATATATATATATATATATATATATATATATGGTGCAGATGGTTGTGACGTTCAGACAGATGGCATGTCAGGTTGATTATTCACAAGATTATTGAGTAAGGTGAGTACAAGAAAATACTAATTTTACATTCAATTCAATGTTTTACTCACCATCTCTTTGTAATTATTTGTGAAATCTACTAGCAATTTTTGAATGATAATTTCAAAGTATTTTTGTGTACCTTCATTAAAAAATGCAGAAACCAAATGAGGTCTCCATCCATAAATCTCAGTTATGAAATGTCACACATAATGTTGTGAAATGGATAACAAAGTAATTTCCTCAATCACAACACGCAAGATTTGAAACGCTTCATATTTTCGGTAAAATATTCAGACATTGCTTTCATTTAGCATATGCAGGGCAAAACTGACAAGCAAAGCAATTAAAGCAGCTGTTGATGGAACACACCCGTCTGACTGTAACCCTCGCCTCCCGCCAGCACCATTGATTTGTGCCGACCAGTTCCGTTCTGCTGTAATGACACTTTATGTCAATCACTAGCATTCTGCTGGCTAAATCCAATCCAGCCCTGGTTTCTGGGAAACAAACTTGCTCCTCTAACTTGATTTGTCAATGACGGGTGAGTCGATGCACTGGAAACAGAGAGAGCGAGAGAAAGAGATCAGCATATCAGATTAAGCTATTGAGGTAGAGCCCAAAAGATGGCAGATGTTTTTGATCCATAAACTCTCAACCGTTGGAGACTAGCATCTCACAGGGATTTGAAATGCAAACATAATGGGCTGCCTGAAATCTGTGTATTAACAAATGCTAATCACCCTGCTGTTTCTTGGCAATCTTCCTCGCGGATGATTCAGAACCCCTCGCTGTAGTGCGTCTTTCATTGAGGGCCCACTTGATACCAGTACATCGCTGACGCTTCACGGTTCATGATCTCATAACATCATCTCAATAATGAATGACTCCTGCGCTGTCGAAACACAAAAGCTATGAGCCAGCTAACAGAAATACGTTCTAAGAATGTTTGGCTAATGTTCCCAAAACGTTATTTCTGAACGTTCTCTGAATGCCCAGTTTTTTAAATGTTTCAAAACGTTTTTCTTGGTTACACAAACGTTAAAGGAACACTCCAAACATTATGGAATGTTTTCTGAGTGTTCTAAAACAAATTGTAACATTTAAAAAACGTTAGATTTCAGGAAAAAAAAAAAGTTTTATGATCAACGTATAAATAAGGTTTTGGGAACATTATTAAAGACCAAATAACATTGAATGCATGTTCTATTAATGTTACTGGAAGGATGTTCCCTAGCTAACAACTTTCCCTGAATCTGGGGAACATTGGTGTCATTTTGAAGATGGACACCAAATGATCTGCTTACGGTCAGTATCATCAGAAGATCAAAACACCCTAAAACATTTGGAGACTTCACTAGTTCAGCTTGACAAATAACTAATGCCCTACCGGAGCGAGCAAATATAAACACCAGTCAGCAAAACACACATATAATTAAGAAGCAAAGGGAAATGTATAGCAGCATATGCAGTCTAGAAGCTGAAAAAGGCTTTATTTGCAGAAGTAAAGTAAACAGACTGCGTGAACAACATGTTCCACATTAATTCTGAAGGAGTGTGGACGACTCCTACAGATGCACATGGGAGAATGGGCCTAATGCACTTCTGTTTATTCAGAACTATCATGACTGCATGGGCTCATTTTTAAAACCAAGAGCAGGTGTGAAGTGAGAAGAGGGAAGAGCATGAGGAGATTGTCTAAGAAGAAAATAAGCATAAGAAAAAAGACTGTAATGTGACGATTAGTTACTCTAATCGACCATGTTCTGAATCATGGACCCTCGGTTCAGCGTGAGCAGATCTACTCTGCCTTCAGTGTCAACAAAAAAAGGAGATCATGACATCACTGATAAACAAGGACCAGGATCAGATGTTGTGCAGCTCTGTCTCGTGATCCTCAGACCTCTTTTAGGTAGAAGAGCAGGAATGACTGGAGCAACAGTTGGTTTGTGGTTTCTGAATCCAGTTGTGGAGTTTTTCTCTTCCTGGAGATGGAAAGCGTTCAGTCGCAGCCTCTCTTCAGGAGAAAGAGGCTCTTCTCTGAGCAACTGAGACTGAAGCACATCAGTCCAGCATTCCCACCATTTCCCTCAGGAAAACACTGTGTGATGAGGATGAAATGATCTGGCCAGGCACAAATGAGATGCTCGATGAATATGCAAATTTACAGAAATAAAGTAAATATATGGATGCAAAAAAAAAAGCTTTATGATAAACATACTTTTTAATTACTGTGTTTATTGATAAAAATGTAGCAGGAATAAATTACTTTTTAAAATATATTCAAATAAAAAACTTGTAGAATTGTAATCATATTTTACAATATTTTTACTGCATTTTGATCAAATAAGTGCTTTCAAAAAAGTTGGAAATAAAAATGGATTATTTTAATGTATTAATATCAGATAAAATTAAGATTACTGGAGTCAATTTGAAAAGAAAAAACTATTTAATTCAGTCTGTTACTTGTCATTTCTTTGTAATTGTTTGTGAAACTCACACTCTAAAACATGCTGGAAAATACGTTGGAAATTAAAAATCAGACACATAATTACTAGAGGAAACAATAATAATCAAAAGGTGAACATTTATTAATGAGCAATTTAATAAATGTTGATTGTGTAATTAAACTTATTAAAAAATATTAATTTCCAACATATTTTGGGTTCATTTTAAGCCAGACATATAGTCATTTTTAATCAATAGTTGAGTTAAATAAAACTACCAGCAGGTTGATCAAACATTTAACCCAACCGCTGGGTTTGTCCATTTTCAACCCAACTTGGGTTGTTTTTAACCCAGCATTTTTTAGTGTACTTTCTGAAAATTGTTTTTATACCACATTTTCCTCAGTGTACTTGCTGTATATTGTATTTCATACACAAACTACATGTAAAAAGATCTCAGTATGTCTTGTAATGCCCACAGGAACACCCAAGCCTGCAATTATTTTATCATCTTTAAGAAGTTATAAAAAAGAGAAAATAATCTTTTATTATGATTTTATGCTTCCCAGAAAATCCTTTCAAGCAGAAACAGAGCTGTAGGTCATGGTGGGGGAAAAAAACTAAAGGAAGGGAAAAAGTGGGGAAAAAAGATTAAATCTGTACTCAAAACAAAAATGAACTTATGGCATAACACATCATAAAATATCCTACATGAGAAATTTCAGACCTTGCTATCCACATACTGAGAAAAACACCTGATGTTTGATTACTCAGTAATGTTTCATACTCCAGAGGAATCATTACTAACAGGTCATTCATTAATCAGTCACATGACAGGCTTTCATAAGCAGACCGTCCACCTTTAAGACCCGTCCACACCAAGAACAGTAATTATATTAACGTCCACACCAGCAGTATCATTCTGTTTATTACAAGGTCTGTCGCTTTAAATGCTCGAGCTCTTTAAAGCAGGATGGATTCTGATTGGCTGTCAATGTTTATATCGTTTATCAGCTGGAAAAAGTAATGTTGTGAAAGTGATTCCATTTTATAGTTGTGGTGTGTGAACCCTGTTATTCTTTTATATTTAAAATGATTTTTAAAACTACATATTTATCATTATCATTATAGTCATCACCCTTAATCAGGTCTCTGTGAAACTAGCTGAACAAAATATATATATATATATATATATATATATATATATATATATATATATATATATATGATTTTTGAAGTAATTGCAAATTTTAATGTTTAGCGAAGAAACAGATTAAGGTGTATTTTGATGACATGCATTCACAATCGCCCACCAAACAGCTGGCATTGAGATGGTTAGCTTGATTTAAATTTAATGAGTCTTTGATTGTTAATTTTATGTACTTGTAGATGTACTGTAGAATATGTACTTTTTAATCTATGTGAACATTTTAAAAAAAAAAGTTTAGTATAAAAAAATACTTTTTTCTTCTTCTTCCCAGAGTTTCTGCAAACCTCAAGCAAATTATGATGTTAACAAGCTACATTAATAACAACACGAGTTCTTTTATATGTTACACTTTATTTCAATAGTCCACTTTAGACATTCTAACTCTCATTAGAGTATTAGTAGACTGTCTGCTTAATATCTGCGAACACTTTATTCTGATTCTCCTCAACAGACATTCTACTGACTATAGGTAACTTTACAACTACATGTCAACTTATTCTACTAACCTGAACCCTAAACTAACAGTCTTCTAAAACTCTAATGAGAGTTACATGTTCAATCTTAAAAATAAAAGATCCAAAAGGTTGTTTTCACAGTGATGCAATAGAAGAACCAGTTTTGGTTCCTCAAAGATCCTTTCAGTGATCAGTTCTTACACTCTACAAACACTGGGTTGAAGACAACCAAGGGCTGGGTAAATATAGGACAGAACACATGTTGGGTTGATTTAACCCAGCATAATGGGTTGATTCATTTTTACTATAATTCTAGCTGTTTTTTTTTTTTTTGTTTGTTTTTGTTTTTTTTTTACTTTATACATGAATTGATGTTTACAGATTAACTTAAATCCTCTAAACTTTGTTTAAGTGCTCCACACAACCACTGGTTTGCATGATAATTTTCTTTTATTTTCGGTCATATTTTATAGTATAGCATATTTTATATCTTTTTTAATACATATTTCCTATATTTAGGCTTGTTTAACAAATATTAGAAGTAGAAATTAAACATTTAGAAGTAATTCAAGTGTAATGGATCAGTCTCTGTTGTCCTGTTTCCACCGTAACGGCGCTGGATCTCGTGCCGGAGATGGGAACTGCTAACTTCATTCTTCTTAGTTTGAAGAACATTCTAAACATCTAAAGAAACTTTTTTCACTATAAAGAATCTCAAAAGATTCCCCAGATGTTAAAGGATCTTCAAGGAACCTTCAACGCCAATAAAGAACCTTTATTTTTAAGAGTTTAATGAGAGTTAGTTGAATGTCTAATGCGGACTATTGATATAAAATGTAACCCTTTTATTTTCTTTGAAATGGAACTGGACATAACTGGAACAATAAATGGAGGAATAGAACTGTGGAGCCATCTGTCCATGCTCCTGTTGAGAAAATGAGAAGAGCATCTGCAGCTGTTCATCAGCAAGAGATGATCCACACAATAAGAAAGGTGAGGGAAACACCGGCTCTGTGTGACTTCACTTCACTTCACTTCACTTCACTTCACTTCACAGCACTGCCAGACAAGCCACTGAATTCAACCGTTTTGTTTGCATACTACTATTATGAATGTTTAGTACAAGTCTCTTTATCATTGTTTTAAAAACTGTTTAGGTCATAATCAGAATGGCAAGTGTTTGTAATTAAAGCCTATATGAAGAACTAATATTAAGAAAAGCCAGATAAATTTGAAAACAAGTCCAGTGGCATTTTCCAATCCATCAACCTGGAAAACTTAAGTGAAGCTGGAGTAAATGAGGTAAGAGCTGCTCTTTCTAATGAATTCTCTCTTGACACATTCATTCCTCTTGTTCACATCATGAAAGGAGTTTGATAGATGGCAGAAAATGGCAGGCAGCATTATTATAAGTCAACAGAGAATATATTCATGCCACCAAAAGGCTGAAGGTACAGCATTCAGACACTTTTACAATACATGCAAGAAGGTGTTTCACTAATTTATTAAAAAATAAATAATTAAAAATAACTTGTCAAAATTGAGCAGACTGTGAAAATTGTTGTGGCAGGTTTGTCTCAAATACTGCTGGATTTGGATCCACTGGATTTGCACAAAAGATGAACATGACGGCACATGCTAGTGGATGAGTTGAATCAACTCCACAGCAACTACATAAATTTATCCACTAACCATTCAGAAACGTCTAAAAGTTGTAACTTCTTCCTGAGTCTCTCCATCAGTGTCGACTCCGGTTTGAACAATGTAAGGCTGAACACCATTACTGACAATCCTCATTTTGGCTGCGTGAGATTCTCCAGCTTTGTTGTTGTTGAGCGACCGAAGCACGAGCTGTTAAAGCTAAAAATATTCTGTTCATTTCTGTTCATAAAGCTGGAATAAAAATAAAAAAATTTTTAAGCCATTTTAAGTTGGTTTTATGTTTTATGTATGTAATTTATGGTTGTTTATAATAAGGTTCCCCAAAGTGTTTCATTGGTGCAGCCATCATTAATATTCGGAGTGTCATGGAGGGGGACGGGGAGGGACTGTGTGTTATTGTGACTCGTCTGGTTAAGAGAGAACAAAGGCTCCTGAGATGAAGAAGAGCTGTTAGCAGCATAATGAATCCGGTGCCATCTTGTCATCTTCTTATTGAGCAAATAAAAGTGCTTCATTACCCGATCTCTGTTGTCCCTGTACCTGCGGTGATTGTACGTGATTAATCGCAGTTATAACGCAGATTAGCATAATGTGGAACGACATGGGCATTTCATGATAGTCAACAGAGAGCTGATCCTAAATGACCATTTCTCACTGTGTGCTGATGATAAAGACCCAGACCGCTTCAGAGCATCCTCTGCTAACCTTTGGAAAACATGAGGCGAGGTTTGATTAATTTTGTTGCAAGCTATTTGAGACAAGATCAGGGGTGATCTATGATTATGATTAGGAAGGATTTATCTATTTATTTACTTGCTTATTTTCTTTCAGTCTCCTGTTTGTTAGTTTGGCTATCAGTAATGATGGCATATTTGTTTGCATTCCATGTTATTATTATTACATGTACATTACGTATTAGTAATTACATATAGCTTTCCTGTAGCTCAGTGGTTAGAGCATGGCACTAGCAATGCCAAGGTGGTGGGTTCGATCCCAGGGATTGCACATACTCAGATACAAATGTATAGTATAATGCAATGTAAGTCACTTTGGATAAAAGCGTCTGCCAAATGCGTAAATGTATTATTTTGCATTTAAAGACTTGTGTCAGAGTGTTTTATTATAGTTTTATCAGTATGTTGAATTAGCTTTTAGTTTTATATTGTTAGTTTAATTTTTAGACATTTCTTTATGTGCTTTTGTTATTTTATCAGTTTTTTTTAATTGCTATTTGATTTAATTTTTTTTAATTGCTAATTTTCGTTTCGTTTAGGTTTTTCAGCTAATATTTATACTTTATTTTATTTCAGCATTCAATTAACAGAAATGTTTTTAATAGTTTTAGTTAAGGATAACAACATTGTGTTTTTGTCATTTTGATGAAAATATCATGTCAGTTTTACTCTAATGAAAGAGTACAAAAATAAACCAAATATTCACTAGTTTGACGTATTATTTAAATGCATAAACATATAACCTTGTTTAACACAATAAGCTGCATTTACAATTAATTTTTTTGTTATTCATTGTCCATGTTTCAGAACTTAAAATTGAACTTAGTTCAATTATACTTGTTCATTTGTGTCATTTTGTTCAGATGCAAGTTGTAATATTATGTTAATGTTGATTATATCTCAATAATCTCATGTGGTTATGATGTTTGGGTAAGTTTATTAATAATAATGATGACTTGCAGTAGTATTCAGAGAAAGATAACCCCTCAATCCCTTCCAGCAAACACCTGTGGTCAAGGGAAAAGATAAAAGGTGTGCTTGTCAAATGTATTTAAACTAATGTCCGTGTTTGAATTTGCATGCTGACTTGCAGTTGTTTGTAAAGCTTCTCAATTCTGTTACCATGTTCCAGCTCTACCACAGTGAAATCACGCTGTTATTATACCTTCACAACAGAGTGACCTCACAGGTACTGCTGCGTTACCACAGAGGTAAACAAGATTACCACACAGTTACTATGGTGATAATGTATTCCGGCTAAATAGGTTTGACAGAGATGCTGGAGGCTTTCCAACATGCAATCATAGACGTGAGATCAGGCCTTGACATTATAGTAGTCCATTTGGATATAGTCATGTATGCCATGAAAGCAAATCAAGCTTCATTTCATGCTTGCATCCAAGATGTTTATATCTTTCTTTCTTCATTTGAAAAGAAATGAAGGTTTTTGAGGAAAACATTCCAGGATTTTTCTCCATATAGTGGACTTCACTGGGGTTCAACGGGTTGAAAGTCCAAATGTCAGTTTCAGTGCAGCTTCAAAGAGCTCTACATGATCCCAGACGAGGAATAAGAGTCTTATCTAGAGAAAACATCGGACATTTTCTAAAAATAAAAATTATATACTTTTCATCTTGCACTGCTCTGTGATGTTCCACGCATTACATAATCACGTTGGAAAGGTCACGCGTGACGTAGGCAGAAGTACCGATCCAGTGTTTACAAAGCAAATGTGCGAAGACTAAGTCAAACGGCCTTTACAAAAAAAGGTAAAACAACGATGTCGGACGATTTTTCGCCCTACCGCGATACTTCCATCTACGTCACGTGACCTTTCCAACATGATTACGTAATACGTGGAGCATCACAGAGCAGTGCAAGACGAGCATTTGTGGTTAAAAAGTATATAATTTGTATTTTTTTAGAAAATGTCCGATGGTTTCTCTAGATAAGACTCTTATTCCTCGTCTGGGATCATGTAGAGCTCTTTGAAGCTGCACTGAAACTGACATTTGGACCTTCAACCCGTTGAACCCCAGTGAAGTCCACTATATGGAGAAAAATCCTGGAATGTTTTCCCTCAAAAACCTTCATTTCTTTTCCACTGAAAAAAACATCTTGGATGACATGGGGATGAGTAAATTATCAGGAAATTTGAATTCTGAAGTGAACAAATCCTTTAAGTGGACAATTAAAGCTGGTGAAGATGTTGAAGCCAGAAACATACTTTATGCAAGTACGATGCAAACGCATATAAGTTTATGCTCCCATTGAACATTTTAACATGCTTTTCGCATAATTGTGGTGTCAACAGACCTCAAGGGGGCGATAGACACACTCTTACAGTAAGTCTTTATAATATAACCTTCAATAAGATGGCATATTGTACGACATGAATTACATGAAAACTACAACTTTCATTAGTTTGTCATTTTGCCTAAGGTACAAAAACCTTTTGATTTCACCATCTTGTACAAATTATTGGGTTAGCTGAATGTGTAATTAATCTTATAACTAAAGGATGCAACATGAAAAAGAAAATTAGTACAAAATCTTTTCTTCAGTGTGTAATGTTGCTGTTTGAGCATGAAAAAGGCACTCCATCTTGAGTTTTCTTCACAATATTCCTCATTTAAATAATTCATACGCAGAATAAAGGGGCGGGGCCTGGTTGAGTTAGTTAGTAGTGTGTTGAAACTGGCGGTTATGGTAAGGGGCGGGACATTTCCCAAACACCAATCACAACACACCGCTCCAGCAACATCTTTGTAGAAGAGCATCAACAAGACTTTGTAAAAGAGCATAACAGGTCCTCTTTAACATGTCTTTAGCACCGTAGTAAGATATGTTACTGTACTGTTTAGATAAATAACACAATGAAACCTCAATCAAACTGGTGTGAACTAGTCACATCAATATTATTCCTCTGAAAGAGATGAAGCTCAAGCAAAATCCCTTCATTTTTATTTATTTATTTTTCCACATTCTGTTTGTTTGTCCCCTTCTCTCAGTATGAATAATTTATCCTCCTCAAGAGACGAACAACAAGTCATCAGTCCCACGCTGTCAGATTCCCACCATCAATTTTCTGCAGCACTGAATCTCAATTAAAAAGCAAAAAGCAAAGATTCTTCTGCTGTGGACACAGCGACTTCACTTACTCGTCTATCACCAAGCTGAATCGCTGTGAAAAGAAAGAAAAGAAATATGCCTTCATTATGCTGCATCGTAATGGTCCTCTCTGGGAAAGTGTGGGCCTCATCTTTTTTGTGACCTATTTTCCAACAAATATCAAGCAAATAATGGATTGTCTGGAGGCTTGGGGGCAAAATGGGCCACTGCACCATGGCCCGGCACTCTGTGGATTAATCCTGGTGGTAATAATAAGTAATGAACTGTCACAATCTATTATGACCTTCGCAATCTCCCCGCTGCGAGGCTGACGATTACTGGATTGTTTGCTGTTGCGATGGCACATCATTATGTTTAATCTAAGCATGTCATGCAATAAACAAGGAGATACTGCAGACTCACAGGTGCATACTAATATTACGGACTCTTCTAATATGCTTATATCGGAATCTACATTGCTTACACATGCACAAATTTAGATTTGTCCCGTAACAAATATTGTTTTTCTTTTGAAGTGAAAGTTCCTCTCAGAATAGGTACCTGGTGTCATGGTGTGTTTATTAATTAATTTATTTTTATTATTATTATTATTAAAATTGCGTGTGTGTGTATACTGCCGTTCAAAATTTTGGGATTGGTACGATTTTTTTTAAGTTTTTAAAAGAAGTTTCATCTGCTCTCCAAGGCTGCATTTATTTAATTAAAAATACAGTAAAAACAGTAATATTGTGAAATATTATTACAATTTAAAATAACTGTTTTCTGTTTGAATATATTTTATAAAGTAATTTATTCCAGTGATCAAAGCTGAATTTTCAGCATCATTACTCCAGTCTTCAGTGTCACATGATCCTTCAGAAATCATTCTAATATGATGATCTGCTGCTCAAGAAAATCTAAAATAGAAAGCTTTTGTAACATTATACAAAATTTGGGGTCAGTCAGATTTTTTTGAACTATTACTTTTATTCTGCAAGGATGCATTAAATTGATCAAAAGTGACAGTAAAGACATTTATAATGTTACGGATGGTTACTGGCCGCAAACTTTTGAACGGCAGCCACAGATTTACCAAAACACATGTAAAGACAACGACCAGTAAAAGACAACAAATAACACACAGGGATATAAAACAAGAGGCTAACAAGGAACAGGTGTGGGTAATGAATCGCCATGGTAACAAACAAGGGTAACTATAGAAAGTAAACAAAGTAAAACAGGAACTAAACACTGAAAGTGAAAACAGGGAACAATGGAAGCAGAAAATACGATTCAAAATAAAAGTCCTAGAACATACACAAGGGGGAGCTGTGACATATACAGTAGTATAACTGTATTTCTTTTACTGGTAAATTCTTAAATGTACATATAATATTTGATTTTTATACAGTAGCCTATTTTACATAAATGACACCTTATTAGATAAATAATTTTGGGTTTATTTCACATAATCAGCTAATGCACACTGCATCATCCTTCATTTGCTCTCCAATATGCTATGGAGAATAATTGAAATCGAATAATGAGAACAATAAAAATTCTGATGTTTCCCAACGTTTCGGTCCAGCAGTAGAACTGAATGTACTGTATCGTAAAAAAGGAAACTGTTGCGTAATGGGCTTTAGTCCTATCGAATTTTAAGAATCGAATTGTCATTGATCCGACTGAGGCATCCTGGTGGGGCAAATTACTGTCAGACATTGAATGTCAAAACGGCTCCTTATCAAATGTAATCCAAAGTTGAAGGCAAGTAAAAGAAAGAAAATAGACCATTAAAAAGTGATGATTGATTTAAATTCTCTCTTTCTCGTTCATGTGCCGTGGTTTTCCTTCCAAATCCCATGCAGAGATCACACTTGTAATGATCAATGTCTGCACAATAAATAGAAAGGTCTTTAATTACAAGCTACAATTAAATTTGTTATGAGGGAAGGTGAGGGTTTTAACAGAGGGATTCTGAAAGGCTAACGGGGCACTTCATTAGCAAATCTACATTTGTTCCATTCCCCTCTCGAATCATTACACTAATGATTTTTCTTGCAAATTTCCCTTTTTTTCTCTCCTTCCAGTTCCTTTTCTTCCATGCGATCTGCATTTTGTCATCACAAATTGATGTGTAATTTATAACTTCTCAAATGTCCGTGTGTTAAATGTGTTTGATTCATTTCTCTCCAGGCCTTGTAATGGCCGGAACGACCTAGATGCTTTTCAGGACCCAATTACAGGCTCTTCTCTTTTCTCAGTTGTATTTTGCACTTTCCATGAATACGGTGCACTTTGGTGTCGCATTACTTGTTTTTAAAGCACCTGAGTCTCAAAACCCAATGTTTTTTTTTTGTTGTAAGAACTATTATATACACTAGATAACTATTATCCAAAGAAATGGTAGCTAGTTTCTAGTATCACACCATTAAGAGTTTTTGTGTGTGTTGGTTGTTTTTCGTGTCCCACATTAGAGGTTTTTTAATTACCATTTATGTGTGTCTTAAATTTTGTGTTATATAAATATAAAAAGTGCCTAACGAGTGTTTAATAATAAAGTGTTTATTGGGTAGGGTTAGGTGTAGGGAGGGCTTTATTGTCACAATAAGGTGGCATCCATTTAATAATTTTAATAAATATAATCATTTACACTCTGTGTTATTGTTGCATACCCTTTAAAGTACATCAACAATGAGATGCAGATAGTATCTGCCAATATTTGTAAGTATAAATAGCATCTAGCTACTATTTACACTTATTGCAAAGAAAATACTATTTTTCAACAGTGTAAATAGAATCTATTGCTATTTAAACTTAGTTTACAGTAAATAGCAGCTATCACTATTTGTTTTATAGCATCTATCGCTAAGAAAAAATGCTATTTACACTTAGGGCAAATATAATTATTATATATGTATATAATAAAGGTTGTGAAATAATTGCCTAATATTAACTCTACTTTGGTTCTGCAAGGATAATAAGATAACAGACTTCTCAGTCTGTCACCGCTTGTCAATGTCAAAATGTTTGAGATGACCAATCAAATCAAAGTAGGCGGGCTTTATCTTCTTTATCTTGTGCGACGCTTCAGTTCATAAAAGTGCAAGATACAAGATAAACATTTAACATTTCACAGCTGTTTTACTATAGAAATGTTAAATGACCAACAAAAGACATCGAGTTAATATTCTCCTTTGTGTTACGTAACTATCCCCTGCGAAGGCCTCCTTCCCTTTCCTTTCCCTATGTATAGATAAAACGTTATCAAAATTATTCCAATTCGCATAGATCCGCAGACACAACTAATTTTTCTGTATTTTGCGGACCAGACAAGTGATTTGGCAATATCACTTTTTAAAAAAGACCAAGCTTCCGCACACATACACACTCAAACACGCAAACCTATAAAGTAAACACGTAAATGAACAGCAAGAATGCATTAAAGGTGCTCGGTTTTCAGTAGGAAAGGTGTCATTTAAGCGGCCCCTAAAATAATAATTAACAATTTTTACAACGGAAGTGATTCAATCAAAAACCAACTTTAGCTCGATATTTTTTTTTTCTTAGCGCTGCTGTAAATCCAAAACAATCTCTGTCAATTAATTTTCCTATAGTCACTGTGAAGCTGCTTTGAAACAATATGTATTGTGAAAAGCGCTATATAAATGAAGATGACTTGACTTGACTTGACTTGACTTGACGTACCTTAAGTACAACCCAAATTCCGGAAATGTTGGGACGTTCTTTAAATTTGAATAAAATAAAAACTAAAAGATTTTCAAATCGCACAAGCCAATGTTTTATTCACAATAGAACATAGATAACATAAATGTTTAAATGGAGGAATTTTACACTTTTATCCACTAAATGAGCTTATTTCAAATTTGATGCCTGCTACAGGTCTCAAAAAAGTTGGCACGGGGGCAAAAAATAGCTGAAAAAGCAGTACATTTTGAAAAGATTCAGCTGGAAGAACATCTAGCAACTTATTAAGTTAAGTGACATCAGGTCTGTAACATGATTAGCTATAAAAGGGATGTCTTAGAGAGGCAGAGTCTCTCAGAAGTAAAGATGGGCAGAGCTGTGAAAGAGTGCATAAAAAGATTGTGGAATACTTTAAAAACAATGTTCCTCAACGTCAAATTGCAAAGGCTTTGCAAATTTCATCATCTACAGTGCATAACATCATCAAAAGATTCAGAGAAACTGGAGAAATCTCTGTGTGTAAGGCACAAGGCCGAAGCCCTTTATTGGATGCCCGTGGTCTTCAGGCCCTCAGACGACACTGCATCACTCGTCGGCATGATTGTGTCAATGACATTACTAAATGGGCCCAGGAATACTTCCAGAAACCACTGTTGGTAAACACAATCCGCCGTGCCATCTGCAGATGCCAACTAAAGCTCTATCATACAAAAAGGAAGTGAACATGGTCCAGAAGCGCCGTCGTGTCCTGTGGGCCAAGGCTCATTTAAAATGGACTGTTTCAAAGTGGAAAAGTGTTCTATGGTCAGACTAGTCCAAATTTGACATTCTTGTTGGAAATCATGGACGCCGTGTCCTCCGGGATAAAGAGGAGGGAGACCTTCCACCGTGTTATCAGCGTTCAGTTCAAAAGCCAGCATCTCTGATGGTATGGGGGTGCATAAGTGCATATTTTGGAATATTTTGGAATGTTTTGGAAGGCACTATGAATGCTGAAAGGTATATAAAGGCTTTAGAGCAACATATGCTCCCCTCCAGACAACATCTATTTCAGGGAAGGCCTTGTGTATTTCAGCAGGACAATACAAAACCACATACTGCAGCTATTACAACAGCATGGCTTCGTCGTAGAAGAGCCCAGGTGCTGAATTGGCCTGCCTGCAGTCCAGATCTTTCACCTATAGAGAACATTTGTTGCATCATTAAACGAAAAATACGCCAAAGACGACCACAAACTCTTCAGCAGCTGGAAACCTATATCAGGCAAGAATGGGACCAAATTCCAACACCAAAACTCCAGAAACTCATAACCTCGATGCCCAGACATCTTCAAACTGTTTTGAAAAGAAGAGGAGATGCTACACCCCCATCCCAACTATTTTGAGACCTGTAGCTGGCATCAAATTTGAAATGAGCTCATTTTGTGCATAAATTGTAAAATTTCTCAGTTTAAACATTTATGTTATCGATCTTCTATTGTGAATGAAATATCGTCTCATGTGATTTGAAAGTCTTTTAGTTTTCATTTTATTCAAATTTAAAAACATCCCAGCTTTTCTGGAATTCGGGTTGTATTTCAACGTATTCCAAAGTATTTATATTAAGTTACTAAACTTGAGTAATCTAACGAGTATGATTAATAAGGAATGTGCACATATTGTGAATGAATTTTTGTTATGAACTTTGTTATAGCTTTCCTTGTGGTAGTCTTCAGTAAATTCACTTGTTTAAAATGATTCATAAAACATAAATATCAGTTGACCTTATGTTTAGTTTCTTTACTGACGCAGACGAAAATGAAAAGATTGTATCAATCAAAGATCAGGGAAATCAACATTTTCTTGAACCCCCCAAACAAACTCAATTTTGGGATCTCAGTCTTTATAAAACCCTGCCTGCATTCATGATCAACATTTCAATCCTGTTACCTGTCATGTTCCTGTTTAGTTAGTTTCATTCTCATGTGGCCTGTTGCATGAAGCTAGATCCCCTAAATTATAGGGATTATTCTCATTAAAATTACTTGTGACTTATCTTCATTTTTGGATCATCAGTCAGCATAACATTACCAAAAAATAGATTGGAAAACTAAACTAATGTTAACTAATGAAACTAGTTAAAAAGCTGTGAGCTCAATTGAGGCAGAAACATTTTTTACCCGATTAGTTTAAGAATCGATCACTGAAATGGTTCTTTCACTGTGAAAAGCATCTGTCGGAACCTTTATTTTTAAGATTGCACAAATCATATCTAGCAAGTGTGCATGTCTTGTTTCCAAGAGGCACATCAGTCATAATTTACATTCAGACAGGATTTCTATGCAAATATTTCCTGAGCTGAAGGGCTTTCTGAATCCCACAACAGTGCTTAGATCAACATCTACTCTTTCCACCGTATTCTTAGTTGACAAAGACAACTTTTGAGCGTTCTCTGCTCATGTTAAGCATTCAGTATCTGTGGCGAGACTTGAGAATGACTGGGAAGTTTGTTCACTCGCTGAGATGTTTATAAGCCATTATTGGTGAAGATAATGACCGTTGCTTGACAGTAAGACAGTTAGGATATATTAGCTGTGGTGCACTCGGCTCTGTGAATGACTGAAAATACTGTCTAAAAAGGCAAATTTATCGATCTGCTCTACCTCCTGCTTTGAAATGAATTGTTCGAGGCTCTGGCAATTAACTAAAAGCAGCAAAAGAGCTATGCAATTCATTCCTGCCTGTTTTCTACCCATTAAATCCGTTTCTGTGTGGAGGATTCCAGAAAGTTCCCTCTACAATGTAGTTATTTAGCATTATTTATTATAGAGGACGCATACTTAACAAATTATTCATGCTAATAAGATTCAATGACAAATATGTTTAATATTACAGACAAATTGGTTTGCGCTGGGAGAAGATTTGTGTTTTCCAAAGCCAACATCATTCAAAAGTCCTTCTGCAAAATTTAGAGCAAATGGAAATGTGTTTGTAATCACATAAATCATTGAAACGAATTAAATTTACAAAAGATTAGGAATTACTAATTTATCAGAGATGCAAAGCTTAAAAACATAAAATGTGATGAAATGATAGAAGCAGCTTTAGTATTTAGTATCTTTCTTCAAAATGTCATGTTATTTTAATGTGTTCAATCATGTTTTCAGTTTAGCCAAAATATCAAAACGTTTTGTAGTCCAGGATGATCACAAGCTTCCAGACAAATACACTTTTGGATGACTGGATAGACATCGAAATGTTAAAATATTAACAACATCTAGACAGCTAACTTCAAAGATATTTATGTTTTAACATTAATAAATCTTTCTGAATCTTCCAGAGACTGGACAGAAGTTAAATTGCTGACTAAGTTCAATACAAACGTCTCGAAGCAAGACTTCTTGAGGAGAAACTTTGTTTAAAAAAATAATTTTTAATAGCAAATGTACTGTATTTATACATGAAATCTAAGAGAAATAAGTGCTTTTCACTGATGTTTTTTACTCATTTACAGATCTTACTGTCTGTGTGTGTCGATACTTATATCTTTACATGTTTTGGGGACAAATTTGTGAGCTAAATACAACAAAAAAACCTTCTTTGGGGACATCTGGGATATCCTTAGTTGTTGTTGTTGTTAAACACCTGCACGTCTTTGTAAAAGGGTTTATGCATATGTGTATGTTTATGTATATGCGCTAAAACCAAACCTTACGTACAAATACCAACATATACTAATTAGATCACGTTGTCTGACTTAGTAAGGCCAAATGAGTCCACTATTCTCTAAAACCTCGAACCCGAAGCGCCAAAGCCTTCTAATCTTCCACTCGTCTCACTTGACCACAAAATCAATATTTCTGAGAAAAACCTGATGCAAATGACCGACCCGGTCAGATCCAGCAACCCACTAACCATACCAAATTTTTCTTTGCTGTCAAGGAGAAATATTATGGTTGATTTACGTGACATGTCTAATGTCGTGGCACCCATGCAGAACATGTCACCTTAAACGGAAAGACTTGTTATTCTGACATGAAACACCTGAAAGGGGCTCAGAGGATCCGTGTCTCGCTGCTGTATCGCGGCGTCGAGGTTTCCCGCAGCTGTAATGATCCCTCATTAGTGTGCTACCTTTAGGGATGCGAGACTTTCCCTGCGCTCAGATGTCAGGTGGATGATGGTGAGGTTCAACGTTGCTCTAATAATTCACTGGCTGACAATTGTAAAGCAACAGCTTGTTCTTTTTGAACCAGAGCAATTGCCATTACAATGACTGTTTTGCCATGCTGATCTGGAGAGACTGAGACAACTAGACATGGACTGTGGATAATACTAGTAATAGTTTTCAATTGACTGCAATGATGTGATGGTTGGTGTAGGGTCATTTTAGTCACACTACTGCTGTCTGTTGATGTCTAACAGTATACTCACAATGGCTGCATTTATTTGATCAAAAACACAGTAAAAACAGTGAAATATTATTCCAATGTAAATCAGCTGTTTTCTATGTGAATATATAGTAAAGTGTAATTTATTCCTGTGAATTTTCAGCATCATTACTCCAGTCTTCAGTGTCACATGATCCTTCAGAAATCATTCTAATATGATGATTTGATGCTCAGGAAACATTTATGATTATTATCAATGTTGAAAACAGTTCATATTTTTGTGGAAACCATCATACATTTTATTTTTCAGGATTCTTTGATGAATAGAATGTTTAAAAGAACAGCATTTATTTGAAATAGAAATCTTTTGTAAGATTATAAATGTCTTTACTGTCACTTTTGGTCAATTGAATGCATCCCTGATAAAGAATAAAAGTATTAATTTATTTAAAACAAATAATGTTACTGACCCCAAACTTTTATGTTGTTAAATTACATGTGGTATCATTTGTGTTCACAACAGTTGATGAAGTGCACTGAAAACTTTCTATTAACTGCATTACAATCTTAAATGCATTACAAAATACATGCATATTTAATATATTTATTAATTATAATACATTTGATTATTTTAAAATACATAATATTATTGTTTCATGTGATAGTATGTTTTTAATAAATATTTTAGAGGAGCATAAGCAATTTTACATTTACCTTTTACATTTCCAAAATGTAAAATGTACCCGTTCCGTTTGATGACTCGTAGAATGACTCACTTCATGCATTTCAGCTGAAGCTTGATCTGTGCGTGACACGACTGTCCCAGAGCAACACCGTTCATTTTTCAGCAATAATGACAGATAAAAGAAAATATATGTTTTGTTTCATGCTTTTATTTTGAAATAAATTAGTAATGTGTTTCCTGTTCATGTCATGTGATTCCCGTGTCAAGTCAAACACACCTGTAGCCTCTGGATTGGGACAAGCTCCTGTTCCCTCAAGTGATCTTGTCATGTGTTCCTCTGGTTCTTGTCATGATTTTATGGTTTATTGTCTTGTCAGTTCTGTCTTGTTATTGGTCAGCTGTTTTGATTACTTTCAGGTGACAAAAAGTCATTAGTCCTTTGAATGTGTATATATAGCCTTCATTATAGTTTCATAATCTCTTGTCTAGTTTTGTCAAGACGTTGAGTTCAAGTGCTTATGTATGTAGTTTGTTATTTAATAGTGAATGCAAGTTATTTTGTTTTATTTCAATTTAATTCAGAAAAGAAAATTGTCTAATATCTATGTTTCCATCCAAAATTGAGAATTTAACTTGTGCGCAAATTTGGAATATCGCATAAAATGTTTCCATCCAGTGAGACGAAGAGAACAAAATCATCACAGCTCAAACGTGCTGCTTAACCTGAGAATGAACTTCACTGGTTCTCATGGAAGCGCAAAATAATGTTTTATTAACAAAGTTTGAGAGGAGCATGTTCAGATAATTAACACAGGAGGAGCTTATTTAACGAGATTATAAACAGCAGACTCGCCTCCGTTCTATGACAGTTTTCCAGCATCCCTCCACCACCCCATCTCCTCACTTCTAACTATTCCTATCCCAAGCTGGGATGGGACGGTGTACTCTGGGTTTGGGCCAAACTCCGAGCTCGGAGCGCTTCCCTCGGACAGCACACCAAATACGCATAACCTTTTTTCATTTGTGTTCTGAAGATGAACAGAATTCTTATGGGTTTGTAACGACAAGAGGTTGAATTAATGATGACAGAATTTTCTTTTTTTGTGTGAATTAACCCTTTAAAGGCATGATATGGACTTTCTTGCTGCATTATAGAGAAGTCACCAGTGAAGTGCTCTGGACTGTGTGTCTTCCAGGGGTCCTGCTCCTGCCGAGCAACTGCCATTGAGATGAATGGGAATGTTAAGACAGATTTCTCCAGGTATTATAAACCTCCTCGGACAGAATGTAGGATGGCTGCATCTTGGATCTCTCAGTAGGAGATTGAACCATTATAGGAAGGCTTGATTGTTTGATCTCCAGGATCCACTCTACCCAATATCCCACTCAACCTATTGCCATCGCAACAGTGAAAATGGCCTTTTCTCCGAGTCTATTTGCCGAGGGCTGAGTGGTAAAGCTGACCTTGTGCACCACAGCCCCTTTTCCTGTCTGTATACATGCTTGTCGAATTAAAACCTCACGTGGACAAAACGTGCACCAATTTGAGAAGATCCATTGTATTGTTAATATGTCTGGCATTAACAATAATCCTTTTCTCCATACTTGCTCTTCTGAAGTTCTAGTAAGTTAAGCAGACTCATAAGATAACATTGCAAAAATCAATAAAACATGTTGCTTTCATTTTTTTTTTAAGTAGTGCAAACACCTCAACCTTTAATAAGACCCTCAAGTCTTCAGTCAAGCATACAGTAACTGTGGCAGTAAACTGGCTCTATAAGAGCTTCAGGTTATTCGTATGCAGTACTGACAGGGACACATCTGTCTACGCCATCTACATGAATTCTGATTCACTGCGCTGGCGGAGATGAAAACAGGTGCTGCAGGTGTGCACTTTGAATACAAACGTCTTTCTGATTCCACTTTTTTATATCACAGTTTTATGTGATGAATCCCTCGGTGTTACGAGGGACACAGGTCAGATGTTATATCAGTCTAGTATCAAGTCTAATTCGTTCTCATGTGCGTCGCACGGCTCTATTCCTCAAAGTACGGTGTGAAGAGCAGTGAAAAGAACAGTCCACTATGCAGACAATTGTCTTCGTGTCTTTTCCGGTGTCAGTGATGCTTTCTCTGAGCCACAGCACTTAGTCTGAATAGCTGGTGAGGTGGCACCGGCGCTGCATTAATCCGGCTGACTCATGGTGCGTGTATAAATTATTTCTTTTAATCTACTAAAGCTGCAGTGGCAACAGAGAGGAATCACTAATTCTCCCTCATTATAAATCAAGCGGCTGCTATAGAAAGGGTCAGATTGTCTGAGATGCCCTCAGCGCCTCATTCTCTTCCACTCTTTCTACCTTTCCTTCACGCCACAGAATCTGTATTTTTAAATGTAAACATCTTTGGGTAGGAAAAATATGTTCTCTAAAAACAAGTCTTATCCTACATTCTTCTGTATAGAACCATAAAGGGTTCCGTCAGGCGCTTCATATATACAGTAGAACCCTTCAGGGGTTCCATCATGGGATAATTTTATGGATTTAATTAAGTAATTTTAATTAATTTTTAATTTTAATTCAAATTTGATTAATTAAACAGCTTGTAAACATCACTACACTCTAAAAAAAAAAAAAAAAAAAAAAAAAAATGCTGGGACCCAAGTTGGGTTGAAAATGTTTTAATGTTATTTAACTCAACTATTGTTTAAAAATGACTATATGTCTGGCTTAAAATGAACCCAAAATATGTTGGAAATTAAAAATCAGACATAATTACTAGAGGAAACAATAATAATCAAAAGGAGAACATTTATTAATGAGCAATTCAATACATGTTTATTGTTTAATTATTATTCATTAAATTCATTACTCATTTATTAAACATATTAACAAGTTTTAATTTCCAACATATTTTGGGTTCATTTCAAGCAACAATACAGTAATTTTTTAACAATAGTTGAGTTAAATAAAACTACCCAGCAGGTTGAGCAAACATTTAACCCAACCGCTGGGTTAAAACATCTCATTAGCTGGGTTAAAACGACCTAATCAATGGGTTAAAACAACCCAACCGCTGGGTTAAAACAACCGATGCGCTGGGTTAAAACAACCCAATCAATGGCTTAAAACATCGCATTTGCTGGGTTAAAACAACTTAGTTGCTGGGTTAAAACAACCCAATCAATGGGTTAAAACATCTCAGTTGCTGGGTTAAAACAACCCATCCGCTGGGTTAAAACATCTCATTTGCTGGGTTAAAACAACTTAGTTGCTGGGTTAAAACAACCCAATCAATGGGTTAAAACATCTCAGTTGCTGGGTTAAAACAACCCAACCGCTGGGTTAAAACAACCCAATCAATGGGTTAAAACAACCCAACCGCTGGGTTAAAACAACCCAATCAATGGCTTAAAACAACCCAGTCAATGGGTTAAAACAACCCAACTGCTGGGTTAAAACAACCGATGCGCTGGGTTAAAACAACCCAATCAATGGCTTAAAACATCTCAGTTGCTGGGTTAAAACAACCCATCCGCTGGGCTAAAACATCTCATTTGCTGGGTTAAAACAACCCAACCGCTGGGTTTGTCCATTTTCAACTCAACTTGGGTTGTTTTTAACCCAGCATTTTTCAGAATGTAGAAAAAAAAATTTAAATAACCTGAAAGTATAATACAATCATTTAAGACATTTCTCCTTAAATATAAATATTACAGTTTACGTTGCTTTATGGCAAAAATAATCCACTTTTGATTTCTTAATGGCAGATTCCAGTATTCAGTGGTTTACATCAAAGAACTCTGGGTAGGAATATCATGTGTTCAGTTCATTGCAGAGATGAATATCAAATGTTCTCAATAATACGTAATTCTCACACATCCATCTTATATTTCATACAGTTTTTATGACATTGCTATTATTTAAAAATAATGAGAATGAGAAAGTGTGTCCAAATCTAACAGATGATGTGTGTTATGTGTCTCATACTAAGTGTTAGACTTTTAGGAGATATTAGCTGTAATTCCAGTCAGACTAATGCTGTTATATAAAGTAATATACACTCAAACAGCGGATAAGTTTGCTGTCTGCTTGACTTACTTCCACTGTTTTCATCCCCCATCTGTGCCTTCATAAACGTGAAATATTTCTTCTCTACCATTAATAAAATAAACATAACAAAGAATGACTTGTGATGATCTGGTCTACAGAAGCAACGTGTTTCAAGTAAAGATTTTTGCTTAGAGCCCAAGAGACACAAAGCAAGAGCTAATTTATTACAAAGAAATAAATAAAGTAAAAAAAATAAAAAATAAATTGTTTTTTTGTTTTTTTTGTGTGTGTGTACCGAATAAATAAACACTCAACTGTATCACAGTACAATCTCATCAATAGACCATCACTATTTAACTGTATTGAAAGGATTAATACTTATATCAATATTTCTTTTAAACGTTATTATATTTTAGTATGTTAAAGATTGTTATATGGAATGCATAATTTGAATGCCATGACAACAGTGTCCAAAATCAACTGTAAATCTGCATCTAAAGCAGATGTAGAAACACTGTCAGTAACCTTACAGGGGAAGATGAGAAAGATATCCACTTACAATTAAATCATTGCACAGGTTTAACATGTATAGGATTAGTGAATTTTCTAATTTAGTTGTTACAAAATTGAGAGAGAATAAAAAAAACGGTTAAACGGACCATCTCAATTCTCTAGCTCAGGTGAATGCAGGGTAAATCTGGGCTCATGCATGCAGTGAAATTGTTCAAAGCCACATGTTTGTGGTTTGCGGTGAGGTCTGTAATTCAGGGCACACAGAAACCCAGCGATCTTGGGCTTATTTGCTAACAGGGATGGCAGTGTCTTCACAGAGCAGCCTGAAAGGCCAGCTGTCTAAACAGACCTAAAGGAGAAGAAAACATTTCAGGACCTTGGACGGCATCCTAAACAAGTTTACAAGAAGCCCCGATCACACAGACTTGAAGCAGAAGAGAAGGGGAAAGGGTTTTTCTAGAAGGAGAAAAGTACATTAACATCACTCTGCCTTCTGCCATTCATTTAGATTACACTACAGTAAATTAATTATAGAAATTAAGGACTTTTTTCAGCAAATGGTCAGTCAGTAAGTGTTTGCTCTTTTCTTCTCTATTGGGTCATATATCCGAGTGAAACGGCTTCGCAAACAAGAACAAATGTAGGGCGGGGCTTGATTTTGTCTGTGGGGAATTGATTGGATTGATTGGAAACTAAATATTATATATACACACAAACTTAAGTCTGAGCAACCTTTACTGTGTGTAAAATAACTCCTAAATCATAGTTCCCTGCTTAAAATATTCCCTCATTATGTGTATAGAGAAAAATAGTATCCCGTGGTTATTTTCACAATGCATAATCACTCCGAGTTCTCCCGCTGCGCAGACAGAGCGCGCATTAACGCTCGAGTGAACTCGAGGCTTTGTCCCCAGCATTTCCTCAGCTTGTACATCCGTGTCATTACAGCATTCAACCCCAATCAGTGCGACCGAGTGTGAGAGGATGTTAAATAGCTATCTGTGTTTCACGGGACTGCTGCGACACGCTCTTATTCACTCTGCTGGCATTTAACGCTCGCCCGTCTCCAACCCGCCACTTTCATTCTCATTTACCCCGCCATGCGTGCCTCTGCACGCCTCGAGCAGCTCCGGAGAGCAGAAACACGCGAGCACAGATGATCTGACGCATGTGATAATTGCGCAGTGCGATCCATTAGTCTTAACGTTCCGCAGAAGAGCCTATGAATCAATGACGTGTATTAGAGAAGTAATGACTTGTCTTAAAGGGTTTCTCTCTTCTTTTCTTTCAGTCGGATTACATGAAGTATTGTGGATACTAATGCAATATGCGTTAGACTGGTGAATCTCACTTCTCACTATATATATATATATATATATATATATATATATATATATATAACAGTATATGGATAAGCTACATGTATTAATGCACTATTCATTATAAGTTTCAAAGTCAGAGTTGGAAACATCTTGAAAAAAAAATGTCTCCACAAATCACAAATTTTGTATGTATGCAAATGTGTTGGTAGTGACCACATCACATGACACAATTTAACTCACATACTAAAACATATTAAAATACAATTTTGTTTATTTCCCCCAAATAAATGATTATGTGTCCCTTTTGTAATATTCCTTCATCAAAAATGTTGAAGTGTGTTAAAATCAGTCTCAGACAATGGACTCAAACACACACTGTTTCGGTAGTGACATGAAAATGAGGGACACATTTTTTTTTTTACATGATTTAAAAATAATTTTTTTTTAACTTTACTTTTTAAAAAAAAAAAATCAAAAATATATTTTTAAAAACAACAATGGGGAAAAAAATGCATAAATAATTTCAATATAATTTTCACAAGTTGAAATTTAGGGGTTAGGGTTCAGGACAGACACCTCCCAATTGAATGTACCCAATAAATGATGATTTTATATATATTAAGCTTACTGATATTTTAAATATTATTGTGGGATTCAATAGATAATAGAAGGATCTTAGTGAACATCTAAAATTTGAATACTTAAATGTGTCTTTTGGTTGCAGTTTGCACCAATTCTGTAGAATGGCCCTTATAAATTATGTTTTTTGCAGACTGAAAGGTTTTTACTATGTCAAAAACATGTTAAACGTGCCCTTTACATTCTTTTCCTCTGCCAACCACAAACAATAGAAACACAGATTCATATTCAGCACTTCTTTGCCCTCTGTCTATCAGCCGTATCATTACCATAATGCCGCTGTTATTTCCCTCCATGTAGGAAGCAAGTTTTCTGAGACCGAGTGTGACAGTTTGAGTCATTTTGTCTGCCGCCGCATGGAAACTCTAATTAATGGAAATCTGGTGTCTGAAATAAACCCTTCCATTTCATGGAAAAATACTTTACGGGTTATTTTCTAGAATACAACAATGGCTTTATTAATGCTGATCATGCACAGTCACAGCGCCATAGAAGTGTTATATATTCCCATAAAGTCAACATGAAATCAAAATTGCTTTTCACTTTTTATTTTCATTTCTGGGCTAATTGTGAACTATTTATCTGCACATGCTATTCTAAAGAAAAATAAAGTTTGTCTTTGTAATATTTGAAGAAAATATAATACCTGTTGACATCAAATCCTTCTTATAACAGAGACCAGTTTTCACAATCTAACGCATTCCTGATCCATAAAAAGAAACACAAATCAGTTGTGAACACTTCATGTTAACTTATAGGCTGATATTGTGAGATTAGAAAACATTTATGAGACTGATTATGAACAGAAGTGATATCTTGTATTTACACTTGACTGTTGCGATTCGCACAAAAAAGTTCAAAATTAAATAAAATCATAATAAATTTGTGAATTCTGTGAGATAATTGGCCATTATAGAATCTTGAGGTGAAGCTGCATCAGTAAGCTGATGACGTATCTTCTTCCACTCACTGCACCAATAGAAAAATCACATATTATGCTCAGATGCACTTGTGAAATGCCAAATGAAGAGTAAAATCTCACCCTCACCTGATTCATTACTCACTCGCTGAAGTGAAAGCATCATTCTCTGTACTGCTTTTGTGCAAATGGACCAAAAAACAGTATTTTAGAAGACACTGTGGATTAACAAAATGAGCACATGTCAGTCAATCCCACCATCAGAAATACAGTAAGTGGGTTTAATAACCAGATTCGGCTCTAAGATGTTCGTTCTGTGCAATTCACAGCAACTTTAACCTTGTTCCTATGATTCATGTATAAATCATTAAAGCTGCACTATAGAGTTTTGTTGTCATGCATATAAATAATGCAAGTTGTTATGATGATAATTAGTAGTTATTAGAAAACTTTTTTGTGTGTGTGGTTAAATCCATATATATATATATATATATATATATATATATATATTATATTATGAATTGTTTGAAGTGCATGATGTTTTTATTTTTTTATTTACTTATTTGTTTATGATTTACATGTCAACAGATGCACTCTACTTAAAATCAGATAATTAGTCTCTGTTAATTCTGTTCATTCTCTAAGGGTCTTTTTTTTAAGTGTAAAAACACACACACATGTGTGCGTGTGTGTGTATTATATATATATATATATATATATATATATATATATATATATATATATATATTTATATTATATTATGAATTGTTGATTTCAACTATTTAAAACCAACTCTGTAAATAGAACAACTGCATAGTTCTAGAAAAAAAACTGGTACATTTCACAGTGATGATTAACATTGACCAACAGGTTCAATAATCATTCCAGCAGGAGGGAATGCCTTGTGTGAACATGAGGAACTCACCCTGAAGACCAAAGCACAGCGAGTGATGAACAAACACCAGCGCTGGCTGCAGGTTCAGTGTTTGTGATGTTGTGGAAACTCTCCAGGTGGATGAGTCACGCAGGGCCGCGCCATTATTCCTCAACCTTTCACATTAAGCAACAAAACAGATTTTAAGGAAAACCTTTGCATTGATATCAGTTATCCAGGACTTGTTGATTATCGAGTACTCATCACCACACGTTGGATGTTCAGTGTTTGCTCTGTTGGTGTAATCCGTTAAAACGATTAGGAAGAATTGTTGCAAGTTGGCTGCGTGCCTCTCCAAACCCTCAAAGGGAAACAACAATTAACATATTTCAGAGGCAGAATAATGGATGCAAAGAGAAACCAGGTTGTTTATATTGTATTTTTACTGCACTGCAGTTGTGCTGATCTTCTGTATCTCGTCAGAATCAGTGGCCAAATGTAAAGCTAAGGTTAGTCTCAAACAGCAAACCCACAGACACCTGCAGTCTGAAGTATATGACACACAAAACTGGAAAATACATGACAAGCTTCAGCCGAACTGCCTGCCAGATTTTACTTGTGCAACCCGAAGAAGTTCACTGAGAAACACCATTTCTTTACAAGTTATGTATGATGCATTAAAGTAAACTAGGGCATATTTTTTGGATAATGATCTCACCCACATTTTTTGGACAGTTCACTGAAAATTATTTGCATACATGCACCTAAACATCGCATAAAAACTAAAAGAACCACTTGACTGCTTTATATTAGTGATGGGAGAAATGAAAGTTTGAATCAGTTGCACCAATTGCTTCATAACATGATTCACTGTTTCAAAGCGCTCATAAAAACACCTGAAAAGTGTAATCAAATAAATGCAATTAACAAACATAAAAACATGTTATTTTATTCATTTGTAGGGCTTGTTTTATGGAGAGCTTGGTTAATCAGGCCTTAATCAGACTCTAATTTTACTAATGTGTTATCTAAAATGTCCATCTAAAATCTAAAAACCATATAGACACTGGTTCATGGGTTCACAGAGATCATCACACCCTAGTGGCGAACCATTGAAATTTCAAACATTTCAAAACAGTTATCACATAACGAAGCCACGTGACTCTGGCAGTTTGATACTCGCTCAGAATCACTGGTTTGAAACAGATGGTTCACAAAGCTTCATGAAGTGTGTCTATACATCCATCAGCTGCTCTCTTCCTGTCTAAATGGGAAGTTTTTGGCCAGAATAAGCTAGAATGTGGACCGGATGAAGGTCAGAAGACTAGCTATGTGAGGTTAACTTGGTTTTAAAGAATATGTTTAAATATTAACCAGGCCTTTATACAGGTATCAGCCTGAGGAAGTATAGTGTGCATCCCTATGAGGAACCAGCTAACAAAAATCAAGCATTCTGTGTTAGTTCAGGCAGGCCTCGTAGTCAAGCTCTGCTATCAACTGAAAATATCAGCTGATCCGATTCCTATGAACTCAACTGGCAACTCTCTAAAAGGGCGCCAGCTTCAGTCTGTCTGCTTGGCTGCTTCCACTGCGCTGCTTTGCAATCCACCTCCCCCTGTAACTTGTGTTTAACTTAACAATGTCATTCTCTTTCACGCTTGAGCAAACAATAACACACAAAATTATGCCAAAATGCTTGTTTTGAGTATCCTCATAAGAACAGTCTTAAATAAGTTAAATAATGTTTTAAGTGAACTTAGAGTTGTGAGAAAATGAGATCATGTTCGGCAGCGGCTGCTCTTAAAGTGACAGCAGCCAAATAAACCAGTTGCTGTGATGTCTGTCATCAATGTTCATCAAAGAACAAACATAACAGAGAAAAGTGTAGCTTTAATAAGGATTAATCTATATTTTATTTGTAATTTATGCAGTGTAGACTCTTCTGCATATTTCCTTCCTGTTGGACAGGTAAATATGGCATTTATTATAATGAGTTTATGTGAAGATTGTTTTAAGTTCACTTAAATTAAAAGTTATTTTTTAAAAGCCTAATAAATGTTGAAATTGATTACCTATTTTTGGTTCATTTTAATTCAGACATATAGTAATTTTTAAACAATAGTTGAGTTAAAACTACCCAGCAGGTTGGTCAAACATTTAACCCAATCGCTGGGTTTGTCCATTTTCAACCCAACTTGGGTTGTTTTTAACCCAGCATTTTTTAGAGTGTGTCAGTGACACTTTTCTTCATTCATAAAAAGATGCCATTAAAGAAATATTTTAAATATACTGTCTTTAAGTTGTTTCTACATTAATTTTACAGTGTAACTGTATTAAAAACTCAAGTTTTTAATCGTAATTAATTACAGGGGGAAAATGCAATTAATTAGTTTGAATGCGTGTAAGGCCATGAATTGAGGTGTAACTGGGAATGTAATAATAGTAACTGATGTGTTCTTTGGTTCTATGGTCTGTAACACGTTCTTCAGATAGACGTCACTAAAGCAGTCATGTATGAAGGTAATCGAAATACTGCTTGTACGATGCAGTGATATTTCTTGTGTCCACAGGACTGGACTGTAATTACAGCCGGTTCAGTTTGCGGTTGATCCCAAAGCGTTTATTTTCTTTTACAGTATGATTTCCCTCCGGTTTCTTTTGAGTTTAAAAGCCATTTACGGCTAGCTTAAAATATTTCAAATATAATTGCAGGTCTTTCAGACTTTTAGTCCCACACAATATCAATGGCATTGCAAGGCGTGTAATCAGGATTCAGGTTTACGCAGTCATTATCTCGGGTTCATGCTGATGTACAGAACTTCATGGCGTTTCTGATGTTAAATTTGTCCGAAACGCTGCAGAAGCGATTTGATTTTGTGCGCACTTCTTATCACCAGTTTAATGTGCTGTGACAGATAATGCAAATGTCAACGATGTCTCTGCGGAGCATAATTACTGATTTATGCTTTAATCACACCCTGTTCCTGTTACATCATGCGCTTTCATGCAAAGATAAAGGCGCCCAGATAGAACGAATCCAGTTGACTTTCTGCCTGAATGCTCATCTAATTTTCCTCATATACTTTCCACATTGACTACAAAAATGGCTATGAATTTATACATAAGATCTCGCAACAGAGTCGACCGAACGACCTCTCTGAAGCCCTGCCGTGCGCTTGATGGATTGAGCATATCAGGGAATGTGTATTCGTGCTCCCATTCAAATACTTATCCTAATAATTAGGTGATAAATGAGGTCTGTTGCTCCCATTGATATTCTCCTTCCCTTTTACAATGCTGCACCTGAGTTGCCATGGCAATAGAGCTCAATGGGAAGAGAGTGAGCCGTACTGCAGCCGCAAGATCTGATGCAGGCATCCTGAAAGAGACCCAGATAATTGCGGTTTGGGGGAAGCGACTATTTGCGTCAAATCTGATTGTTTTATTGTCTCTTAACCGTGGCATTTCAATGTCCACAGATCCCTTATCAGTGATCTGTCTGGAAAATCAAATTTCATATCGCCCACAGGTGTTCCTTCGTCCTTGTGCTTCAGGAGCACCTCTCGACAAATAAAACACTAGTCGCATCTCTGCAGAAACGCCAACGTCAAGTCCTCCAAAATACACAATCTCTCCAATGATGGAAACATCTTTTGTGGTATTTTTGGGTGATTTCATCAATGATGTTCACCTCTGCTGCAGCACTGAAGCATCGTGATCTGACAATGGGTGGAAAGTTTGTTCTGATATAGGGTCAGGAAAATGAAATAATCATTCATATTTAGGGTAGCACAGTAAGGTTTATTATCTTTTAAACTGGGTTGTTAATATCCAAGGTCATCCAGTGAAATCCCATGTTTAAATAAACATGAGTAGATACATGAACATGTCTCTTCTGCTCACCAAGGCTGCATTTATTTAATCAAAATTAAGGTTAAAATCAGTGAAATATTATTACAGTTTAAATCAGATGTTTTCTATGTGAATATATAGTAAAGTGTAATTTATTCCTGTGATCAAAGCTGAATTTTCAGCATCATTACTCCAGTCTTCAGTGTCACATGATCCTTCAGAAATCGTTCTAAAATGCTGATTTGATGCTCAAGAAACATTTATGATTATTATCAATGTTGATTTGAATGGTAGTGGAAATAATACTCATGTAAAAACATGCTTTTTGTGACCCCATACATTTTTGTGTTAATCAGAAAGCCCTCAAAATCACCCAAACCAAGCAGAGGATCAGGTTGTCCCAGTGTCACATACACAAACAGCTTCCTCAGATTCATCTTCATTTTCTGCCTGTTGTCAAACATGACATATCGTGCTATGTGATAGAAACTCCAGACTGCAGGCCATGAAAGGACCTCTGCTGGAACCTGATGAGACTGTCTTCTCAACAGATAACATGACCAAATTCAGTCCCTGTAAGAAAATGAAAAAGAAAGGCGATTGGGGAAGTGTCAGACAGGGACCTGAAGGTTTCAGCCATTCTCAAAGACCCATCAAGAACTCGTCAGGTTGAGTGACGGTACCGACCACCACCACATGACATCCTGCCTCTCCAGAACACATGACAAGTGCAGCATATCAAACGCCAATTAAAGCTGGGACAGGAAGTCTGACGAGTGACATTTAATTTACCTTGGCGAGAGAAAAAAAAATACAGAAATGAAAACTATGCAATGATTGATGCTGGGTATGTCTGTATCTGTGTTTCCAAACACGTTTTGACTTTATATACTTCCATAAAACCAATCTATAAAACTCAAGTACGTTGTTCATTTTGATTCGTTTTATAATAAAGGATGTCATAGCATAGCATTACATTTATTTAAGATTTAACATTATATTAAAATTATAATATAATTATATAATTTATTATATAATGCAGATCCTTTAAGTCCTGTAAGTTGTGAGGTGGATCCTCCATGGATCGGACTTGTTTGTTCAGCACATCCCACAGATGCTCCATTGGATTGAGATCTGGGGAATTTGGAGGTCAAGTCAACACCTCAAACTCGTTGTTGTGCTCCTCAAACCATTCCTGAACCATTTCTGCTTTGTGTCAGGAGCATTATCCTGCTGAAAGAGGCCACAGCCACCAGGGAATACCGTTTCCATGAAAGGGTGTACATGGTCCTCAACAATGTTTAGGTAGGTGGTACGTGTCAAAGAACATCCACATGGATGGCAGGACCCAAGGTTTCCCAGCAGAACATTGCCCAAATCATCACACTGCCTCCGTTGGCTTGTCTTCTTCCCATAGTGCATCCTGGTGCCATGTGTTCCCCAGGTAAGAGACGCACACGCACCCGGCCATCCACGTGATGTAAAAGAAAACGTGATTCATCAGACCAGGCCACCTTCTTCCATTGCTCACGTGTCCACTGTTGGCTCTTTCAGCGGTGGACAGGGGTCAGCATGGTCACCTGACTGGTCTGCAGCTTTTGGAGATGCTCTGACCCAGTCGTCTAGCCATCACAATTTGGTCCTTGTCAAACTCACTCAAATCCTTACCTTTCACCATTTTTCCTGCTTCTAACACATCAACTTTATACAATGCAGTAGATTCAGGCAAACTTCGAAGGAAATCTAAACCACTAACGAGAACGGACCAAGAACAACTGAAACTGAGGTCTATATATAAACAAAGTAACTGAGGAAGGAAACAGGAGACAGGTGGAACTAATCAATCAAACAATGAGTAACTATGGCAACAAATGCAAAAATACTTAGAAACAGATACCATGGAAACAGAGAGGAAAACATGAGAAACAAACTAAAAGTCCATGAAAATGTAACTAAAACAGAAACTGAATGTGACAAATATTATAATATTTTTAATATTAATAAAGTCACATTTAATTTTAAAAAAAAAGCAATCAATAATGTGGCTAAAAAAACAAAACAAAGTACAGCTTAAATGCGCTCCCTTTTTTAAAATATATATTTAAAAAAAAAAAAATCATAAATAAAAAAGCTACATCTAAATCCAAACTAAAATGATCCCACAGACGTATGATAATGAGATGTTGGTATTTTTAAGTGGTTCAATAAAGTTTTCATTAAAACTCTCTTTATGCAGTTTTCAGGTTCAGTGGAGGGGAAGGAAAGCTAAGATGCTCTTCAAAGCCTTCCTCTGCACCTAAAGTAATGTTCATGAACTTTCAATTTGCATTAGCCGAGATTAGAATTTCAGATTAGAGGCATTAAGATATGTCTGAAAACTCAAGATGATTGTAACATCTCGTTTTCCAGTCAGAAGCTCCACTCGGTGTCTGTAATTATGGAAATGTCTTTTATCATAATGTTAATGTCTGGCGTAACAGCACTTTCTGCCCCCCTACGGACGCGGCTGGCCCACGCTTCACCCCACACCGCTGCAAAAAGTCCAACATAGTAAATGCCAGTATAAAAAAAAAAATCACATTTGGACAGGCTTGACATAATCAATATGAGCTGACAAGTATCCGACATTCCATCCTATTTTGCTGGGTTGTGCAGCGGGATGAAAAAAAAATATATTAAGAATACTCTAGTGAGCAAATAAACAGTAATGAAATCATGTTGGCTTCAATGAGTTCGTCCTGCTGAAGAGAGCCGCCATCGAACGATAGGAAATAATTGGACTGGGACTGCGAGATGTTTCTGAGGAAAAAGTGAGAGCGGGAAAACAGTGTGTTATAGGGAAGTGTTGAGATCAGAGACGGGGGAGATGGTCGCTACGTGCAAATAATTGGAACTTGGGTGGAATGGAATTCATAAGGAGGGGAAATAATAATTGAATGGAAACTATAATTGTATCAGCTCCAGGGCAGAGTATCAATTGCCTTAAAGTATAATTTGATAAGTCGCTAATTAAGTTACTGTCCAGATGTCGTGTGATCTGCTCGAGACTGAGCTTATGTACTTTATGATTATTTTTATTCTTTGTTGTCAAGACCAGGGGATTTCAAACTGGGACCCTGAGAGGGTTTTTTTTTTTTTTTTTTTTTTAGAGGCTCAGTGGGAAATTTGATCATTTTCTATTTCTCTTACAGTTGCTTCTTCCTTGCGACATCAGCAGTGTTTTTCTTACTGTATCTAATCGTAAAGCCACATCATTATTGTGTTAAATTTATGTTCCTGGTAATCTTGAATCAGAATATCTTCTCCTCCTCTTGCAGCATCTCTTCTCTTCTCTGATGACGAGGGCGGGACAACCTGTCACTCACATGAGATCCACCAATAGCAAACCACAACCATCCAATCAATTCCACACAGACAAAATCAAGCCCTGCCCTACAGTGTTTTATGCCAAAAAGGTTGTACATAAGGAGGAATAACTTAAATGATTGCATAATACTTTCATTTTTAACTGTTTTTTTTTTTCTAATGATAAAGTATGCTGTTCAATTCATCAAATTTAATTAAAATTAAATAAGTTAATTAAAACTAAATTAATTTAAACTAAATCCATAAAATGATTACATGATGGGAACGATTAAAAGGTTTTATTTATCAAGTGCCTGACGGAATCATGAGTTTAATAGTATGAGTGTAATAACATTAATTTAAAGGGGTCCTTGATTATGATTTGACTTTTTTAACTTTAGTTAGTGTGTAATGTTTCTGTTTGATCATAAACAACATCTGCAAAGTTACAACACTCAAAGTTCAATGCAAAGGGAGATATTTTCTTTTACAGAAATCACCATTTAAGGACTACAACAAACGGCTGGTAGGGACTACAACGAGCTTCTTCCCGGGTTGGTGACACCAGTAACCCTAAAATTTACATAAACCCCGCCCCCGAGAACACACAACAAAGGGGGCGGGGCCATGTTGGGCTGCTTTAGAGAAGAGGAAGAGTTGTTGTAGTAGAGTGTTGTTGTCATGCCGTCATTTTACACCGGACTGCTTCACAAACGAGGGTCAATTCAACACTGGATTTGCACAAAAGATTAACATGACAGCCAAAATAAATACGACCTCGCGTTATGTCAATCACGTTTACACAGTGCCTCCGAAACTTTCGTCCGTCATAAAAAAGTTTGGATCAGGTTCGATTTTCTGCGTGAGATTCTCCAACTTTGTTGTTGTTGAGCAACCAAAGCATGAGCTGTTAAAGCTCCACCCTCTTCTGGAAAGGGGGCGGGAGCAGCAGCTCATTTGCATTTAAAGGGACACACACAAAAACGGCGTGTTTTTGCTCACACCCAAATAGGGGCAAATTTGACAAGCTATAATAAATGATCTGTGGGGGATTTTGAGCTGAAACTTCACAGACACATTCTGGAGACACCAGAGACTGATATTACATCTTGTGAAAAAGGGCATAATTGGTTCCCTTTAAGAAGAAGAAGAAGATCTTTTTTAACAGGGACGACAGTGTCATTCTAGCAGTCTCTCTTTTACGTGCATACTCTGCACATAAACACTTATGAATTGATAAATACTTGGAAAAATACTGTTCACTTACGGAACAAAATGACAGCTTGGAATAAAAGTCTGAAAGTGCTGTTCTGTGCAGAATTGGCTGTAAGGCACACGCTGTAATTTCTAAGGAAAAATGCCACTGCTAAATGATAACCGTAACTGAAGCCTTTTGTCACATTTTGGCTATTATAAGTTAAGTTCGTTCATTATAGCTCATGGCAGCAAAATATTTTTATGATAGAATATATAGCAATGAATCAATACCATAGCAAATAATGTAATGAAGTAACGGAGCACTTGTTCACTAGTTAATACTTTTATGTACATGTAGACCCTCAAACTTTCTACTTCATGTGAATCCAACTAAATTTAAGTCATTGTTAACTGTTAATGCACAAAGACTGAATAGGTTTCTAAACCATTGTCATTTTTGACTAATACTTTGTGCCATATATTCAAAGCTGATTGTTCATCTTCATTGATTTCCTGTGGCTAAATGTCCTCAGTAGACCACTCAATTTAAATAATTTAGCTCAGAGGGAAAGGATGAAGGTAATGTGATCATTCATTCATCCATAAGGAGATGATAGGCGATCCCTCCAGCTGCCTTAATTCCCTTAGACTCAGAAAGCTCACCTGACTTTGACTCCCTCGACTCTTCTCACATTAGATGTGCTGAACCTGCCTTGAGGAGCTCACTCATGAAAGTCCTTCTTTAACCTCAGGTATGAATGAATATGTCAGAGTCGTCTCTTTGAATGCAGTCCAGGTGATGAATGCAGGGCCCTTTGAAGGAGTGATGCATTTCAGGGTCATTCTGTGTAGAAGAGGGGGAAAAAATAAGAGTTGCCTGAAGATGAGTTCAGGAAGATGAGTAAACGGTGGAGGTGAATAAGCCATTTAAAGGATTAGTTCACTTCAGAATGAAATTTTACTCACCCCCATGTCATCCAAGATGTTTATGTCTTTCTTTCTTCAGTGGAAAAGAAATGAAGGTTTTTGAGGATTTTTCTCCATATAGTGGACTTCACTGGGGTTCAACAGGTTGAAGGTCCAAATGTCAGTTTCAGTGCAGCTTCAAAGAGCTCTACATGATCCCAGACGAGGAATAAGAGTCTTATCTAGAGAAACCATCTGCCATTTTCTAAAAAAAATAAAAATGATATACTTTTTATCCACAAATGCTCGTCTTGCACTGCTCTGTGATGCTCCACACATTACGTAACCACATTGGAAAGGTCACACATGACGTAGGAGCGCCCTTCCAGCACTTTTTTTTCTTTTTCTTTTTCTCTTTTTTTTTCTTTTTTCTCTTTTTTTATTTTGGCCAACTGAGAATTTCCAGTTTTTAAGGAGCACTTACCACACCTCACGGCGGGTGAGCACATAAGACTATCTGACAAGGGAATTGCGTAAGGATTAGAGAGCACATGGAGCTTAATTCAGTGTCTGAAGCGGGACCTGTTATGAGCGCAGAGCAGGTGTGATGCTGCAACTCAATTCTCGTTTCTCGCTTTTCTTCGCACACGTCAGCTGAGTGACTCAGTCATTTTTTCGAACTCATTCTCCCAATTTGCTTTCCTTCTGAAGTGGCATTTTGATTTGCTCAGTGCTTGTTACATCCATTGGAAAATATCAAGCCGTTGACCTGCTCGTTTGCCGGCTCTCCAGTATGAAATATACTCCGGTGCACCAACACAGTGGGAGTTAAATGCAGTCCCTTATTACCTATTCTCACAGGCCAGGGGGCTTCAGCACAGACCCGCCTGCTGTTGCATTCAGTCACTGTCACATTACAAGTAAACAAGACAGATGGCAGTGCCCAGGTATTTCTTGAGGGTGCGAATGCCTTCGTAAAGGACGGGCTGCTAGGGATGGGCAAAACAAAATTTTCCAAACACAAATGAGTATCTATTGATGCACAGCCTGAGTAACTCTCATCCTGGATGTGATAAAAAAATGTGTCTCTGGGCAGAGAAGGAAAAGCAGCCTGAAACCAATCACATTTAGTATTAATTAAAACCCGTCTCGGGGCACTCATACATATTTTGTCCTGTGAGTTTAATTATTTTCCAGATAATAAACAAAAACAGATTATGTTCTTCTGTCTCTTCTGCCTGCAAACATGACAAAACAAAGCATACAAACAGCTTCTTCTGCAAAGGCAAAAAAGAAAATGCTGCTTGCTGCTGTACCCCTCTGTGAAAAATGGCTGCATCATGCTAAACAGTCTCATTACTGGCAAACGAAGGTCAGTCGTGCCCTTCCACTCGTATTTCTTGTTGGCTCGGTCTGTTGAGATGCAGTAAACCAAATCCGCACCCCATCAAGGGAAGTTGAGGCAGGACGACAAGCATTTGCAGAGTAAACTTTCTGAACTGCACAAACACAAGGATCTATCTATCGTCTGTCTGTCTATCTCTGAAACACCTCCATTGTAGTCTTGAGTTTTCTTCACAATATTCCTCATTTAAATAATTCATACGCAGAATAAAGGGGCGGGGCCTAGTTGAGTTACTTAGTAGTGTGCTGAAAATATAGACTGTAAAAAAAAATATGGATGTAGTGTCCGTGACGTCACCCGTAGATTTCTGAAGAGCATTTTTGAAGCGAAAATTAGGCCGCTGCCATCTTAGCAGTGTGTCATCGCGCATCACTCCCGGATAACTGAAAATGGGCAAAGAGGCGGGACGTGGTTGGAACTGAGGTGCCTGATTATTGAAACCACGCCCGCCTAGCTCGACATGATCATGAAGAAGCTATCTATCTATCTAAGATACTATCTAAAAGATTAATAAAGATAACAAGTTATATCATTTGAAAATTCTAAAGGTTTACTGTCAATCTACGGTATCTTTTTTACGATGTAGATGCTCCAGCACCAGTAACGTTAATTGTTATTTGTGTCAGGTGTGCAAATAACAACATGAAAAATCAAACGGAAATTCATACCTTTATAATGAAATAGCGATCGCGAGATAAATCCAGTCGGTGACACTTGGGTAAAATGTCCATGAGTGTCCATTGAAAAACAAAAAACAGTACTTTTTGTCCACAAAAGCGTTGATCCATGAAAAATCCATGAAACATTGATATATCATCCATTGTTCTGAATGATCTGCTCTCCATCATCGTTCTTCAAGAAATTATGCAACCTGAGCAGCATTTATGTTGTAAAAATGTATATGATCTTATCTAACAAACAAATGAGCCCATGTCCATAGTATAATTTTTCAAAATAGTGCGGCAGTTTTAGTTATAATATCCAAACAGTGCTGTATGAGTTTGTCATTGTAGTAAATCTCAGGAACAAAACTTTTAGCCAATGCCACGATCCAGCAACGTGTGTTCTGTTTATCTTCCGCATGCGTGCACATGTACACAGATGCACATCTGTCTCGAGTCTTGACCATTAACGCAGCAAGCCATATTATTTTATAATTGTATAAATTATTATTTTATAGTTAAAATAATCCCGAAAAAAGCACAAACACAGCAGAGATGCCAAGTTCAGCAGCTGGAATTAGCTGAGGTAAAGTGACGGCTCACAGACAGCAGCGGCGAACCTGTCACTCAAGTGACCACGCCCTTAATTATGCAGAACTTTAAGGCTTAATATTTTTTAAACGGACGAGTTATAAAAATATTCACCCCCCTCAGAGTTGTCATGAAGGACAAAATTAGCAGTATAGACCAAAACCACATTTTGATCTAGGCTGTAAACATGTTTTTTTCTGCTGTAAATTTGGCTCTTTTAACATGTGGCTCAATGAGATTCTGCTCTCTTTTGGAGCCTGTCTCTAGCGGCCAGTCGATGAATCGCAGTTTAAGTCACTTACGTATTGGCTTCAAGAGAAACTGGGGGAGGTTGCTGCTTGGTTGAAACTGGCGGTTATAGTAAGGGGCGGGACATTTCCCAAACACCAATCACAACACGCCGCTCCAGCCGACCAATCAGAGCACACTGTGCTTTTCAGAAGGAGGGGCTTCATAGAGACAGGAACTAAACAGAGCGTTACTGACAGACTGGGAAGAGAGGAGCTGAACAATGGAGAATATGAGGAAAATAATCAACATTCAATCTAGTAGAGCACAAAAACTACATCAAGACTTTGTAAAAGGGCATAATATGGTCTCTAAATTAGTAGTGCTGCTACTTTCAAATCAGTTTCTCCCCAATGCTCGTCTCTAAAGTAACTTTTCATTCCCAGCGTCCATGTATCTCTCCTTTTTCGCACTCTTAGCTTTTATTCTTTTTTTTATTCCTCCCCTTCCCTTGTTCTTGCTCTCTTTGCCTGTCTCATTCTGTTTGTCAGATCTCTCTGTTGGTATCCTTCCATTTTTCATTCTCGTTCCCAGGCTCCTGAAGGCTGCAAAAACACATCCTCATCCTACCCAGAGATCAACATATGGTGCAGATGGTTGGCTGAATATAAAAAAGGCAGGACTTTTCCCTTGTGAGGTGAGATTATTCAGGGCAGTTCTGGACTGCCAACAGGAACACTTGAAGAAGTTAGGAGCATCTCACACTCTGTATTCCGAGCAGCCATTTTGTGCCACTTTCAATGTCAGTGGTACAGCCATTCTTTGTTTCTCAGTCTAAATAGATTCTGTCACCAGGGACACTATACGCAGAGGAGACATGCTGAAATATTTACTCTTAAAGGGTAATAAGATACAGATTCAGTGCAGAAATACTGTATAAATGTGAATGGTAATTTTTTTTCCAGCATTGATAAATTCACTGAAATCGTGACAGCTCCACACCCACATACGCCGAGCTGCTCACTTTCTGGGTTATTATAGTTTGGCTAACTAAAACTAAAACTGAAACTAAGTGAAGTTTCTATTAACACCAAGAGCAAATAGTCTGCCTTGTTGGCGGAGGCTATTTACACTAGCTCCGCCCACTGTTGTCTGACTGGTGCAAAGAAAATAATGCTTCACAGTGCAAAGAAAATAACTCTATTTTCACTTTGCTACTAAAATAACACTGTTGCACACACACACACACACACACATGCACACGCAGTTTCTCGCGCAGCATGAACACATTCATAAGGACAGTGCCCAGCATCTCATTTCTCAACATCAAGGTGGGCTAGCGATAGGCATCTTTGTGATCCCTGTTCTCATCTTGAGTCGGGGAGATTAGAAGCAAGGGTCCAGACTAGAGGCCACCAATTACCCTGCTATAGAATCAATCCGTGCTGCACTTTGATACATGAGACAGTCAGACAATTGCAGTGAGACGGAGAGGCGGATGAGAGCCACGACGGCTCCTCACATATGCCCGGAAAACCGGCATGAGTCATCTGTCGAAGCCTGCCGTGAAGGAGACGTCCGGCGCACATCTGATCGGCTTTAGTCACAGGCGAAAAGTCCCTGTTCTGCAGCCGTATAATAAATAGATTCAGAAGCATACAACAGTAATGACAACACTTTACAATGTGGACCCATTAGTTAATGCATTAACTAACAATGAACAATACATTTCTTACAAATCTATCTTAACTTTAGTAAATAAAAATACAACAGTCATTGTAGGGTTAATATATAAGACTCAAAAAAAAAATGTTGATTTAAATAAAATTGATGTACTAACTAAAATAAAAAAAAATAAAACTATATAGATAAAAAACATATTAAAATGTCAAAAACAAAAAAATTACTGAAACTTTAACTAAAATCAAAACAAAAACTAATTCAAAATCATAATAAAAAGTATAATAGTATCTGAATGATACACAAATAACACTTCATTGTTAGTTCATATAAGCTCAGGTCCATTAAGTAAGGAATAATTGACTTCGGGCCATTGAATTATTAGAAAATAATGCACACCTGAGGAGGTGATGTAGCCACGACGCAAAGCCAAGTTACACATCGGGTGTGCATTATTTTTGAATAATTCAATGGCTCAAAGTCAATTATTATCCTTATACTACAGTGTTCAGCAGCAGCGTCTCTGCTAATAGCAGAACTGCAAGTTTATCATGGAAATAGTTTGTCATTTTTGTCCTATTCCATGTTATATTTATTTGCTTTTATTGGATTTTGCTTCTGTTGCTGTTGTTGGCTGCAAGAACCTTTGAAATAACTGAAATTGTGGTAACACTTTATTATAGGGAACACATATAAACTATTAACTATGACTTTTCCCTCAATAAACCCCTAATTTAGTGTTTATTAATAGTTAGTTAGTTGTTAATTTTAGGTATTGGGTAGGATTAAGAATGTAGAATAAGGTCATTGTCACAAATCAGGCCTCTGTGGCTTCCTCCAATCGGCACTCTCCCCTGAGTACTAACCATTTCGGACTTCATTTCCCACATTCCCCATGCCTGGGACTGATCACCCAAAGAAACCAAGTTGGAATTTGCAGTTGGACTTGCCAAAGTTCCAAGTTGGATTTGCCGGGTTTCCCAGTCAGACTTCCAGTAACCCAAGCCAGCAAGTCTGATTTTCCAGTTCCCAGTCTGAGTTCCAAGAAACCAAGTTGGAATTCAAATTCCAACTTGGTTTCTTGGGGAGATCAGTCCCAGGCATGGGGAATGTGGGAAATGAAGTCCGAAATGGTTAGTACTCAGGGGAGAGTGCCGATTGGAGGAAGCCACAGAGGCCTGATTTGTCACAGTCATGCAGAATAAGGCATTAATATGTGGTTAATAAGTACTAATAAATAGCCAATATTCTATTAATATGCATGCTAATAAGCAACTAGTTAAAAGACCCTAAAATAAAGTGTTACCGAATTTGTTTGCCGATAGAACTGTAATGCAGTCAAAACCTGCCTGGAACTACTTCAGTTGTGCGTTTACTGGAAAATAAATGCACACCTTAGAACGTTCGTCAACCAATCAGAATCAAGCATTCAACAGCCCTGTACAATCTAAAAAAAAAAATGCTGGGTTAAAAACAACCCAAGTTGGGTTAAATATGGACAAACCCAGCGGTTGGGTTAAATGTTTGACCAACGTGCTGGGTAGTTTTATTTAACTCAACTATTGTTTAAAAATTACTATATGGCTGGCTTAAAATGAACCCAAAATATGTTGGAAATAAAAATCTCGTTATTGCACAAAAATATGTCGTTTTTGCGATATATCTCGTTATTACAAGAAAAGATGTTTTAATGACATTACATCTCGTTATTATGAGAAAATGAAGTTTTTATGATATAACTTCTCGTTATTATGAGAAAAGTTTGTTTTTACGACATACAGTATCTTGTTATTATGACATAATTGAGTGGAAAAAATAAAGTGTATGTTCCGTAGATGATGACTATTCCTTAAAACTCAAGAAACTTCGAAGAACCATCATGAAACGACATTACTATGGATAACTCAACGCTATCTCATGACCCATTCGTACGTATTTTACAAGGTGGCTAATTCATATTTATTCATACGACCTCATTCGTACGAATGCGTACGATTTGTCTAAACCCCAGTGATGGGTAGGTTTAGGGGCGGGGTTTGGGGTAGGTCATTTGTCTGAATTCATACGAGTTTGTCAAATCGTAAAATACGTACGATTTAGCAAAAAACGTATGAATTCGTACAAGTGAGGTCATATGAATTTGTACGAATTAGCCACCTCATAAAATACGTATGAATTGCCATGAGATCGGGTTGGATAACTGCATGTTTTTTTACCAGTTTTTCAGGCTGTTTCTGTTTTGTGTAAAGTATGAATGGTATGATTGCTAAATGTTGAAGCGCTTATATCATGAGGAATCAAATTCTCCTTGACCTTTTGAGATAAAGAGTTCATTGTACTGTAGGACATACTGTTACTCAATACTTTCTCAACTAATCTTATTTGGTGAAGTGATATAAGGAGGAGGAACGGGATGGATGGAGCTAACGAGAATAATAGTGTACAAAGTTTCACAGATATTTCACTGTTCTTGGCTGTGTGTCACAAGCTGCTCTGAATTTCAATCTGTATTTACTGTTCAAAAGTTTGGGGTTGATTTTAGAAAGAAGTCTCTTCTGCTCGAAGCTTACAGTTTTTAGAAAATATTAGGCTTTATACAGTCTATTAGGGATTTCGTTTTCAAACAATGGCTGTCTCATACACATATAGAGCTGTCTAAATAAATAATAATAAGCCATCCATTTTGTTTTAGCTATCAGCATATCTTGGGAGAAAATACTGTATAATGTGACAAATGACCAATGACCATTTGGCTGCAAGAAAACCATAACAGCAATTACAAGAAAAATAGATTAGATGACAACAACTGCAAAACGAATGGTGTTTGTATAGCAGATATACACAGTCATCCTCATGCAAGCTGGCTGATTACAAAATTTCAATTGATTAACAATAAACACTTTATTTATATAGGAAATACATGTGTTTTTGATCATGTTTTAATCCAACACTTGAAGTCAAACTAACTTAACATAATTAACACCTTATTTACTCGAGCTGAGACTGTGCCAATCTGCTGCTCCTTTAAAGATACTGTTTTCCTTTCATCAGGCTCTTAATGATTTAAGTCATCTCCTGGCACATCTGAATGGCCAGGGTTTCATTTTTACTTTTAATTTCTCTAATATCAGAGAGCTTCAGAGAAAACTGGTGTCTTGGTCTATAATTCATGGAGGTCCATCTTTACAGCCGTATTTCTACTTTAGTCTTGCACTTCTCAATATTTACCTTTACATTTACAGCTTTCTTTTTTATTTAATTCTATTTTATTGTGCATATAACACAATGTTTTCTTGTATTTTCTTAGAATATCAAGGTTTAAAAAAAACTGATATTTGTCTTGCATTGATTTTTAGTTCTTCAGATGACATCAATATTAAAATAACAATAGTAATAATGAAAGCTGACAGACTATAAACTCAAACCCTTTGATTACTTCTATATGTAAGGCCATATTCAAACTGCAGTCTGTGTGTTTGCTTTTAAATCAAGCCAATAAACAAGATGAATGAATTCACGGGTGGATGAGTGAATGAATGGTCAATAAACTATTATTGCACGGCCCTTGTGCATCATAAAAAAGCCTGTGTCACCTTTATTACAGTGATTTAGGAGGACTATATGTCAAATGTCTGAGCTGAACTGATACGGTCTGATAAAGTTCATACATATGCCATAAGACTTATACAACTCAAACACACACTGAATTAATATTGGATATTACATTTCTCCTTCAGAGTAAGACAACATTGCATTAGCCGTCCAATAAAGACTGACAAATTCAATTGTCTGTCATAAACTTAAAGAACTGCAGTAACAGATAAACATCCTTAAAACAAGATCAATTCACAGAGAACCAACACTGTATTACATGAGACGTGTTTTCAGACAATGTCTCTCGAATTAAGTTTCTTATTAGCGTACACAAATTTGCTTGTCCAATTTGTCTTGCTGTAGAGTCAATATGAAATGATGTTAAATTTGACGTATTTACTTCCTTAATACATGTCCATGGTCTTATTCGGCATGTTTTCACTTATGTTGTCAAAGTTATGTTCATTTTGTTCTTGTGTTTCTGTTTCTTGTGTTTCCTTTCTGTCTAGCTTTTGTGTTAACCTTGTTAGTTATTTTAAGCCCAAAGTATACTTCGCAGTTCGCACATGTGCATTTAATTTTTTTGCAGTAATTAGTTTATCCACAAGGTGGCAAACTGTGCCCGGGGGCATCGATCCACAGGGTAATCGAAGAAAACCTGCATAAACAGAACAGACAGGAACGCATGCAAGCTACAGCAACAATGCAGGCCTACATAGACGAGAGACTGTGTGAAGAAGTTAGAAAGTGCCCTCATTTGTACAACTCTAATTGGTTTGAGTAGGGCAAATTAGTTAAATCAAATGAACTTTTCTGAGTATTCAGAACTTTCTTTTCCTTTTGAGTTCATGAAACTGACACATTTTAAGTAATCTGAATTGTTTCATTGTTTTGAGTTTTATGAGCTTGTTTCTTTTCATTTAGACAAACTTAAATTTACCTGAAACTGGACTTAGATTTCTATTTCCGAGCATACTTTGCCATGACCATCGAAAGGGAGAATAAATACTAAGTGTTGATACTCAAAATACTCAGAAATTTCAAGTTGGGTGTAATTAAAATGGATGAGTATAAAAATTGTAACTGATTATCTCAACTCCTTTGAGTTTTGCCAACTTATTTGGGTTTACAGTGTGGGAAAACAAAGTAAGTTGTGTTACTTATTTGAAAAAGTTAGTCAGATATTTTGTTTTTTGTAAATTTAAAAAGTAATACGATTACATAACTTGTATTACTTGTAATGCGTTACCCTCAACACTGCCCGGACGGGCTGCTTTTTACACACAGTATAAGCAGATTTCAGCTCTTCTTTACAGAAAATCAACCACCAGCGCAAGGTGTTTTCTCTCTTCACAGTAACTGCATGAAGATCTGATAAAGGTTCTACAGAAAAATGGTGAATTTTTTTGTCTAGAAAAGTAGATTCCTGGAAACTGTCAGAAACCTTCTGCGATGATTTGTGCCTTTTTGCATACAGATATCCACTTAGAAAAGGCTCGAAGTGTCTTAAAATGGGCTGTCAATGTGAGTGAAAGGCAGCTCTTACAGACGGACAGGGTTTTCTTGCAAACGAAAAATCCAGTCTCTAAAAAAAATCCCCCTCACAGAGCTCATTTAGCTCATGCCAGGTGTCAGGGACAATGTGCAAAGGTGGATCGATATCACACTTAACTATTACAAAGACAGATATGTTCCTGAAATTAGAAGGGACCCTCGCACACGCGCAGCCCCCAATCAGCAGATCAGATAAAGTGGGACGGAGGCGCTCTTAAGGCCCATTGATTTGAGCCGACTAATGGAAGACTCTGTATGCACACAGACAACGAGTGAAGCTTTAGAGGTTTGTTTATAAATACTTTATTCCACTTGACAGGAGAAATCTACACCTTTAATGAAACTGTCAAGGGTTTTGCGATTGTAATGAGGACCCAGACCTCGCAAGCACACATATAAAGACATAGACACACACACACACACACACAGAGAACATTAATAGCACAAACCATGGGGCATGCCAAATTATGTCCACATTACTACAGCTTGAGTTCCCTGTAGATCTGGCTCATTCTCTCTTCTTCTCTTTCTTCCTCTCCCTCCATTCCTCCCTGCAATGCGGTACCACCACTGCAGCTACACCATTTGTTATAAGAAAAAACGAGTCTGGAATGGCTGCGTTTTTTCTTTAAACCCTGAGGTGCCTAATTTCCCAAAACATATAGTGAAAGTAAAGGTGCTGGAGCACATAATAATAATACATTTTAGTGCTTGAGATGTTTTAGGTACTTGACATGGCCAAGTCAATGGCTCTGTTCCAAAACCTAGAAGGAGCACAATGGAATTGACCAGAAAGTGCACTTACAGCGACTGAGCTCCCATTAACTATTGGTAATATCTTTATGTAAATATGCTTGTTCCACGTCTATTGATTCCGACAGAGTTTGACATTAATATTGCACAAAATAGATCATCTGTTTTATAGATCATTTTTAGTGATGCACTAAAATGATTTACCGAAACCAAAATAAAGTTTTCATTTAGCTGAAAACTGGAACTGAAAATAAAGTTTGAGTAATTAAATTTGGGTGATTGGGTAATTGAACTTTTGATTGTTCTCAGGTGATAAATTATACCTGCCATGATAATAATAATAAAAGTAGCCACTGGCACAGTTCTCCAAGCAATACAACAGATTTGCTTAATGAATGGACAAAACTTTGAGTGATTCTTTCACTTATTATCCTCTCTATGGAGAGACTACCGCCACAACAGAATCGCTGAGTCACGATGCGTTTCGCAAATCAAATATGGTCGCAATGAAGTTCAATGGAATTTACGACTATAGTTATCTAACGATACACCCTAGATCTATCAAATTCGTGAATAATTCATTCACAATATTTTTGTAAACAAAAACAAATGATTCATTCAAAAGAACAATTTGTTCACGAATCGAATCATGAACTTGCATAAACACGCCACCTGAACATTTGGAAGAATTATTAAGATTTAAAGTTTGTCTGTAAAGTACACAGAGCCATTGGCTTTATAAAACATTATTTAACGCATTATTAATTGGATGTTAATTCTATGAGGATTCCATGTTATTTTTCAGACCTAAGTTGCTTAATATTTAATATTAAATGTAGGCTAATGATAACCATACAAAGCTCAACGTATGAGTAAATAGGAAAATAAGGAAAATAACATTTTCAAAGACCAAGAACAACTTAGCTACCTCAAGATTAGATGTTGAAAAGCCGATAAAAGTTTTGTTGCAGGTAGACATAGCTTGCATTGCACTGTGATGTTACGTCCTTTTACATGTTTACAAGTAAAACGGTCGTTAAATTTCCACGAGAGAAATGCATTACGTGCTGTTTTCCCATCCATTTTTTAAAAAGCTTACGTTAATATTAAATGAAATAAAATGACATTAAAATTCAAAGTAATCACTTTGGTAATCTAAAATACTTTTTGAATGTAACTGTAATTTGATTATCATCTATTTAAAATGTAACTGTAATGAAATACAGTTACTCAAATTTTGTATTTTAAATATGTAACATCGTTACATGTATTTCGTTACTCCCCAACCCTGCACTCTACATATTACAATAAGCTTCAATGAAGCGACTCAACGTTCCTTCGTTACTTGTTATAAAGTGATGTTTTAGAATTAGTAACGGATCTTGGGCTCAACTGTTAAACTGTCAACTTGAGATCATGGCAGAAGGAAGTAGTTCCTCACAAAAGAGGGTTTTAAAGACACTCCATTATTGTTTTTATTTATTTATACACTCGTGCCGTTGAACTGTTGTATAAACGCAATATCACACTTGTATATCTGTATATCAGCATGCTGTGATTACTTATGGCCGAACCACAGCTGTGCTGATATATATACATATTTGGTCTTTACGGACTCAATCTGCTACGCTGCTGCTGCTGTTATTCTGTCAAGTCAAGTCAAGTCACCTTTATTTATATAGCGCTTTTTACAATGCAGATTGTGTCAAAGCAGCTTTACAGTGATAACCGGTATATAATTTTGGCTGCACAGCAACTCTTAAAGAATAGTGTCAATGCAAGATGGAAAGCACTGTTGAATATCAAATGTCAAGTGTCCCCAACTAAGCAAGCCAAAGGCGACAGCGGCAAGGAACCCAAACTCCAACAGGTGACATCAGATGGCAAACAGGTGGCAAATAGGTGTTAATATGGAGAAAAAAAAACCTTGGGAGAAACCAGGCTTAGTCGGGGGGCCAGTTCTCCTCTGGCGAACAGTGCTTTGTTACGATTCAGGTTGCTATCTTATGTCCGATAGGATCGCAACATTCAAGTATTTATTCCAGTTCAGTCCAGTTGAGGATCGTATTCATCACACCGGTATGGACGGTTTGTTGAGGAGCTGTGCCTTCATCATCCTGCACCCTCTAGAGTTTGATGACAGAACTTTATTTATACACACACACACACACACAAGCACCTCTATTGACTATACAAACAGCCTTTTACAAACACTCCATTCAAATTTGCATCTTCTGATTGTTTGCATAGAAGTGAAATGGATTAAACCTGATGGACAGAGATTTCTGAGAGACATTCCAGAATGTTCCATTGGATTCCTTTTACAATCCACTTCCTGAGTCAGCTGTTCTGTCACAATACTCAGTTCAGACAGACAATGGCAGGGTCCGGCGCTGCCTGTGAAGAGTCAACCAACCATTAACAGCAAACAGAAGCATTTATTGATTCTTGGGTGCTCCTGCTTTTGTAAGTCTGAAAGCAACGTGAAGCGATGCCGCGCAGCCAATCTATGCTTTGATCCCCAAACTTTATGCATGGCGGATTCATAATAATAGTCTTAAATGATTTATTCTGCGCTCCTTGCTCAAAGTCAGTGATGCACAGTTTGGGAGCCTCACATCTCTGCGGGGAGTTCGCTGAAGATGTACGGCGGTAGAGTCAAGCACTCTGGAATGTCGAATTCTCCCAAAGTTGAGTGCATATTTTTGTGCAGTTTGACCTTTCAAAAGAGTCTGAGGGAATTGGATGCTTCAAAGGGTTAATTCACACAAAAATGAAATTTCTTTGTTTAATTACTCCCCCTCATGTCGTTCCAAACCTGCAAGACCTGCGTTCATCTTCGGAACACAAATTAAGATATATTTGATGGAATCCAAGAGGTTTTTTTTATTTTATTTTATTATCACATTCAGGGTCCAGAGAAGTAGTAAAAATATAGTTAAAATAGTCCATGTGACTGCAGTGGTTCAATCTTGATGTTATGAAGCGACGAGAATACTTTTTGTGCGCAAAAACAATCTCTTCTCTTCCGTGTCAGTCTCCTACATAGTTGACGCAGCGAACGCAGTTCAGCGCTTCCGTGTTTACGTCCGAACGCCAGCTCAGCATTGGCCGATGCTGATCACGTGAGCAGCATGACGCATGCGTGTGATGCTGACGCAGGAGCCGGCCAATAATGAGTCGCTATTCAGAGGCAAACACGGAAAAAGTATAGGAAGATGACAGGAACGAGAGGAAATTGTTGAATAAAGTCGTTATTTTTGTTTTGTTTTTGCACACAAAAAGTGTTCTTGTCGCTTCATAACATTAAGGTTGAACCACTGCAGTCACGTTGACTATTTTAAAGATGTCTTTACTACCTTTCTGCTTGAATGTATTAATTCAGTTGCTTTCTATGTGTAACAGATGTAGGGTTACACTTAGAGTGGGCGGTTCAAACTGGAGGGGTTACATAAGGGAGAAACAAAAAAAAAACAGAATTTTAATTTTTGAGTGAACTAACCCAATTGAACTTTGATGACAAATAATGAAAACTCTAAATACTTAAAATAATGCTTTAAAGGTGTAGAATGTAGTTTTTCATCCACTAGAGGTCGCCTATTCAAAACAAGGGCATAGCTTGATGATGCCAAGTTTGAGCGAGGAATCTTGGGACATGTGGTCTTCTCCTCACAGCCGGTGGAAACAATCGGGACAGGACTCGGGCAGAAATCATGTTCATGGATGAGATTATTAACGTTACTGTAGTATGAAGCAGAGCAGGAGCGAGTGTTGTGGAGCTGAACGAGGACGCTGGAGCGATTGAGCGACACACGCCTCACGAGCAGAGGGACTTTTATTATGACACCGTCGCCGGCGCCGCTTCCGCTTTTCCGGTCATGAGTATGAGGGAACGCAGCTCTGTTTATCATATTAGACACATTTGAGAGTGTTGAAAATGATGTTATAACGTTACTCTGTGCGTTCGCTCGGCGGCTGCTGTGAGACTCTTGTTTGAGACACACTGCAGTAAGATAGATCGATTTTACAATATCATATTAAATGCTGGATGGCTTGTGTTGATAAATGACATGCAATTAATTTTAAAACGTATTGTATGATGGAGAAAATGCTGTATTACTGTTACTAAAAATAAAGTTGCATCTGATTATGCTATGTTAGCTACTTCACAGAATAGTGTTTTTAATGGTAAAGCATGGTACTCACAAAAAATCAAGAAAATTAGATTTAAACAATAAGACTAAATGTGTTGAGCTATAATTCATGTTCTGTCTATAAATATATCAAACCAGTTGTTCCCTTGTCTATTAAAACATGTAAATATTAAAGTGTCTTTGGTGTTTTCAAAATAAAAGCGGAAACCGAGGGTAACGCGGGTATGACGACATTGACAGGTGACTCCTCACACGTCCCGGAGCCTTGGTTAAAATTGCAATTTTCTTACGATTTACAAATAGTTGGAAACATTTGGGATATTGAAAGTACTCAAGTGAACAAAATATATAACACTGGCCTAGTGGTTTTTGGATATTTTACTGCAAAAATCTTACAAATTGCATTTTTAAATGCCAAGTATTTAAGTAAATTAATGAAGGGAAAAAATAATGAGAAATAAAACCTTTTTTTTTTTTTTTTCTCAGGTTTAAATGGTAACATTTGAGGTCATATTCTTTGGAAATATAATCTCCCTGCCTTTCCTGACCCGAGCAAATGGAACAATCTGGAATGTTTTTCCACTAGTGTCCATTAACCATAATGCATTATGCAGGGTTATTCTTGTGCATCAACTTTCTCGCTCATAACTGTCTGCTAAACAACGGTTATTGAACTCTGGTATCATTGTGTGAATACAATAGAACAATACAATGGCACTGAATGGAGACCTTTATTACTTCAATTGCACATTCATATCATCAAACTGTCAGTCCTTTCAAGCATCTAAGTGCACAACAACAGAGCATGAATTTCTCTCTTTCTCACATTTTTTTTTCTTCACAAGAATAGAAAATCACAAGCGTAAGTGTGTGCAAAAAGAAATAGCTGCTCCTATTTTCTTTCCTAGACTGCTTCCCGTGGTTTTAGAATCCAATACGACTAACTTTTTTCTTCCTTCTGACGGCTCAGCTCGGTGTTTTATGTGCCACGGGGCCTGTTGTTTTGCATAAGTATATATAAGGCCTCCGAGTCACCGTGACTGTAGAGCCTGGATTAATGGCAGCAGAGCTGTGGGACTGAATCAGGTGAGTAATGGTGAGGTATTCTCGTTCATTTATCAGATCCACAAGAGTCTTGACACACAGGATGAGGAGAGAGCAGCTCCCATGGTGAAACGCATGTAAATGTTCAGGTAAACAATGCAGTACTTTGCATAAATACAGCTCACCTGTCCAGCTCTAAAGGGAGGGTTAGGAATAATGAATTGGAACTGTGTTATTTGTCTTGTGTACTTGATGTAATCAGAATATGTGAAAAAAGTCTCCATCTGCCCTTAAAGTAGGCGTTCAAAGTAATAGTTTTTAGCAAAAATGAAAATTATGTCATTTAGTCACCTTGTCTGACTTACTTTTGTGGAGCACAAAAAGAGAGTCTTGGCAGAATGTTCATGCTGCTCTTTTCCATGTAATGAAAGTGAATGGCAACAAAGTCAACCTACAAAAAACACCATGTAAGTAACATGACACAAGCGCTATATTTCAAGTCTTCCGATATCATACAATAGCTTTGTGTGAAGAAGTCACAACATGGACTGCTTTAATGATTCTACAATGGTGCTTTTTGCACTTCTTGGAGCTTGACAGCCCTTGGTCACCATTCACTTTCACTGTATGAAAAAAAGAGCAGCATGAAGACAGCATCCCCTTGTGAAAAATAAGTGCACTTAATTGTACTGAATGTGCACTTGTACTGTACTTCAATGCTTAAAAGTTTATTTAAAAAACTGTACTTGATTATCATATCAACTGTAGTTTGTTTTTCAATATTGCATTAAAAGGTAATATATTTTAAATTGTGTAATTAAATACATGACTTTAACGTATATTTTAGTTCACCATAAATGCTTCTTCAGCAGTACAATTTAACATATTTCACTGACAATAGAAGTAATTATGAAACTACATATAAATATGTTCTGAAGTCCTGCTTCAGTGGATGAAAAAGCACTTTAAAGATCAGCTCATTGCATTTAAAATAATTTTAAATTAAAATACACTTATATTTCATTGCTTTTAACAAGCTGTGCAAAAACATTATATTCAGTTCACGCTTAATTATATTATTTCCCTAATAAGTATTGTTTGTAAAAGTATACTGTATGATGCATATGCATATGAGACGCACATGCCCACTAGCTATTCATCACCAATCGCTTCAGATGTAAATAAATCTTTGTGTATTTACATCCGAGGGAAACCATTTGTCCCCCATGTTGAGTCTAGTTTTGCTTCCAGAACATGTACACGGGCACATATGACAAATATCAGTTGTTCTGAATCTCAGAACTCAGGATATACACCAATTTCCCTAATAATTCATAAATTAAATCCAGCCCTGACAACACCGAAACAATTTTTTTTTTTTTTGCACATTCACACCCAGTGTTGTGCATCAGTATTTAAACACTTTCTTAAACATCTTAATTGACTCCTTGTGTTTTGATGTATGCATGAGTAGATGAAGACTTACAAGCCCACCTGCACATTATAACCATTAAATGCTTAGCTGTAATTGCAATTAGCACTGGAATGAATATAAACTTTGAGGAATGAAGCGCACTCGACAAGAGCACATTATCCAAAGTCATTCAGGCTCTACAGAATTAAACAAGTCGTCGTGAGATTTTGATTTAACTCGAGGGGACGTGTGAAGTGTTACCTTTGATGGCTTACTCTACTGATGATGTTAGCTTACTGACGCATTCCTAATGCGTCAGTAAGTGACTAATGGTCGACCGCTAGCGTTAGCAGCTAATCCATTTCCATGTTCTAGATAGTGATAGTTCATTAACTGGTCCAAGGATGTGTAGCTGTTCACCGCTTTTATCCCCTACAAAACCCTCCCTTGGGAGCGCCATCATTTCTCCAAAGCACTCGAGAAGAGAGCGATCGTGCGTTGAGCGCCACCACAACTTTGAAGGAATTAACAGATGGCGCTGCGCTGAGAAGGAGATTGCCAAGGTTAATGATACTGAAAAATTAGCGAGATTGATGCATAATTACAATGATGGATGGACTCAAATGGCTAGACTTGAAACTCCTATTAAACTGATCACATCTCAATGCTTGTTTGTGAGATCTGGAGAGCCGAGGCTGCTGTTTAAATGTCAGGCGATAAGACATACACCAACCCCTGCTGTTGGGTCCGATTGAGACGTTCCCCAGTCGACGCCTCATCATGATGGGATCAAGCGTGAGCTGCTCTCACTGCTGATGTGTTTTTAAAGCAGAACGGAGGGTGAAGCTGCTGATCAATAATAATCTATAATATACCCTCAGGAGACAATGATGAATTCCTCAATGTGTTAATATAAAATTCCCATTGCACACATTTCCCTCAAGTGAGTTTTATGCACTTCAGTGCAGATTGTAGTTGCTTATTAGTCAACCTTCGGCGAATTGGTCTCTCCCACTGGCTCCAGTTTTGCTTCAATTCGTATTTTTTACCATTAAATACACTTTAAAGAGGACCTAATATGCTTTTTCTCCATGTTCATCTTTCTTTAGTGTGTAATGTTGCTGTTTGAGTTCCAGTTCTTCTCTATATCAGTGTCAGTGTTTCTGAACTCCTGAAACGCCTCCATTGTAGTCTTGAGTTTTCTTCACAATATTCCTCATTTAAATAATTCATATGCAAAATAAAGGGGCGGGGCCTGGTTGAGTTAGTTAGTAGTGTGTTGAAACTGGCGGTTATGGTAAGGGGCGGGACATTTCCCAAACACCAATCACAACACACCGCTCCAGCCGACCAATCAGAGCACATTGTGCTTTTCAGAAGGAGGGGCTTCATAGAGACAGGAACTAAACAGAGCGTTACTGACAGACTGGGAAGAGAGGAGCTGAACAATGGAGAATATGAGGAAAATAATCAACATTCAATCTAGTAGAGCACAAAAACAACATCAAGACTTTGAAGAAGGGCATAACAGGTCCTCTTTAAAAACATAGTTACTTGGGCCTGATTTAACCTATAAAAATGAGCTTTGCTGGTATAAATTAAGGTTGATTCAGAGATGCTAAATAATAATTGTCTTTTATTTGAATAAAACCAGTTAGATGTTACCAATTTTTTTTCAATGTAGCTGTAGATGATCATATTTTCCCCATCCTCTCACTTTCTCATGTCTTTACGAGTCTAAAAGTCTTGGTTTTCTCCCCATTTTCCTTCCCCATCACTCACTCAGACATATTCTGGCTCTCAGTCTTTTTTTATCCATCTCCCCCCTTCGATCCTTAAATATAGCCCTTGTCTCCAGACGTGTCCACCAAAGACATATAATTGACTCAGTTGATTTTATTATTATTATTATTTTAATCTTGAATCCAGAGAATATGGTGGAGGACATGGTTTTATAGTGAGCAACACATTCAGCATCTGTGCCTCGTTCACTCTTAAGGGGTTAATTAATTAACTGATGGTGTCATTTATTTGCATGTCTGTGTTGTTTTAGCTCCTGGTTCTGACAGGCCTGATATCTCTCATTATATAAATGGTCCTTGTTCGGTACAAATTAACCTCAAAAGGCAACACTTCTGGCATAATGCTGATTACCACAAAAAATAATTTCAGTTTCTATTTTTTTGTCTCTCCTTTTCTTGTGCAAAATATTGGGTTGCACTAACAATAAAAGGGAATGGGGGCATTCTGTATATGTTAAAATCCTCACTGTTTCAATAGTACAGCCACAAAGCATTAAAAATATGTCTGTTGACATATTTTATCCAGACATATGTGATCCTGTATCCAGTTTTCCAACTTTGTTGCCATGACAATCCTAAATTAACCACAAAAATAACAAGAACAACTTTACAGCTTTACAAACACATACGCTTTAACAGAAGATTTCATTAATAGCTTTTATTAAATTACAAGTTCACATTTCTGTTTAAATCCTTCAAAAGCTGGCCCCATTTTCTATCTTTATAAGTATCTCATCGACCTCATGAGTCGATTTTTGTTGTTTTGTTTTGTGGTAATCAACATAATGGCACAAATGCTGTTAATTGAATTTTAAATCCATTTATTTAAACACCACCCTGACTATTTTCTAGGCTCGATAAATGAGGAAAAAAGAGTAAATTGTGTGAATGTTGTTCATTTTGCCCAAGTGTAGATAGACCACAGAACAAGAATCACACCATAAAAACCAACCCTTTTTTGCAGACTACATCTTGCTGTTCTTCACAGGTGTTCTTGTGACTTTGCCACTCACACACCCTGGAAAAAAAATGATAATGCAAAAAGTACAAGCTGAAATATTAGAGGGCCCAGGACAGATCCTTGAGGAACACCACAGTACGCAATCTTTCCCTTTCTTCCATCATTGTCCCATGTGGTGTCATTTGTTTCCTGTGAATCCTAACATAACACGGGATATGCCAGGCTGTGTACAGAAATACTCTCGCTGTGTGCATTTGAATTTACTGTGTGACCATTAAGAAAGTATGTTCAATAGAGTACGATGGGTAGTATGAATGAAATACGGACATACTACATCTGCCATGTTGTTACTGTCATGTGACCTATGGCGTCAGTTGCATCGCTTTACTGTCATTCATAAATCCTCATGGGATAGTAAAGTGTCCATTGAATACACTTCATATACAGCATTCAAGTTCTACTCTCACACCCTTATAGACACTCAAAGGTGAAGTTAAGACAGATGAGTGTATATAAATTCTTATAGCAACAAGAAATCTAATTAACTTAAAACTCTGATAGAGTGCAAAAGATCACGAAGAGCATCTACAAAAAAAAAAAAACTGTAAGGGAATAAAATAATGCTTATAAATGTTCAGTGGATCTATCTGGGTCAAACTAACCCTCCCTGGGAGTGTGCTAATAATTAGGTGATATTGTTGTAAATAACACGATCCTTAGCAATTAGCATAATTACTTGCCGCTTTGCAGTGATTGAATTGATTAAAATGCTACCACTCAACCTTTTTCCCCTTTCTACATGCCGAGTGTTTCATTTTAACTCTTCAAAGAGAATATTTGTTGCATTTGTTATTTTACAAATATCTATTGCTGATTTTTTATTATTATTTCAGCTCAGACAGCCCTCCACAGTATTAAAACCATATCTCTTAGGAACAATAACAAGGAATATTTCATTTGTACAATTTCCATGAACTCTCCATGTTGTTGAGGTTGTAAACACCATGAAATATAACCTTGTTGATTGTTTTTGACCTACTGTTTTTTGTTGTGGTTGTTTTAAAGAAACAGTGTTCCATTTAACACAGATTCAGACTGATACATGAATATGAGTTCTACAGAAGCAGTAATAATTTCAATGAAGCTTTCAATTTTTAATTATTATATTTTTATTTATATTTATATTGTTCTTATAATGATATATCTGCACCCATCAGAACTCCGTGAGATAAGGGTCAAGGGTCGTCGATTAGAACGATTATATGCCAAGACTTGTAGTTCATAAAGCTCTGTATGCTGACCACATGCAGGTTTACAAGACTGCACTTTCCACTGCGAAATCAGATCATTATGGTAGTTTAACTGGGTGTGGTATAAATAGTAACACTATTTTAAAGCCACCTTATTCTTCTAACTTTCATATATACTATACAGATTCATGTGAAGCATGCTCTTTCTTTAATAAGAAAATTGAACATATCCATCAGCAGATGGTTCCATCTAACCCTGATTGTAACATATTTCATTCTAGCACAGTGCCATTTCCGTTATCTTCTTTTTCTTTTCCTTCTACTTTTAAATTTCCAACAGCTGAGGAAATTTGTTCCATTGTACGAAAATCTAGATCTGTCACATGTCAACTGGACCCATTACCGACTCATTTGGTTAAAGCTGGTTTACCTTCTCTTTCCTCTTTAATCACTGATATCATTCATACTTCACTTCTTTCTGGTACTGTCCCTATTGCACTTAAAACTGCTGTGATAACACCTGTTCTCAAGAAACCAGGGACAGACTCAAAGAATTTTGACAATTTTCATCCCATCTTGAATTTGCCGTTCTTGTCAAAAATTCTTGAAAAAATTGTTGCTCTCCAGCTCCGTGACCATCTCTCTTGTAATAGTTTATATGAGGAGGTCAGGGTTTGTTCCCATCACAGTGTTGAGACTGCACTTGTAAAGATTACTAGCTGTTGATTCTGGTCTTTTATCAATACTTATACTTCTCGATCTTAGTGCAGCATTCAATACCATTTCACACTCCATACACTCCTTTTAAGCAGATTGGGATCTATTGGAATTACTGGTGTGGCTTTAAGCCGGTTTCATTCCTATCTCACAAACCGCAGTCAATTTATACAACTTAGTTTAAATCAAAACCCACTTCTGTTGTCACTGGTGTTCCACAGGGTTCGGTCTTGGGACCTCTTTTGTTTCTTATCTATCTTTTACCAATTGGCACCATATTTAGGAAATATGGCATCCTTTTCCATTGTTATGCTGATGACACCCAACTTTATCTTTCTTCTAAACCTTCCTCAAAGTTTCCTCCTTCTGCTCTTGTTCGAGTGCCTGGATGAATTAAAAACTTGGTTTTCAAGTAATTTTCTCAAACTGAATAGTAGTAAAACAGAAATTCTTCTCGTTGGTTCAAAAAATACAATAGCTAAGTCAAATATTTCTTCTATGATGATAGATAATTGTTCTGTTCCCTTGTCTAATCAGGTTAAAAGTTTGGGTGTCATCCTTGACAGAACTCATATTTACAGTGTTCCCCATTCTGCATTCTTTCACATTAGGAATATCAATCGTCTCTGTCCTGTCCTTTCACTTACTGTTTTGTGCTGGTTCTGGCTGTGTGTGACATAGATCTGTTTATAAGACCTTCCTCATGAGTGTGAAGTGTTTGTATTCTGTCACTGAACACTTTTAAACTCAAAGACCGTATCATCTGTCCCTGGCGTTGTCAGGGCAGATTTCCCCCAATGTGTTTGATTCAGCAATAATTCATCTTAAACTCTGCCGCGAGTCCTCTGTGCCCTCCTGACCAGCTGGGGCTGCACTCCAATTACTCATAGTGCTTCTACATGCCTTACGCTGAGAATTAAACCCGCTCGCTCTCAGAATCAATAGTCCCGAAGCGCTGTACTGTCCTAACATGATAAATTATGCACTTGCTAGTTAATTTGCCAACAAATGGATTATTGGCATTGGTTTTAGCAAAACTGGATACACGGTTTCTTTTGAATACAAATATGTGTGTGGAAATATGATCCTAATAAAAGATAATTTCTAATAAATTCTGATCTAACTATACTTCTTGGAAGGCCACTTAGTCTGCTGCCGTAATGTCCAGCATTACCGTCTGATTTTTAAAATGAGTTTTGGAGCATTTCTCACAGTTGTGATTTGGGAGATTATTCATGTGTTCTCTCATTGTTTCCATACCTAAACATTTACATTTACATTTATGCATTTGGCAGACGCTTTTATCCAAAGCGACTTACATTGCATTATACTATACATTTGTATCTGAGTATGTGCAATCCCTGGGTTCGAACCCATGACCTTGGCATTGCTAGTGCCATGCTCTAACCACTGAGCTACAGGAAAGCTTACATAAACACTCATTGATTTGGTATGAATCACTATTATTATTATTGCCCAAACTCAGGGATGTGGCATTGCTTCTATATTTGTCCTTAGACATGAATGAATGATATGAAATCATGCACCATATTTATCTTGTCTTTATTTATACAAGTCTGTACATAAAGTGGACAAAACGTAAGAGAGCGAGGCAGAGAGAGAGGATTTGAGAAGATCACAAGCAGTGGCTCAGATTCGGGTTGCCCAAAGCACAAGTGCTGCCCTCAAGGCAGATACAATCGATACATTTTTTTGCATATAATAAATATAACAGTATCCACAAAGCAACGCTCTAGCTGTCGTCTAGCAACATTCTAGCAACCACATAGCAACACTCTGAAAGACTCAAACTTCAGCTGAACAATGACACTATTGTCTTTTTAGAGCTGCTTTACTGCAGAACTGAATCATTATTTTCCTGATATCACTGTAAAACTGCTTTGAAACTATCTGTATCAAATAAAGCACTATATAAATAAAGGTGACTTGATTTTACTTAACTCTAGCAACACTTTAGTAACCACATATCAGCACTCTGGCAACAACTCAGAACACCCTAGAAACATTCTAGGAACTACATGTGAAAAGTGCTGTACAACTAAACTTGAATTGAATTGAATATTAACAATCTGACAATCACCCGGAACACCTTAGAAACACCCTAGCAACCACCCAGAACACCCTAGAAATATCCTGGTAACCACATTTAAACACTCTGGCAACCAACAAGAACATATCAGTACTCCAGCAACCACCCAGAACACCCTAGAAACACCCTAGCAACCACCCAGAACACATTAGAAACATCCTAGTAACCACATGTCAACACTCTGGCACACCCTAGAAACATCATAATAACCACATTTAAACACTCTGGCAACCAACAAGAACTTATCAGTACTCCAACAACTACCCAGAACACCCTAGAAACACCCTAGCAACCACCCAGAACACATTAGAAAATCCTAGTAACCACATGTCAACACTCTGGCACACCGTAGAAACATCATAATAACCACATTTAAACACTCTGGCAACCAACAAGAACACCCTAGAAACACCCTAGCAACCACCCAGAACACATTAGAAAATCCTAGTAACCACATGTCAACACTCTGGCACACCGTAGAAACATCATAATAACCACATTTAAACACTCTGGCAACCACCAAGAACACCCTAGAAACACCCTAGCAACCACCCAGAACACATTAGAAACATCCTAGTAACCACATATCAACACTTTGCCACACCTTAGAAACATAGTAACCACATTAAACACTCTGGCAACCAACAAGAACATATCAGCACTCTGGCAACCACCCGGAACACCCAAGAAACGACCTAGCAACCAACCACAACACCCTAGAAACATACTAATAACCACATTTAAACACTTTGGCAACTAACAAGAATATATCAGCACCCTAGCAACCACCCAGAATACCCTAGAAACACCCTAGCAACCACCCAGAACACCCTAGAAACATCCTAATAATCAAATATCACCAATCTGGCAACCAACAAGAACATATCAGCACTCTGGCAACCACACATAACACCCCAGAAACACCCTGACAACCACCCATAACATCCTAGCAACTACCTAAAACATCCTAGCAACACCCTAGCAACCACAGATCAACCCTCTAGCAACCACACAGAACACCTTAGAAACATCCTCGCATTGTGTTGTTATTGTTCTGAATTGCATTCACTAACATTATAAAATTCCATAGAAAATGAGATGCCACAACTCTATTAAAGCTTCTCCCGACTAATTCTCTCCACATCCGCTCCTCCCAAACAAACTTCCTATAAATCGACTTCAGCATCATTTAAAATGAATTAATATTTGCACACATTTAACATTCCCATCAGCCGTGTGCAGAGGAGGCGGTGGAGTCCTCCGGCTTTGATTTAACTGGAGTGGGCAGGACAAGTGAGCGAGTGGACGGGGTGAATATTCACGGGCAGTATAATTAACTAATGAGCACACGCCCCTGTGAGCCCAGACATGACTGATGGCTCGCCTGATTGGCCGAGATGTTGGTAAGAGGGAAGGTTGCTCAATAGGCCAGTGCTAAATGACAAATCGCTGCCCTGTTGTTTCTCTACATTTACTAGAACCAGACAATGGGAAACGATGTGGGGAATTGAAGCTAATAAAATTAAGAAAACATTTCATTGTTCCAGCCGATTCCGGAGAGTGTTTCAAGGCATCGCAGCCGGTGGGTCAAGGTCTGGTCCGAGGGCCTGTTTTGAATGCGTCAGCATCATCTCAGCTCCTCATCTGTGAAGCCCAGGGTGCCAGACATGGGCATGTTTTCACTGTGTTGTTGGATTATATCTGACATTTGACTATGTGGACTGAAGCTAGACCGACCTCAGTGTCTTGAAGGCACTACTGAGTGCTTGCTATTCTTTTGGGATACAATATTAACCATGCATTTGTGCACTTGAGAGTACAGCATATGTGTAAAGGTTAGACGGGTCACTTGTTGACATCTGTTAGTATAATAACTAGTAATGAACCGTGACATATACAAGGTCGAACACCTGTATGCCCAACAAAATGTTCTCCTTTTTTTTCCCTAGCTTAGGAATGGAAATATAAATGAGCAGAATTTGTCAAACATATGATGGAAATTCCATCCAACCCAGAATTCTAATCGAGGGCTGATATTTCAAGACACACTCAAAATGACGGCGAGTAAAAACCCAATTATTCCCAGCTGTCACACTAACTCACCTGTGACATCCCAAAAAAAAGGAGGCGTCAGATGAAATATTGTGTTGCTTATTCTGCCAACACTCCGACCCATTTGTTTTAGACAAGCTGTATAATGAGAGAGGGTCTCCTTCTCCCTCGCAGTATCCCACCACTAATCATATGCGTAAAAATAAATGGCTTAATATGCTGGGGACTTTGTTGACTGCTAAATGGCTTAAATTTGCCAGGTTGCAGATTACACATGCAGTAGGATGAGTGTAAATACGTCTTGACATGTATAAGAATGTGAGGGAGAGCAGGAGGCGCTGGAGAGGAGGTGTGTGTCAGGCAGCATTTCACAAATCAAATGTTTCTCCGAAACGGATGTACTACAAATCCAGACAAATAAGAATCAGCACAGCCACATCAAATTTATTTTACTTGGTGACCTACTTCTGAGTGACACTGAATATTCATAAATAAACAAATAAATAAATTCCATTTTGGCTATCGGATGATGACATCAAGTTACATCGATTTTGATTTGAAATTCAATAGTTGTGTCAAACAAAAATGATCTCAGAATTAGCCTTTCTTGGAAAACTTTTGCATGCAGGTTTATAGTTTATTTACAATGCACATTTATAGTAATTCAAAGTAATTTACAAAGGAAGAAAGAAAAAAAAACACATTTAAAATAATTCGTGAATAATGAATAAAACTTATTATTATTATTGCTAGTTTTATTTATTATTTAAATGGTGATGATGATGATTTTATGCACTAGTTTTTTTTTAAAAAAAATTTTAAACAGTTCTGTCTTGCTGTTTTAATAATAATATAACTTTTAAAATCAGTTAATGTAAAAATAATTTACAATAATTTAAGAAAAATGAATAATAATAATAATAATTAGTAGTGGTTTTATTCCTTATTTTTAAATTATTATTATTATTATATGCATTAATTTTATTCTTAAATGATTTTAAAACAGTTTTATGTCTTGTTGTTTTAATAATATTACAACTCTTTTAAAAATAACTGTTTTATAACTGCTTTAATAATTAATAATAATTAAAATAATTTAAGAAAAAATAATTAATATTAATAATTTATTATTATTATATGCATTATTTATTTATTACTTACTCTTTTTTTTTATCAGTTTTATTTGTCTTGTTGTTGTTTTGTCCATTGCATATTCCTGGCGATATCCAGCAGTCTGAATAATTCTGACTGTAGGTAACTCTAAATAACATTAGTAATAAACATAATGAGACTAAATAAAGTATCTAAAATAGCCTCTGTGAAAAACATAAATAAAATAAAAATGTAAATAAAAAATTCAATGAAGAGCAGATCGAGGCTGCGATCAGATAAGCGTCCCGCTATGATGACTCCTCTTATCCTTCATTTCAGATCCCAGCGTCCCCCTCAGGCCGTTGTGCTTGATGGTCCAGTCCATAATCAATATTAAAGCAGCTGGGAGGGTCCACAGAGCCATTCGTCAGCCGGAGTCTGCAGTGTGTTTGAAGGAGCGCGTCCAGCATTCCAGATGAGGGAGCCGCAGCTCATAAACCTCCTGCCGAGCCTCCCGCCAGCACAGAGATCCATTCCGGCCAATCTGCAGACTTCAGCGATCCACGTCTGGTGATGTACAGCCGTTTCCTGCGGCCTGGGTTCACAGAATGAAGAGCCGGCCTCCCCCTCAGAGCCACTAATGAAGATCAAACAGGTTGTGGTGATGGCTACACTGCCCCCCGTGTGTGTGTGCTTTTCCTGCCAAACAAATTATTCTAATGCTGAGAGCATGAAATTGGAGCTGCGGGGAGAGATGTGCTCGCTCACCCTCAGCCTCGGCTTAAACAGCCAGCGCATCTGTATGTGTGAGACCAGCTCTTTGTGCTCTCTGCTGGACGTGTGCACATGCAAACATGTTTCATACGAGTCGCACAATGATTCAAACGTAGCAATTTGCGATATGACACATCAGCGTGAGCATTTTCAGTGAGAAAACCTGATCAAACAATCCTAAATATTATAAGTCTGAACCACTATAGCCCTTCTTTTGGCAAGCTTGAGTGAAATATTTGATTATGTGTTTTTACGTAAGACTCAGTAATGTTTAACCTGAGGTTCATGTTCTTTGACCTGAAGCATTAATGGACAATTGAGCAGGAGAACGAGTGAAAACGAGCAGAAGGTTGCAACATCATGTTAGCATATATTATTAATGTTAGATCAATGTGCTGTTGTGTTAAATGTAGAGTTTCAGCGTGAAGATTCAGCATGACAAGGTCTGGTAAAGTGTAGAGTTCATAATCATAAATGTAGATTATTTGCCAGATTATAAGGCCAGATGGAAGGGATGCATGGATAGATTGACTATAGACAAAAAGAAAGAGGCAGATACACACAGCCTTATGATGATCACGCTTCATAATCAGCATTATTTACATCACAGGGTCAGTGTTGAATCTGCAGCAGTGCGGCGTCAGCAGCTGCTTTTCCTCCAGAGCTGCATATGGACCGAGCGGAGAGAGGGATGTGCGTTTCTGATGTGGTCCAGCTGTTCTGTCCAGATGTAGCCTGGAGACAACACATACAGCCCTCTTTTCATTAGCGGAAAGGAAATAAGCATGTGCATGTTATTCCAAAAGGAAAAATATGTCTTTCATCTTTCCTTTTTAGCTGCCATCATGTAGGTTAATTTTGAGTAACAGGTTAGACTACTCTTTTTTTGGTTATGCAGCCTTTCTAAAGTCGTAACAATAACAATAACAATAATAATAATAATAATATAGCTGCGAGCAGCAATTATCGGAGCCAAACACAACAAAGGCAAAATGAAGAGCAAAACAAACATGGCATGAAGCATCAAGACCAGCTGTAAAATGGTCAATCTGTAAAAACTAAAAAAAAAAAATCAATTTTTATATGATTGAATTGCTTGTCACGTTTGACTCAAAGGTGGCGCTGTCACCAAACTGACGTGTTATTGTCAGTGTGGCATAACAATGATACACAGAGAGTTTGGTGTCAGTATGCAAAACCATTGCAGAGTTACAGCTTTGGATCTTTTTGTTGCTTTGCAATTAAAATGACGGCCATGTTTTTCAAGGTACACCAGTGTCATAATGGACTATGATAGCAACTGAGACAAAGACACTGCATGGCAATTTAAAGTCAATCAGACAAACGCTACTGTAGTTCGAGCCAATTTCCGCAGAGTGCCCCATACATAAGCTTGTCAAATTGGGTGAAACTCTCTCATTTCATTTAGAAGTTACAGACATTTATATTTATGAGCACATAAAAAATGACCCACATCTGACTTTGATTGCATTCTTTACCACTTACAATGAAAATTTAAACATTGGCCATTAGTGTATAGTCAATGCACTATATTTTCAATATTCCTATGGTGGTATCATCTCGATCAGAATAACAGTTTTGAAGATATTTGCTAAAGTTTTTAAAAACTAAACCACAACATTGGACAAACCATTAAGCGAAACATAGCATGTTTGGTATAGTTGGATTCAGGAATCGAAGGAGATGACTCACATGAAAATAAGTCAACCGCATCCAATGCTATAAGCGTGTACATTTTTTAAGTCCAAAACTTTTCAGGCTCCATTTTGGGCATGTGCCGGTGACCCATACCAAGTTTCATTACGATACACTAGTGCATTCATAAAATACAGCATTTTACTACAAAATTCAAAATGGGTGACGCCCCAAAATGGCCAATATGGGAAAATTATATATCATTCGACTTGATCATGTCCCCCCAGATCTAATGAGACCATTATACTTTAAAAAACAATTGTTGGTTTAACTTAAAAAAGTAAGTTACCTGGTTGCCTTATATATATATATATATATATATATATATATATATATATATATATATATATATATATATATATATATTTTACAGTGTTGGCAAGCCATTCATTTTTCATATCTCCTGACCAGTAGGTGGCACTGTGCAAAAACGCTGCATGTAGCCTCAGATCATGGTTGTGATGTACCAAGACTCGTCTCAATACTCTAAAGCGCTGCAGAGATTTAGCCTCACATCCAATGCGGTGTGCTCTTTGTCGAATTCGTTCACGTGTTGTTTCGAGGATGTTTCTGTGCCAATTTTGGTGAAAATCAGACGAACCATCTAGGACAAGTTTGAAAAAATAGTTTTTTTGGAAAATTCAAAATGGTGAAAAAATGTCATACGTCATAGGGTGCAATCGAATCGTCTTAAGTCAGCCAAGGAATCAAAAGAAAAACAGATTTTTATTTCTAGCCCTTACTGTTCAAAAGTTATTGGCATAAATGTGAGTGCAACTTTGGACAGTTGGTGGCGCTAGAGGGATTGAGTTAGAGACTTCCAATTGGCTCTATAACTTTCTATAACTTTCTATAAGGTTCTATGGGCTGCCATTGACTCAAGATCAGAAGAAGAAGAAGAAGAAGAGCACTAACAATTACACCTTCAGTTCTTGGCCCCTAATAAATATAGCTGCAAGTGTCAATCATCATGCACTAATGTGGATGATTAGTGATCCAAATAAAACTACTGTTCTTATAAAAGTATAAGAAAAAAGTGGACCAATTTATATTTTGTAAGAGGATACATTTTTCAGTGGCTGATTTTTATATATATATATATAATTTGACTGGCCAACCGGTGCATATTTATGTATTATTTTTTATTAATTGTATTTTGCACAGTTTTGGACACTGGCTACATGCAATCATTAGTGACCACATCTGCTGTGTTCTAAAGAAGAAGAAACAAAGTATCTTTCTGTAATTGGATGGAGACTGCAGTAATTCACCACATAATCATTTACTCTCCCTCATGTTGTTCCAAACATGTATGACTTTCTTTCTTCTTTGGAACATACAAGACTATATTTTGTTCTTATATAAAGAATGTATTTTCTTCTTATATCTTCTTTTATGTTGCACAGAAGAAAGAAAGTCCACAGGTTTGGAATGACATGAACTGTCCCTTTAAAGATCATTATTTTAGGCCTGATCTAGCACAGGATTACTCTCACAAATAATGTTCACATCCACCAACAACTCATTTGTAACACTAGGGCGTAAAAGTACAGCTTAAAGATTGAGATAAAAGGTATAACAACTATGCTTAAAGGAGCAGCTTGTAATTTTAAAATAAAACGGTTATGTTTGACATTGGTGATGTGTAGTCTTGCTCCTCGACGGCTGCATCTGTGCTTAGTAATCAACACAACAAGAGCCTTCTCTTGAGTTGACTTTCAGGGCTTTTGAATCTTTCAACAATGTCAGATGTGCCGAGCATAATTCAAAACATTACTCTGTGTGGTTTCCATCTCACACATTCATATTTCTTTGTATGTTTCTAACAGCATAGATACCAATGCATGTATGATGTTGACCCAGTATCTGTTTTAAAACTACGATGCATTGGTTTGTTGAATCAAAGCACATCTTGATATAAATCAAAGATAGACATCAGTGTTCGAGTTTACCCTCACTTTTTTAGGACATCTAAGAGTTTCGGACAGCTTGACAGGCCCTAATGCACAGATATGATGAAAATGTATGCATACATAGTTTTTCCTCCACGACAGACTGTGACAGACATTAATCAATAGGGTATTAACGGGGCAGTGCATCAGCGGCGTCCGCTCGCACCATCAATCAGCTCCTCTCTCCCATTTTCACCACGCACCTTTTATCATTTTCACACAAGTGGGACTCCACACCTTCACAGATCCTGGCCGAAAGCAAATAAGGAAGATGGGGGGAAGAGAGTAAACGGAGAAGAAAAATAAATCTACACCTGACAAGACCTGGAGCAGCAGCTAAAAAATAGCCACGGTGTCAAAGAGCACCAAGCCAGGGCACTTTCTCTCATTTCAGCAAGAGGAGATGATGAGCTGCCCCTGCTTTCATCACTCCGCTGGGGCGTTCATGAAGAAAAGAAGTTCCCTTCGAGATTGAGAGATGCTCTGCCAGATAACACAGCCTTTGTATTACTGCACTAGCAGGGCAGCCTGCGAATACAAGGTCAAGACCTGCAGATGTAGGAGGCTCAAATGCAGCCTTTGCCACTGTTCAGCGGGGCTTTGATTTGTTTTGATGTATAATTAGGGTTCAGTGGGGCTGAAACAACACCTACTGTAGGGGACACTGGACTTGACTTAAGTCAGCATGAAAGGGAAGTTGCGCTCATCTTTTCTACCCTGTTGAACGCTTTGCAAACAAGAACAAATGTAGGGCGGGGCTTGATTTTGTCTGTGGGGAATTGATTGGATGGTTGCGGTTTGCTATTGGTGGATCTCATGTGAGTGACAGGTTGCCCCGCCCTCATCATCAGAGAAGAGAAGAGATGCTGCAAGAGGGAGGAGAAGATATTTTCACAATTGTATTGTATTATTGATTATTATTGGTTTTATTATTCATACAACAACACTAAATAAGTGTTAAACTGCAAACATAAGGTTAGAAGGCTACACATAATATGGAAATAAATGATAAAAATGCTTCAGATAAATAAAGTTTTCACATTCATTTGAAACTGTCCTGTGACAATTCTAAATCCAAACAGACTCGCAGCTAAATGCGACAATGGCATGAAACATTTTTAAGTAGATGAACACAAACCCTGGGAGGAACAAAGACTCAACTGAGACATTGAACCTCCTTGGGCTGAGACATATTTAAACAATATTATACAAAGCATACATACATGCATACATTTCAATTCATTAGTTAGCAGTAAAGACGGGGAAAATGCACAGCTAAGTACTGGCGCTACATAATAATCCTTAATAATCCTCATAAAGTGCATGCTTTGGAATGAATATTAGGAGTAGAGGTGAAATAGGACGGTGTATATACACAGTTACTTGTAGGCGTACAGGAGGGATTGTTGGCTGAGTTAAGCTCAGTCCAAGTGTTATGATCCCTGTAGCTTTAAAGACGTCCAGCTCAAAGGAAATGTATAAGAGGTCACTATGTGTTCACCTTAACCTTTCCATCCTCGTCTCAAGTGCCAGACAGATAGTGGAGCGAGAAAAGGTCAAGGAGCCTGAGGGGTACAAGCTTCCCGAATTTCCTACACTGGAACACAAGGCCATCCCTGTGTGGAGCAGTATAGAGTTTGGCCTCCAGCGTGTAAACTTGAATTAAGTGGGTAAGTTTGTGGGTGCTGATGATGAAACAGACTGAAATTTTTATTGTTATTCACTGGAAACACCAAACTTTAGAGGCGTTGCATCAGATTGAATGTCACTCAGCAGCGGCTCGTCTGTAAGGGCAGGTGTGTTTGTGCCCCACCAAAATAATCATACACTTGAACACAACTGTATATAAGCTGAATCAATCTTAAATGAACTCGTAAATGTGTTCAGCATTATTCAACAAATATTTTTTAGTTAAAAAATTGTTTCTAGCCTATTTTAATACATACTGAAATTTAGCGCAGACAGGTTGGCTGCTGTATGTAATGACTGTACTTCGAGGGGCAGAGGGTGCCCGAGCTCCAGTGTATTCCAGTGTAAATCTGTGGTGAAAAATGGAAATGCAGAGCTAATTGAGAGCCATATGCAGTTGCCTTTTGGTTTTCGTTAAGCCAGCTTGGGCATTTCTGATGAACTGTTAGCTGATCGTTCTGTACTCGCTGTACATCGACACAAAACCAACGTTTCACTTTTTAATGTTGTATTTGTTAATGCAGTTATCACACTTACCTAATTTGCCAATAAGCCAGTTTTATTGATTGCAATAAAGACGATGACCAAACATTATTTTTTCATCCTTCTGAGATTGTCTCCATTTGTAAAACCAAACTTTTCAAGATGTAGGAAATCCACAGCAGAGGAGCATTTATTGGCTCATATTAGCCATTTCCTGTAATAGTTTTTCACTCAGTTTCGCTTTTGAATAAATATTAAACATTGTAAAATCACTAGGTTTAAAATACATTTTGTCAAGGTGAAGTATGAAGTACTCACAAAATCTCATGAAAAACAATAACCTTTCTTGTGAACGAATTATACAGAAAGCAATCACCGCTCTCTCTTTATAATGACAGAAGCTGTCAGTCAGTGCAGCGCAAGATCAATGATTTCAGCACACTTGTGAAAACTCACATTTTATTCAATGAATCTAACTAAAGTGCTCAATAAATCTTTAATTTACAGTGTGTTGATGTTTTTTTTCACACAAAAGTATGAAAACTGATTTAATTTTGCAGAGGAGAGACACATCTTTTTTATGTCGTCTTACGTTTGAATAGCTAAATTAACACTATTCCTGACTATTTTAAGTGACTATATTCTGATTATAAACTAAGTATTACACTATTGATGCTGTTAAATCTACCTCAGGACATTGAAGATTCCGACAAACCAATAAGTGACATTTCACCAGAAGTTTTCCAGCTGGATTATATTATTGCGGAAGTTCTTAAGAACATTCTGTGCATATGGTCAATTGAAAGCCATATGGGCAGATATGAGACTGCCCCACTTGTTTTTACGTTACACACGTGACTTAATGCATTGGCAAGTTCAATAAAGCAGTCATCGAAATGTTTGCTAATATGAAACAAATTCTTTTATAAATAAATCACCATCAAATCGTTGAAAGTATAAATCCTTTATTTTAAACATGCTTTTAAATATATATCTAGTGTGAATAACCTGTAAATAAACATCTAGTTCAGTCATGAAACTCTAGAGGGCGCAGGCTGACCGGTTCTTTACATGCCAAGCGATCACATCATTACCGGCACAAGCTGATTGGCCTCTGCTGATCCTGCAGCCAATGAGATTGCTTGCTCAACATTTAAATATTCTGGTTCAGTGTTTGCTGAGTTCCTCTGAACCCCTCCACCTCCCCAGCTCCACCTGCCTAGATCTGCTACAGGATTGATGTGTGTCTATTTCTGCTGCAGCAGCAGATCTTACAGGCTCACAGCAGCAATAATCAACAGCAGCAGCAGCAGAAAAATCAATCCGGTTGAATGAGTTTTCAACTACCTCTGGAAGTGGTCAAAAGTGGACTAGCTCAAAAGATTTTGACCCTGTTTAAGCCTGTATTTAGTGTCGTCCACTTGTGATCCAATCAACCAAAATGTATCTTAATACCAGGCCTGGGGTGTGATGATAAAGGGGTAAGATTTGCAGTGAATTTCAGTCTGTTCCTTACACAACGCTTTTGTATAACTCCAGAAGACTTATGGATTATGTTGTGTTTTTACCCCTTTCTTTAAACTGGCAGGCATGATGACTGTGAACTGTCATTGCATGGACATGAGTTATTCCACGGAATAAAGAAAATCATACGGTCTGGAACAACATGAGGGTGATTAAATGATCATTTTTGTCATCTGAAAGTGCAAATCAAGTATCATGAACTATTTTAAGTGTCATAAATGTAGAAAACATCTAAACAATATATTAAAAAGACTAGATGCACATCATAAACATTGTGAAAACTGCTGAAATCTTCTGAATGTGATATTGTCACAAAGCATAAATATTATGCTTTATTTGCATTAATATAATATTCAACCCTGTTATTAAAATTGAGAACATGTCTAAACACAATGCAAAAGCCTAATTTGTATGCTTTCTGTTACAATAAATTTAAGTAAACTATAAAAAAACATTTATAAAATAATAATTAAAAACTGTCATAATGTGAACCAGGCTCTCAGTTTGGGACAAACATTTTTTTTCAGTTATTTAACTAACTTTTTTTAACTTATTTTTAATCAGTTGTAACTTATATTGCCCATGAATGAAAGACAAATGTCTTAAATGACTCGAGTAACAGGGCTGAAGTGTGAGCTTGGCTTCAAAATTCATAATAAATTTGAAATACATGCATAAAATGATTTTCTTGTCTTCCTGCCATGCTGTACAAAGAGTCCAAATGAGGTCCAGTATTGGACACAAACATAGTTTTCAAGAAGAAATGTGAGATTTGTCTTTTCATCAGTTGAAAGTGCCAAAACTGACATCTTGCAGATGAAATCGCACCAATCCAGAGCTAACAGCCTGGTCTATAGCATGGCAATTTATGGTATTTTCGGCAGGGATGGCCGTCCTTTATACAACACAGACTCAACAGAGAAGGAGCAGAACATCCATTTCTGTGTGTTCGGGGGGCATCGTGTGGAAAACATCGCATCAAACGCAATGGAGACTCTGAATGGATACAGAAGATGACAGTGCAGCATTAATATTTCAAGCAGCCTTTGCAGTTTTTTTCCCCTCTTACTTAGATCTTTTTATTTAGTTCTGAAAGACTATCAAGGTTAGCAGCATTTAGTGATTTAGTTTTAGCCCTGGTGTGTTTGAACTGTTAATGCCACTCCTAAAACATGTCATGAATGTCAGAAAGTCAAGACTTAGTGAACTGGTTTTCAGTCCAGGTTTAACATGCATACAATTATGGCTGAATAGAAATTTTGGATTATAAAAGGGGACAGAAATATTTTTGACATTCATTTGCAGCTGTAACACAGGTCAAAGAACAACTGCATGGCCTGAATTATAAAATCTGCATTCAGTAAAGCTCCTGTAGGCACCTTAATAAGCTCTCACCAGCCATTAAATAACACACTGACAATGAAGACATTACTCTTTATTATTCCTTATAACTGATCTCAGATGGCGTGCACAATTGCTGCTTCAACATCATGGCTCCTGATGAAAGAATACATGAATAATTGCAGGCCGCGACTGAGACCACAATGAAAGAGACGAGTCCAGATAGTCCATCAGCCCGGCAGAGCCAGAAAAATCAAGGCCTTTGACTCTCTAACCAGCGCTTCTTGAGATCCATTGCATACTCATCAAAGGGCATGTTTTATGGACATCTAACTTTTAGCCCCCCTAAAATAATGAATGCATTTGATCCGACATGAAAGAGACAGAAGGCCAGCTCTTCTGCCGGCGTAACGCAGACAGATAATTAACAATCATGTTAAAGATGCATTTTCACCGCCCACCATTCACAGCAGTCAAAGAGAATGACGTCTTATATATATAGATTCTTTTATATGCTTATTTATTCACTATTAAATTATAATGAAGTGTATATTGTGCCAAAACTATTAAAAGATATTCATACCTTAAAGAGGTCATACAAACATATAGACTTTATAGCAACCCGCACCGGATTGTATAGATATAGGCTAAATATTGAAAATTACTCAAAAGTTTATTGATATTGATTTATTGCACAACTGGATCAACTATGGATTTATGTAGGACACTTTTTTTCTTCTTCAAAAAATCTATTCTCTCCACAAATGTACACTCAAGACACTCAAATAATGCCGTCTGAGTAACTGTTCAGGGAATCCAGCTAAAGGTGAAACCACATGTTTTTTGGTCATTTTGATTAGCAAATTGCTGTGTTTATTATTAATAAATAACTGAAGAGCTGTACGCTTACTTAAACAACTATAATGTCAATGTAGAGTGGTTTCCACTGATGCATGTACTGTAGCATCACGCCATCGAAATGACTCGGACTCGTCCACTTTCACCTTGTTTGGGTCGCAGTGGGAGTACTTCAGTCGTGCACCTAATGTACATTGGAAACAGAGAATTTCTTAGTGTTGAAATGTTATTTCTGTCCGATTTTAACTCTCAATGCTAATTCCAACTCCCTATAGGTACAAAAAAAGCTTCTAAGTCTTGCAGGAGTTTGAGCCACTGCTTTTAAAAGCTGCTCCAACTGTGATGTTTCACGGCACGGCCTGCAGGCTCTTACACTACACTCTGCTGTCCTATTACTTTTTTTAAGTATTAGAGGCACAAATATGTAAGACATTAAATATGTTATATGACATATGTTTCTTCTGTGCTCATGTTGTGTTTCCATGTATCAAACACAAATCAATTTAAACTGCATGTAAAATCCAGTATTTGTTTAAAAAATTGCAAAGTTAAAATGAACAGGAGCCTCCTTTCACTGATCATTTGTTACTTCAGAGTTTCAGGCCTTATTTTGAAGCTCATTCATAAAATTTATAAAATCATAAAAGTTTTTGTGTGAACAAGAGCCTCTTGCTGCTTAAAGGGAAACTGCTAACAAGGATGTAGTCACTGTAATGGTTACAGTCATTTTCCCTGAACACTCAACCTAAAAGCATCGCTTTCTACGTCACATGAATTATTCATCATCCGCTCACGCATCACACCCCTTACGCACCGTTAGCCGTCTTTCATATAAATTTGATGAGGCATCTCAATTTCAGAACAACAGCCTTTCTGGTGTAACTAACAATGGGTGGTGTTCTTGTGCAAACACACATGACATTAGAGGAAAGTTAAATGAAACAAGTTAAATATTTTATCAATGCACGAGCGTTTGAAGCGTCACAGAATCCCCTACAGAAATCACTGCGTTCAGTTGTTTATCTTCAGAAGTGTGCGCTCTCTTATGTGTAATGGAACCGGCGGGAAAGCATTGTTTATGCTAAACTCACATTACTCCTGGTTCTGTGTGAGCGGCGGAAGCAGGGGCTCGTTCTCGTGACATCAGGACAGACTGCGTTCTCCACCAGAGAATAGAGCCGAACAGATCAAAAGACGAGCTGTGAACATCCCTGTGTTTTTGTTCTTCTTTAACAGTTGAGCTTTGTCACTGGCTGTGATTTAAAATGCATTTTTATTGTAAAGCAGATAAAAGTAAGCCTGAGAGAAAGAAATCAATTGTTATACAGCATATGTTGTTTTCTATGTGAATATATTGTAAAATGTAATTTATTACTGTGATCAAAGCTGAATTTTGTCAGAGTTATGTGTTTTTGTTCATGTGTTCACACTGACGGATATAATAGGAATTTTACTCGAGTGGTCTCAGGAATGAGTCCGATTCCTAATATGTTTGAGTACGAGTCCATTCCGAGTCAATATGCACACGAGTCCATGACAAGACCAACACTGCTTACAGAGTATTTAAGCTGTCTATCGCTAGAAAAGCTTAATGACTATCATAGGACAACATGCTGAAACATGCTAGCAACATGCTAATAACATGCTAATTCTTGTTGGAAACATGTTAGCAACATGTTAAATCATGCTAGAAACATGCTAAAACATGCTGGCAACATGCTAATTAATGCTAGAAATGTGCTAAAACATGTTAGCAACATGCTAATTCATGCTACAAACATGATAAAACATTAGCAGAATGCTAAATCATGCTAGCAACATGTTTATTCATGGTAGCAACAATGCAAAATCATGCTAACGACATGCTAATTCATGATAACAACAGGATAAAACATGCTAGTAACATGCTAAATCATGCTAACAACATGCTAACATGTTAAATCATGTTAGGTACATGCTAATTCATGCTAACACTGTTAAAACATGCTAGCAAACATGTTAATTAATGCCAGAAGCTAACAACAGGCTAAAACATGCTAGCAACATGCTAAATAATGCTAGCAACATGCTAATTGATGCTAGAAGCTAACAACAGGCTAAAACATGTTAACAACATGCTAAATAATGCCAGCAACAAGCTAATTCATGTTAACAAAATGCAAAATCATGCTAACAACATGTTAAATCATGTTAATGACATGTTATTACAAGCTAACATCATGCTAAAACATGCTAGCAGCATGCTAATTCATGCTACAAGCATTTTGAAACATGTTAAAAATGTTAATTAATGCTAGAAGTGTGCTAAAACTTGCTAGAAACATGCTAAATTATGCTAACAACATGTTAATTAATGCTAACAATGTGTTAAAAAATGTTAGCAACAGGGTAATTCATGCAAGGAGCATAAAAAACCTGCTAGCAAACACGTTAAATCATGTTCGCAACATGCTAATTCATGCTAACATAATGTAAATCATGTTAACAACATGTTTATTTGTTAACAATGTGTTAAAACATGCTAGCATCATGCTAATTCATGCTAACATGTTAAAACATTAGCAAAGTGTTAATGCATATTAACAAATGCTGAAACATGCTAGCAATGTGGTAAATCATGCTAGAAACGTGTGTGTTCCCTCGTTGTCCCAAACTTCAATTTTAACAATTCAATTCAAACTTTAAGCTTGTCAGAGTTATTTAAAGCTGCTGTCCGTAACTTTTTTTGTGTCCAAAATTTACAAAAATTATATAATGAGAATGTACAACATGAATCCATTTTCCAAACCGTGTTTTTGTCTTATCCTGAATCATTATGGTACGCTTATAATAAATGTTTATATTGGGACTATTTCAGGCCGGACTGGCAGGACCCGCCGCAGAGTATCACAGTAACTGCGTGACTCGCCACAGACATACATGGAGAAAAGTAGCTCCGGCTACAATGTTCTTCCGCAAGACGCGTGCAGTTCTGTTTATTAACCGCTAGAGGGCCAAAAATCACGGACTGCAGCTTTAAAACTTTCAGACAAGGTTTTTTCAAGCCAACTCCAAAGTTTGTTTATGAACTTTACTCATCTAGTTAAAATATTACCATGTCTCTTTCTCTGGCACCCCAGCACCTTAGAAGGTGGGACGCCGTAACAGGGACAAGTTACATGCAAAGAGAACAGACCAACAGGGTGTTTGAACAAATAAACCTCAATGTGTACAACCTCACATTCACAGGATGCTCCATTTCAAGTTCAACTCATATAACAAGACTAGGCAAAGACCGCTGTGAAGCCGAAGGGGTGGAGGGAGAGCTCGCTGGAGCTGTTTTTGATGTTGCCTCTGTGCCAGAATTTCCAGTCATTGTGACTGAACAAGGCGAAGCCTCTCATTCTTTGATGTGAGAGGAAGCACTTTGCTGGGATATTCTGTTCACCATTCAGTTTGATGCTGCTTTTTTCACACACAGCAGGGATCGTGATGTTCTATTTAAACCACGCGCTTGATGATGTAATATTCTGACCCAGTGTTGTGCCCAGTTCTGGCCCCTGCCAGATTATCAGCCAGTATGTTTAGGATTAGGAAACGATGTTGATACCGGCTCCCGAGGACAGAGGCGGTTTTGTTCTGGTCCAGTGGCACTTGTGGAAAAGACAACACTCCTGTGAATTACTGAAGAGTTTGATGAGGAGAAGGAAATGATGTACGGAGGGAGGGAGCTGAAGAAAAAGAAGGAGAAAGAAAACACACTGAGAGAATTCAGGAAGAGTCTTGAATGACCAGACTGCTCCCTAGTGGACTCTGTTAGACAAAATCTGGCGTTGCTTTGACAGCAGGGAGGGAACAACCAGCCTACTGTTTCTGGTCACCAACGACATGGATGCCTGTCATTTATCTTCCTGTCGGTGTTATTTTTTTTTAATATGCACCTTTTACGGCAAGAGTTTTCTGAAAGCTGTACTGCTTTTCAGACTATATGAACCATATTGAAACATTCATACTAATAATGTGAATACAGCCTATACAGTAAATCATTTTAGTCACTGGGAAAGTTAGTGGTATGTGTTAGTGGGCAATATCAGTGTGGTTTTGGTTCACCCCTCAGACTCTAAAGCTGCATTTACACTGCAGGTCTTGATGCCCAATTCTGATTTGTTGATTAAATCTGATCTTCTTTTAAAAGTGACCCATTTCCGATATCTGCATGTACACTATATACTTGGCGAAGCAACCCAAAGTAGATGTACTGACCCGGAAAAGCTTTGGCTGAAACAGAAGTAAAAATAGTGTGGACCCAGACGAAAGGTTAATACACTTCTAAAAAGGGGGTTAAAAACAACCCAAGTTGGGTTGAAAATGGACAAACCCAGCAGTTGGGTTAAATGTTTGCTCAACCTGCTGTTTTATTTAACTCAACTATTATTTAAAAATTTCTATATGGCTGGCTTAAAATGAACCCAAAATAGGTTGGAAGATTTTTTAGATTGTAGTTAATAGCAGGCTTTTGCTTTCTGCGTCATCTTTAAAGGTCAGCAAAACATTGTGTTGATTCTTCGTCCTCCACTGCGCTATTGAAAAACGTCATGTGGTCGCGGTTGGTGTCCAGAAAGACTATAGAATAACACAAGATGCATCACTTGTATTGTTTTGAATGGGAGAAAGTGCAATGCGCATTATGGCGGAATAAGACCTGCCTAAATAAGAGCCATCTCGCCGTTAGAAGCTCCGGTTCCTTTAGAAACAGTCAGACGCGCGTCTCCGAAATGAGACACAAGAGTCGCACGCTTAGAACTGCGCATTAGAAAATGAAAAGTACAGTTTTTTGTCAGAGAAGCAAAATTTATGAGATAGTTGTCAAATTTCATTGATTTCAAATATGAAAAATACCTGCTTATAATTCTGCCAGCTAGTGACATAAAAATCAAAAGCATGACGTCTATTATCTGAAAAGGTTATCTTTCATACCTAGATGTTTTTTGTTTTTCTTTAATTAAAGACCATTGTTATGCTCTGAAAGTGTAAACCCATTGAGCACAGTACAATCAAACTAAAACGGCCCACTTTACCTGCATTACCCTAGATACTTTCAGGAATAAAACTAATTACTGATTCATGGTTAAAAGAAATAATTGAACGGAAATAGTAGCAAGTAAGAATACAGACTTTACAACTGTTTGGCCCGGTTTCACAGACAGGGTTTAGGATTAGGCCTCAGTTCAATTAGGACATTTAAGTAGCTTTTATAAATATACCCTAAAAAAAAAAACATTACTGTTGTGCATCTTGAGACACTGGCACTGATATATTTTAAGATATGTCAGTGCAAGCTGCTTTCAGTTAACAACTCAAACATGCATTCCTTGTCTGTGAAATGGGAGTGTTCTATTCTAAGCTGTAATAGTCAGATTTGGCCGCTAGAGGTCTATGTTGCTCTTTTTAGCAAGACGTCAACTCTTTTTCTTCTTCACAGGTTGGATCTTCATCTGTCCTTACTGATTTAACTTCAAATACAAACATGTACATAAGCACTGAGCTACAAGACATTAAAATAAAGTATTAAAATAAAGTTGTCCAACAAATTATTCTTTTTTTATTTCTAAAATGAATGCCTGAATTAATTAATTTTGATTTTTGTAAGAATCCCATAGTTTTCAGCAATAAAGTGATTGATACATCAATATAAAATAACATATATACATAGAAATACCAATGGATTTTGTTTAACTAAGCTTGATAAACAATAAGAAACAGGTTTTTAATGAGATTCTGTAAATAAAAAGTCAAAACAATAGCGCAGTATTGCAAGCTCTCCTCAAGGTTTAATATTTCAAACTTAGTTGTAAGCCTATTCTTTGACAACTATAATCAACATTAACTGAGCTCATTTGCCTGTAGGTGGTGTCAGTAAATTCTGTTCAAATCTGTTATAGCAAGCAAAGTGTACCCTTCCGGTAACATATTTAGCTATTTTAACACATTATGTGAAGCATGCTAAATCCCTAAAAATGTTTTTAAAGAGAACAAAACAAGGCCTGAAACTCTTAAAATTGCCTTCATTTAAGTAGCCTACACACTTGTTAAAACTAATGTAATTCTATTATTGAGAGAATACTAGAGTAGGTAAATAAATAAATCATTGAGCTGTCGGGTCGAATTTAGCGGGAACATTAAAGCTTACGTCATTCGTTCTTGCATGTTTGCGTCATGTGCGTAAACACTGAAAATAATTTCCCTGCTAATATACAGTATATGACGTGAACGCGACAGACAGAGTCTGTGTCAATATAGTCTCTGTTGTAATCTTTTATCTTACTGTCAGTGGCTCTTGGTGCAGCATGATCTGCTCTGATATGGCGATACACGGTAACCATGGCGATTCCTCAATCCATCAGATTCATCCGCGCTGACGTAGAAGAACTACTCTATTAACATGCATTATTATGTTTCAACCACAGATGGCGGTAGAGAATAAACAAATAATAGATTACAGGTTTGAATTTAGTGTAATCTGAGCTGTCACTCTGTATGGTCTATATAGTTTGGGTCCAAGTGTTTGTTTGTAGTCAGATATTTTCCAGAACTTAAAAAAGTTTGTTTGATATTTTTTCCTACAATAATAGTAGCTTAATTAAAGCAGTAGACACTGCACTTTGTACTAAAATTGTTTTTTGTTAAAATTCTTTGATTGTTGTTATACTCCCGCTTTGGAAAAGAAAAAAAAAAACAGTTTGTATTTCAAGGCTCAGCTCATCTTGGCAGTAAATATAACTGGTGATGCTTTGTGGGAGGAGCCAGGCAGGAGGCGGAGTCACAGCAGTGCGATAAAGAAATGTCGGCCGTTGATTGGTTGCTGTCCGCGGTGCTGATGCGGGAGAGAGTGACGATCGTCGGACGCGCGCTCTGCGTTGTGCTGGTCGAAATGGATTTCCACTGGATCTTTCTGCACGGGATTATCGCCTTTGGGATTTAGGACCGCAGCTGGAGTTGGAGTATGATTCACAGACAGCTCGTACTGTCCCAGGTAGGTGTGTTTGTGCTCGCTCTTTACTGTCCATGTGTCATAATGTCTCATTGAAGAGCCAGTTCCCGCTCTGCAAACGCGCGTCAGTCGTTTAAAGATGTCGTGTGTGTGTGTGTGTGTGTGTGTGTTCTTTACCCTGATACTGGTGCTATAGGAGGGATCTCTCTTTCTCTCTCCCTCTTGTGTCATTGAGCTTTCCTCTCTTCCCTCCAATCAAGAAGCGCATGACACACAATGTGATGCTGACATGCATTTGAGCATGATGATGTTTACATACTTCCCCAAACCAAAGGGATACACAAGCTGAGGAAAAAAAAGAAAAGAAAAAAATATATATATATAAATATAAATATATATATATATATAGTAAAATATGACATTGGCTATATACAGTACATTATGTGCTCTTGGTGCTGATAGGGGCTTAAATTCTGCCATAAGAAACAGAAGAATTCTATTCTTATTTTCACTCTTATCTTATATTCACTAACTACATTGGATATGACGATGCTTATTAGATCAGAGTGACAAAAATTTAATTTTGATCAAAATACAGCTTTCAAGAATCCAGTGCAAATGACTTTCCTGTGTAATTTGTGGGTCTGTTGATGATGCATACATAGTTATGACCCAGTCATAAATGCTTTTGTCATAATAAATGCATTAGACTACGTCAAAAGTGCTGGAATGGAAACTAATACCTAATTATTTCAAAACTGAAGCCCATAATGTTAATATGGAGGGTGTTCTGAATCTGGATGTCGATATAGAGTAGCATCAGGACTGCATCATCATCATTAGTTCATAATTCTGGCCTTCAGTCAAAACAGAAGATGCTTCATATTATTCCTGTCTGGCACTATTATGGATCTGATGCCACACTGTTGATTATGAGAGAGATTTATAAGCGTTATGATGCAGTGGGTTTGGCCTTTATTGGATGTGAGGTTAGGAATGATCGTCAGGGTTCATCAAACAGGACTCAGGGTGCTGTTTACCCCGGGCACTCTGGGATTATCGTGGCTTGGTAAATGTATTTACACATCCAAACGCACATGCATTTACCAAACTATCTAAAAGGGCACATAGCATAGACTTCCTGTTCTTAAATAAAGCTATACTTATAATTCATAATGACTAACAGAGCAGAGCATCTCCAAAACTGCAGCTCTTGTGGGGTGTTCCCGGTCTGCAGTGGTCAGGATCTATCAAAAGTGCTCCAAGGAAGGAACAGTGGTGAACCGGAGACAGGGTCATGGGCGGCCAAGGTGTGGAGTGAAGGCTGGCCCGTGTGACCGATCCAACAGACGAGCTACTGTAGCTCAAATCGCTCAAGAAGTTAATGCTGGTTCTGATAGAAAGGTTCAGAATACACAGATCATCACAGTTTGTTGCGTATGGAGCTGCATAGCTGCAGACCAGTCAGGTGCCCATGCTGACCCCTGTCCACCGCCGAAAGAGCCAACAGTGGACACGTGACCATCAGAACTGGACCACGGAGCAATGGAAGAAGGTGGCCTGGTCTGATGAATCACGTTTTCTTTTACATCACGTGGATGGCCGGGTGCGTGTGCGTCTCTTACCTGAGGAACACATGACACCAGGATGCACTATGGGAAGAAGGCGAGCCGGCGGAGGCAGTGTGATGATTTGGGCAATGTTCTGCTGGGAAACCTTGGGTCCTGCCATCCATGTGGATGTTCCTTTGACACGTACCACCTACCTAAGCACTGTTGCAGACCATGTACACCCTTTCATGGAAACGGTATTCCCTGGTGGCTGTGGCCTCTTTCAGCAGGATAATGCTCCTGACACAAAGCAGAAATGGTTCAGGAATAGTTTGAGGAGCACAACAACGAGTTTGAGGTGTTGACTTGACCTCCAAATTCCCCAGATCTCAATCCAATCGAGCATCTGTGGGATGTGCTGAACAAACAAGTCCGATCCATGGAGGATCCACCTCACAACTTACAGGACTTAAAGGATCTGCTGCTAACATCTTGGTGCAGATACCACAGCACACCTTCAGGGGTCTAGAGGAGTCCATGCCTGGACGGGTCAGGGCTGTTTTGGAACCAACACAATATTAGGAAGGTGGTCATAATGTTATGATAGAGATATAATCGCTGTTAACTGCATGACGCTACATAAGTTTTTTTTTTTCTCAAGATGTGAAAAACAAGACCGCAGTGCACCCTGAACTAATGAAAATACTTTGTCTTTTGTGAAAGCTCATGATGGCTGCTAATGGGAAATACACAGCGTGCCAGAGGGAGCGTAACTTCATAAGCTCTCTGTACGAGCGCAGCTGACCTATATATGCTGCCGTCGCTCACTGTCACGCTTCACTGCGTTCTCCTGCTCTGGAGGCTCGACAACATATACTTTCACGTCAGGACACTGTTGAATTTTGCAATGGTCTTTTATTGTTCTTTGGCAGTCTAATAATAGCACACACACGCACGATCCCAGAAGACACAAACAGTGAGTTTCGCTTGCTGGGCGTTGCTTTAAAATAGTGTTGAATATTAGGATTACAGTTCATTATTATTATTATGAGGAGATTTTTGATCTTGAATCCTCCATGTGTTTTCCATTGATCTGTAGTTGTACAGATGGCTGAAATTCTGCACCCACAAAAGCTTTTTTTGTTTTCAGTCGTATTCACACAGATGCAGAGGTCAGCGCAGGCCTGTGAAGATATACTTAACATAATAATATCTTCATTGTCTTTCTCTTGTCCTCTGTGGATCTTTGTTGTCAATCCTCAGCGGATTGTCTCTGGTTTTGCAAGTAAATTTATATTCAGGCTGCCTAGATAAAGATAAGAGTCTGAATATGTTTTGAAATCAAGACTGTCTGTAAAAGAATACATGCTTTAAAGCTGCAGCTCTGTATTCAATTCACTGCAGATGAAAAGAGCTGCGAGGAGCGTCACAGGACTAGTTAGAGGTGTTAAAATGATTTTTATTTACAGAAGGACATGTTGTTCATGGTCATTTAAACAAGAACAGCACGAAATGAGTTCTTTAAATTAAGAAGTTAGCTAATATGACTGAATCAACCTGACTACACGCCAACTAATGACAGTCATTTTTTAAAGGTCAGATCAGGTAAAAATGGCTCCTTAAGGTACTTTTTACAGTGAGAATGAAAATAAAAAGAGTTGGGTTTCTTAAAGTGGACTATAACGCCCCTTTCACAAGATGTAATATAAGTCTCTGGTGTCTCCAGAATGTGTCTGTGAAGTTTCAGCTCAAAATCCCCCACAGATCATTTATTATAGCTTGTCAAATTTGCCCCTATTTGGCTGTGAGCAAAAACACGCCGTTTTTGTGTGTGTCCCTTTAAATGCAAATGAGCCGCTGCTCCCGCCCCCTTTCCAGAAGAGGGCGGAGCTTTAACAGCTCAACAACAACAAAGCTGGAGAATCTCACGCAGCCAAAATGAGGATTGTCAGTAACGGTGTTCAGCCTTACATTGTTCAAACCGGAGTCGACACTGATGGAGAGACTCAGGAAGAAGTTACAACTTTTAGACGTTTCTGAATGGTTAGTGGATAAATTTATGTAGTTGCTGTGGAGTTGATTCAACTCATCCACTAGCATGTGCCGTCATGTTAATCTTTTGTGCTAAACCCGTATGGACGCTGGAATAGCGTAACCCGTTCACACCATAACGTTTATGATTGCTATCAAATGCTGTGAATGCTCTAATATTTTTTCCAAAATATCATGTAGACAGAAACGCTCCTTTTTTAGCAGTCGATCTTGTCAGGGTCAACTTCAGGCTATCTAAGCTAACGAGACTCTAAATAGTGTTCAGTGCTCGTCTGTGCAGTCAATGACAGAACAGTTAGCATGCTTTGCTCAAACGTTTGCCATGGTGTTAGAACTGGTACACCGTTGTCACTTAAGAAAACAAAATGGCGGTGCCGTGGGTGGAAACATGCAGATTAATTGGTGGTAATATTATAATAAGATCCCCTTCCTACGTCACTAGGGGAGCGAAATCTGAGCGGCTCATTTCATCTTAGACCGGGGAACAACAAGAAGTTTCTGTGACTGAGATTGTAGGGATTTTTTTGGCTTTTGTTCCTAAATTAGATCAGCAATATAAGATGGATCTAAGCCATGTAGAGATTTAAATACAAATAATAAAATTTTTTATAAAATTAATCCTAAAAGAAACAGGCAGCCAATGCAATGATTTTAACACCGGGGGAATATGATCTAATTTACCAGTGTCTGTGAGCATTCTTGCAGCCGCCTTTTAGAGCGTCTGCAGTCTGTCTGAGACTTTATTTTGAGCATCATAATATAGCAAATTGCAGTAATCTAATCTTGAGACGATAAACGCATGAATAATGTTTTCTAAATCTTTCTAGGATAAAAACGGCTTAATCTTAGAGATCATCCTCAATTTGAAAAAACTCGTTCTGACAATTTCATTTATCTGCTTATCTGCTTGTCAAATTTTAGTGTCATCCCCAAAAATTTTTATTTATTGTTGCTGTTTCTTTCAATTTTTTGTTAAACCCAAAATAAATCACACACACACACACACACACATATATACATATACATATATATATATATATATATATATTTTTTTTTTTTTTTTTTTTTTTTTTTTAAATATATATTTAATATATATTAAAGACAATCAAGTATATTTTGTAAATTCTGAAATTATTCTCATGACATTTAGGCAGATTTATTCCCATTTAACATATGTGAATGAATCTAATTTGCATTACTTCAAGAATCAAGATGAACAAACTCAAAATTTGGGGGGAAATGCTTAATAATCATAAACAATGTCACAATGCAATAAATTATTTTCATGCTAAATATACAGCAATTACTTACCCTTTTCTTTTGATTTTGGGGTTTAAAAAATGATGAGCATCAGAGAACATCAGATAAAGCCTCAGATAACTCCCCAGCACTGCCAGAAACAGATGATTTTAGAAGGGGGATCGAATCGATAACGGAAGGTTGCGCTCAACTCAGGGAACACTGCAGTCCATTAAGTTAATTATATGGGAACCTTTCACATAGTAATGAAGCCATACTTCCTGGTTAAAGTTGTCATTTGAAGAAATCTTTTCTCTTTCAGGATATGAGAATGAGCTGTGTCAGCGGTGAAGATGATTGCCATGTGATTTTCTCTCATTATAAACACTTTATTGTCAGTTACTCCTCGAACCAGGGAATATGAGTGAGAGTGACATCATCACTATTTTTGTCCTCATTGTCTTAACACTGACTCGATGAGGAGCAGCTTTATGGCAGATGGGATTGAGCAATGACAGTGTGTGTTTTGGTGAGAAGGAGGCGAGCTCATACGGGTCATTCCTGTTCTGCAGCACATTTAAACTCTCTAACTCAGTCTCAACATATTTTTAGTACAACATGAATATTGACTGTTGAGAGGATGTTTGAATTATGCAAAAATGGAGTGTTCTAATAATGTTTGTGTGTATAATAATGTGCTTAACTACTTAAAAACGTTCTTAAAACATTTATGACTTGATGGAAACATTAGAAAAACATTCTCAATACATAGAATAGTAAGACAATATTTTTGAATGACTTGCGTAATTTAATCAAAGAGGAAGAAAATCAATCTATCTAATACCACAAAACATCACAGTAATAATAAAATGCTTTGGTAAATCACAATTTTTGCAATTCGATTATCCCCCAAATCGTGCCTACTAAGAAAAAAAAAGATCTGGTCACTGAAAGGTTCTTTGAGGAACACAAAATGGTCTTCTATGGCATCACTGTGAAACCCTCTCAAGGAAGCTGTATTTTGAAGAGTGTAGTGTATGAGAGAGAATCCTCTCACTGGATCGGTGCCCAGGGTGTCAGTGGGTTAGTGGGCGTCCCGAGATTCACCCATGTGTGAACGTCTTCCTGTGCTGCTGGGAACTGAGCTGTCTGTGAGCTGTGCCTCACATTCAACAACGGCACATGATGTATATCTATGGAACCTGATTCCACAGCAGATTATAAGATAATCTGAGATCACAATCTCATAATCTTTTTCTCATAATTCCGAGTTTATATCTCACAATTATATATATATATATAAAAAAAAAAAAACTCAGAATTGCATGTTGTAAATTTGGAGTCGCAAGAAATAAAGTCAGATTTGCGAGATATAAAGTTGCAATTGTGATAAAATAGTCAGGATTACACGTTTAAATATCACAATTTTGACTTTTTTTCCTCAGACTTGTAAAATTTAAACTTACCATTCTTATAAATAATTATTTTTGTAAATAATTCCAATAAACAATAATTCTTATAAATAATTCAGAGTTTATATCTCACAATTATAAGGGAAAAAAACTCAGAATTTCAAGTTGTGCATTTGGAGTTGCAAGAAATAAAGTCAGATTTGCGAGATATAAAGCTGCAATTGTGAGAAAATACTCATAATTACAAGTTTATATATCACATTTTTGACTGTTTTTCTCAGACTCATGAAATATAAACTTGCAGTTCTTAGAAAAAACGTCTGAATTGTGAGATAGTCACATTTACCTTTTTTATTTTCTATTACGTTGCAGAAATAAGCTTCCATTTACACCTGTTACATGTTCCCTGTTTGCTTGGACTTTTATGTTGTATTTTCCTGTTTCCTGTGTCTAGTTTTGTAGTTCTTTTGTTTCATTGGTTTCTTGATTGGAATGAAACAGAGGGACTACAAAACTAGACACAGGAAACAGTCAAAAACAAACAGGGAACATGTAACAACACCAGAACGGCAACAAAAATGCTACAAAAATATCAAGTTTAATGTAATATACATTTTTTTTTTGCAACCTTGCAAGATTATTGTGGTACATTTTACAAGAAAATACTGTCTCAGTTTTTCTACTCAAAAATGTTGTTACTTTGCCGTTTCTGTCATTGTGAAATTTACTGGCCACTTTTGAGTGAAGATCGTTCGTGCTCCAGTTGTTTTTCAGTATGTGTTATTTACACAGTCTCCATTATCACACATTTCAGCCCCACCGGGGTTTGGGATCTGTGCTGGTATCCATTTCTCGAAGAGCATTAGTAAGGGATGGAGCTGCTCGTGTCTAATAGTCTCATTCTTTCTTGCTACAATGAGTTTTTTTCAGAAAGATCAATGAAAGTGACGTGCTGTCCACAACATTACAGCCTGAGGAACATCAGCTGTGAATCTCAGATGGGACGTAATTCACTTAAGTCATGTGGATAACACTTCTGTTAGCTATGCAGGATACGTGATGTTAACATTGAGAGCGTTTGCTCGGTCTCACGCCATATCAAAACCTAATTTATGTCGTTTGGCGATCGATGATTTCTCGCAAATCCATAGATGTATTCTGCAGTCAGAAGAAGCTTGAGGGAATATCAGTGTTCACTAACATCCATCACAGACGCAGTAGTTAGTTTCAGTGATTTGCTGTCATGTTTCGAGGGGTTATAGAGAGGATGTTAACGAAATGTGTTAGAAATACTCAATCTTATTGAAATTATTGATTTTATTAGGACCTGCAAACAAAGAGATTGCACTTCAACCCTCCTATAATGTGTGTAGATGAATGAATGATGTTGCTGTTGTTTAACTCACTTACCTTACAGGGGTTTAGAATAAAGAATATTCCAGGTTAAATACATGCTCAAAGTGCATCACAAAAAAATGATCATAAAACATTTTGTTCTTTAAGTTTTTGCTTGTTTTTCATGAAGATTTGTGTAGATACCGTTCGAAAGTTTGAAAGAAATTTTTACTTTTATTCGTTAATGATGCATTAAATTGATCAAAAGTGACAGTAAAGACATTTATAATATTATAAAAAATCTATTTCAAATTCTATTTGAAATTTCTATATTTTTCAAAAAATGTTTCCAGAAAAATATTCAACATTGATAAAAATCATAAATATTTCTTGAGCAGCAGATCATCATATTAGAATGATTTCTGAAGGATCATGTGACACTGAAGACTGGAGTAATGATGCTGAAAATTCACAGGAATAAATTACACTTTACTATATATTCACATAGAAAACAGCTGATTTACATTGGAATAATATTTCACTATTTTTACTGTTTTTTTTTTTTTTTGATCAAATAAATGCAGTTTTAATGAGCAGAAGAGACTTCTTTAATTTGATTAACCCGGTAACTTCTGGATGAAACACAAAAGGACACCAGAAACTGGTGTAATTCATTCATTTAACATGATTTGATTGTTACTGCATTAATGTAATCTGGAATATTGCTTTAAAATGCTTTGGGTGTTTGCAGATTGATGTGTTTTCTGATCTTGTACTACATGTACTGTCTTGCTTAATGCAGCAGTGATTTTGATTGCATTCTTGCATTTTACATATTAATAATAACATCAATGTAAAACATCTATTTTTGTTTGAAGCTAAACCCTCTGACAGCACTGAAGGTTCAAGCTTGAGCGTCCAGCTGTCAGTCTGCTAAACTCTCGAGGTTTGTTTTATGCTGTTTCAGTAACTCCTGACCTTCTCCTCAGGATTTGATGTGCTTTGAGTCGGTGAATCATAATGCTGCTGCACCTGTGTAGTGTGAAGGTCAGTGCTCTTCTTCATGTGACTCCTCCTTCATCACCACCATCATTATCTTCACCAGCGTTTGCTCTTCATGACCAACAAAACTCTCACTTTTACGCTCTTATGTGAAGATTTGGATGAGTTTTGTTCATTTAACAGCCTGTTAACTGTCAGTGTCCCCGTGGCATTGCCTTGTTTCCCCGACACATAATTTAGTAATCATCATAAATTAGAAAGCTTTAAACAGCTAAAATTCATCCTGTGAAAACCATTTTGAAATTAAACATTGTTTTACCATGTAAACAGTACTTTTTTAGTCCTTTTAGTGGATACATTTTTGTAATATCAACTTCAAATTTGGATCACAACTTGGTTACACATATGGCATTGATTTTTGAGCAATTTTAGACTAAAATAAATATTTTGTATGAAAAAAAAAATAGTTCAGTACATTTGCTTTACAGTAAACCTAAACTTTTTTACTTTGGTTTTTTGAAGTGCTTTCACTTCTGCAGTAATCTGTTGAGCGTCTCCACTCATTTTCTCCAAAGGGAAATTGATTTTTAAAGATAACTTATAAATCTTTATGGACAGCCCTACTGTGAGCCACGAGGTTGTTAGTCGATGGTATTTGCTTCTGTTGAAGCCGTTAGCCCTCATTATTGCAACTAAGTTTTAAAATAATGGTGTTTAACAGCTGAATTCTTGGTGAAAAACTACATTACCCATGATGCTCTACAGAAAATCCCACCAATCAATGAGTCAAAACAAACAAAACACACCAAAAGATCTCATTAGATAATAATCATAAATGTTTCTTGAGCAGCAGATCATCATATTAGAATGATTTCTGAAGGATCATGTGACACTGAAGACTGGAGTAATGATGCTGAAAATTCAGCTTTGATCACAGGAATAAATTACTTTATAAAATATATTCAAACAGAAAACAGTTATTTTAAATTGTAATAATATTTCACAATATTACTGATTTTACTGTATTTTTAATTAAATAAATGCAGCCTTGGTGAGCAGACAAAACTTCTTTTAAAAACATTAAAAATCTTACAGATTCCAAACTTTTAACTGGTAGTGTGTATATATATATATATAATCAACATTTTAAATGAGTACACTGTAAAAAAAACATATTAAATACACTGTATTAAAAAAGTAAGTTACCTGGTTGCCTTAAAATTTTGAGTTCGTTGAAATTAAAAATTTGAGTTAAATCAATAAAGGCAATTGGTTTATTAAATAGAAACTCAAAATATTATGTTATATGAACCACATTAATTATCTAAGTTAATTTGACAAAAGAAAGAAGTTGTGATAACAAATCATGAAAATTATTTTTTACAGTGTAGTTTTTCTCCATTGTGCAGTTTGCAGTGCTTCATGGGAATGTAGTTCTTTCCCTCACTAAAGCTGTTAAGTTCACAGTCTTGTATTTTTGTCCAATTTTCAAATGCTTTTTTGCTTCAAATCAAAGTTTGTAATGTTGTGATTCTCCTCGTAGCTGGTTGGTTTGGTTCATGGCTTAAAACTCTTTAACAAAGACTTTTTTGAACTCTCTATGAAAGAAATGAATGGGAAAAAAATACTTCTGGACCCAGCGCGGCTGAAAAAGTCGGCAGACACTATTGCACTTCATTACCAAACATTCATGAACTACAACCATTTAAGTTCAGATGCTCAGAAAGATTCAGATTCAATCTAGAGCTACTGACAAACACCTCATAGATCATTCCTGACTTTAATGGATAACTTCTACATGGATGAAGAAAAATAAAAATGATTTCAATGTTGGTTCAAGCTGGTTTATCCTTACCATGTCTTGGTAAAGCCAGTTTAATGACTTAAGTTAGTTGAGAAGTTCGGTGAAGACACTGTTCAGCAGGGAAGGAAAAGCTTCGGCAGTCCTGTGGGAAACATTTCCCGAGGAGATAAATGCTGTGTCATTTTGGGCATGTTTTCTTGCTTTCTCTGACACTCCGTTTACTGTGGAAGAGCTCCCAGAGGCATTGCTATTTTAAGGTCTGTGTGTGTGTGTGTGTGTGTGTGTGGCAGGCGTTCAGAGACATGTTGGCTGTTTCGTTGTATTTCACCATGATGATCATACCTAATACTTTAGGGCAAAACAGGGAATATTGTGAATCTCCCCCTGCACTCTACCTAAAAGACGACTGAAGCGTGTCATTGTGATTGTAGAAGTCAAGAGTAAGGCATACATCGTTCTTATATCACCCATGGTTGATTGTTTTGTGCCAAAAACTGTAAAGAACATCTCATTGTTGCATATAAAATCAATGCTAAAGCTTCACTGTAGATTTATTAATACCTTCAGTCTGTTCACAGTCATTAGAGCAATATTTCCTCTTTATTCGACTTTATTGGTTTTGATGCTGCATGTTCATCTCCATTCACTTCCATCTTCTGGAAAGTGCTATACATTCTGACTAACACTCATACGTCTCTGTATGTCCATAAACAATGCATTGCAAATGATGTTTTAAAAGGCCACTTATGCTGGATATCTTGAACACTATTAGATTCAGGACATGTTGACTGGAGTTATCATGCAGTTCGGTTTTAAATAGCTCAGTTTTTCCAAGTTAGTATATGATAATATTAGAGAAGTTGGTTTACTCTTAGTAGAGATACACTGGGGGAAGAAATAAGGTAACCTAAAAATGATAACATCTAAATTAACTGGTTATATTCAAGTCAGAAATATTATTTAATATAGCTGAATTAACCTAAATACATTAATTTATACCAATAAAATTCACTTTTTTGGGGTTGCGTATTCAGACAGTAAAGGAGGTTTAAGCACCAAGTCAGAGGGGAATATTTTTAGTAAACAAAAACTCTTTCAGTCTGTTTCTCACACAAAGATATCGTATGACTTCACATTTTCCATTCTTAGGCAGATTTCACTGGTGAAGCCCAATCATTTCAATAGGAATCCGTGCGATCAGGAGTTTCAAGGGCGAAAGATTACTTCATACATCGATATACTAGAGATAATAGACTATAAACTTTTTTTGCCCACAAAAATTCATGTGAGCACTCATTTATACTGTAGATTATTTATTTCCTTAGATTAACATTCATTGAAATTACAAGATTTTAGATTTTAAAAAAAAATTAAATTTATTATTATTATTATTCAATTTCAGAATTGGTTAATAAATTCTATATGCTATACTCCTTAAAGAAATATTTGTATTTCTTAATATAAATATAATATAAATAATATTTGTTGCATCGACATTTTCAGTGCAACAGTTTTATTTCCGGTTTCAAAATACACTTCTGTTATATTCTAGAAATTAAGATGATTAATATATATCTTAAAATGTAGAAATAGTTATAAAGTTGTCTAAACAAACAAAAAACATTTCTTTGGCCAGTTCTCCATGTTTTTCAGCAATAATCAATAAATGGAATGTCATTTTTATGGATGTTTGTTTCTGCCAAGGAATAAAAAACAGATAATTTCACATTTTATCTCACAATTCTGAGTTGTTTTTCCTGAGAATCTCACAATTCAGACTTTATAACTGTGAGTTTATATCTCAAAATTCTCAGATGATTAATAAAAAGTCGCAATACTTTTTTTATTCCGTGTCGGAAACAAGCTTCCATATATTTTTTTTCAAATGAACTGATCCCAGGAAAAAATAATGAAGCCAGTCAGATAGTGCCTTCAGGTTACTTCCTAAAGTGACGTTGCGTGATTTTCTGCAGAACCTGTACCAGAGCAGGTTTCTGGGCCTGGCGGCCATGGCCTCGCCGTCACGGAGCTCTCAGCACCGGCGCCGGTGTAAGGATGGGCCTCGGTTCGGCTTCGCTCACCCCAGCGAAGCTCTAGCTCTGCCGCGGTCCACGAGCGACACGGATCTGGTGTCCTTACAGAGCCGCTCCACCCTGACAGTCAGCACCTCCCTCTACTGCATCGGCCAATCAGAGGACATCGTCATCTGCTGGGACGTCAGAGAGGAAGTGGATGCTGGAGACTGGATCGGCATGTACCTTATTGGTGAGAATACGTCATTCCACTTGATTAATAAGGTTTCTCAGTCACCAATATTGTGAAGTAGGATTACAATTTAAACAACTGTGAATATATTGTAAAATGTCATTTATTCCTGTGATCAAAGCAATGCATACACACACATAATAGCACAACAAACGGCCTTTTGCTGTTACTTAACACCTTTTCTTTCTTGTTACATTACAGATGAGGTTCTGTCAGAAAACTTTCTGGACTACAAGAGCCGTGGGGTGAGCGGCTCCCACAAAGGCCAGATCGTGTGGAGAATCGATGCCAGCTTGTACTTTATGGAGGGTACGTATTCCTCTTCCCGTTTCGTTCAGACTTTTTGTCTCTTTCTTTTATTAATGCACCCCTTTCTATGCAACCCCCATTTTGGCAAGTGGGGCGTAAATGAAAAAAGGTTGCTGCTCATAAGTGATATATTTATATTTTATGTAGCTGTGTTGTAGCAACAATGCTGAAGCCACAAGTCATTTCAAATCTGAGGGTGATATCTCTAAAACTATGAATTTTATGAAACATTTTCTAGGACCATGTCATGTTTTTAAGAGAAGGCTAATAAAATAATATATTGCCTCCTATAAGCTCTCTTGTCTGGTGTGGTGAACTGCCCCATTCACGTTTCTGATTTTTCTCTCTCAACAAATCTTTCACACCTCTGCCGGTATGAGACCTAATCATCATTATTCTTTTATCATTATTCTTTTGTTTTTATTCAGCCAATATTAGCCTTTATTCTCACTTTTAATGGTTTTCCCATCCACACCGCTTTGATCCTAATATACATCAGTCTTTCTAGAAAACAAAATAAACAAAATAAATTTGAGAAAATACATCATGAAAACAGCAGGTGCATTAGAGCTACAATCAGCATCAAGCTACATAAGAAAATTTATACGATTAATACTATGATTTTACTCAAAACTCACTTTAAACCACCAGTGAGTGTTTGTAATAACTTCCGATCATGATCTAATGTGGATTTTGGTCATATAATGTTGTTAAAATATGTTATTTTAGCCTTTTATAAGAAGCTAATCGCTACACCTGCTTAGCATTTATAATGTAAACATCAGTTATTGTAATGAAAATACCTCAAATCGCGTAAAAATCACACATAAATCATATACTATCATAATGTTGTGTTTATTAGCTTCTTGTTTCACGGTTAGAAATGTTTCTTTGGGTTTATTCTTCACGGAATAGTTCACAGAATTCAACTGTACTCTGTTTCGGATCGCATAATTCAGTGGGAAATGAATAGAAATTATATTCTGTATGGCAAAATATTTAGCAAACATGTGAGAGTAAATCAATATTTCTCCAAATATGCACACTTTTGGGCTAAAAGCCCTATCCGCAGCAGACGTGAACGAACATAAGTGCATGTTTTTGTTCTATTCACAATATCATAACTTACCGATTGATTATTTTGCACTTATGACATAAATGAAGAAATTACTGACATGGATCCGAGTTTATCATAAATAGTGGTAAAATATCGAAGCTGGAGTTGCAGGTTAAAGAGTTAATGCACCCTTAATAGGCAGCATCAGGGTTTGAATTGCACTTATTTCTCTGCATGCCACTGATGTTGATTTTTGCTGTGGTGAAAATGCCACAGCCACAGATTCAGTAGGGACGTCAGATGGACTTCATCATCTTCAGGATTAAAACAGTTTCAGATGTCACTGTATTTCAGACATTTCTCAACGTCTGCACTTTTTCAAGGCCGTCTTCTGCTTTGATCTGGGAATGTGTCTTCACCTCGACTCACACATGCTGTTTGACTGTCAAATCTACAGCGTGATTATATAAATCTCCTTCCATGCATCTCTTTCTATATCTCAAACCAACCAGATTCAGATTTTCAGCTTTTGAAGTTCCTCGCCATCTGCCGTTGATTTCGTAGCAGCGCTGCTTCCTCCATGACCGACCCGTCTGTCTCATAATGTGTTTCCTTTCATGCAGCTGTGCCATAAAATGAGATTGATTGATACACTGTTCATCTACAGCTTTAGATTTCAACTCCTTCAACTGAACGTGTGATGAATCTAGTGTTTATATGATGTTTGAATGAGGTGAAAGACACAATTATTGATCCTACTATGTACAAATATTTAAATGAATCATTTTACAATGCACTTATTGTGTACATACATGTTTTTACATTATCCTTATATTAATTTATATCTTAACCCACCTTTAAACCTACCCACATCACCAAACCTGTCCTAACCTCAATAACAGCACGTTCAACACAACCTCAACACAATAAGTACACTGTACGAATAATTATTTCATTTAATGTAAGTACATAGTAGTTAAAGACACTGAATATAAAGTGTGACCCAATTATCATAAAAAATAAATCATATTTACATAATACTGTACATCATAGACTTGCTGAATTCAGTGATTCTAACTTAATCTCTAGTGAATTTTAATTAAACTAGTTATACTTATATATTATTTACGTATTACTGTTTACACAAATGAATATTCTAAATCATTTATTAATCTTAGTTTATCTCAGTTCATGTTAATTTCAACATTTACTAATTCCATTATTAAAATCAAATGTTGAATTTCTTAATATTATTTAATTGACTTGCACTAATATGAATTATCATTGAAGATTTGTATTTTTATTAACCAATATTTACAATAACAAATACTGTAACAAATGTATTGCTCATTGTTAGTAAATGCATTAACCAACGTTAACTAATACAGCCTTATTGAAATGAATGTATTTTTTTGTGCTATCTAGCCTTGATATTTTGCTATAATACAATACCATTCTGACATTTTAGGAATGTGCCTTAAAGGATCAAATCATTTTTGGGCCAAATAGAAACAGTTAGGAAAGAAATTGCTCTACATTATTCAGCTGCATCAAGCCAGGTGTGGGACAGTCATGGAAACTCCATTTTATAAGGCGTAGTAACTAAATAAGGGACGTATTAGCTCAGCCAGCTCACCTGGAGAAACACAGTCTCACACACACACACTCACACACACACACTCACAACTCTCTGACAGCACATTACTCCACTGGAGTCATCACACTTTATGTGACAATAGCAATTGTAACATATCTAATGCATTATGTTTTGCTACCATATGCCACACACACTGCAGGGTGCCTTGAAAAATGAAATTGAAATATGAAATGCACCATGGGATACCTGTCATGTAAGTTTCACATCCACTTTAGCAAGGGCTTTCATTACACGGATCTGAGTATTCATCCAAACTTTTCCTGAACAGATTCCATGCTGCTTCCATAGTTGTTTGGATGGTGATGGTACTATGACTGTTTTGGCCATGTTTGTGTCATGGTTATACCATGGTATTCTTTGAAGCATCTTGGAGTACCGTTGAAATACCATAGTATAAATATGATAATCTTTTTTGTACTATGGTATACTAGCGTTCAAGTTTGGGCAATGTCTTGACCTTCATGTCATTGTGTTTCTGTCTCTCACACAGCTGAGACGAAGGTTTGCTTCAAATATTATCATGGTTCGAGTGGAGCACTCAGAGCTACAACACCCAGCGTGACAGTGAGGAACCCCTCATCCTCTGTGAGTAACACACACACACACAACCACACACACATTCTTGTACATCTATCTTTGTGAGGACATTCATTGACACAATGCAATCTCTAGTTCTTTACCCTAACCCTACTCATGCCTAAACTGAACCCTTACTCTAAACCTCCCTTTGTCAAGGGTTGGCTGCAGCAGAGATGAAACTGGATCTAAGTGCAGCAATCTTTATTCAGAAACAAACTCAAATCTTCACATCAACTTAACACAATGTAGAACTGACCATGGACTGAAACACATGCAGGGCTTAAATAGACAGAACAAACCAATCAAAGAATAGTGAAACACCTGTGACCCTTAATCAAACCATGAGTAACCTAGGAGACTAACAGGTGGTGAAATGGAGGATAACAGAACTAATTAACAAACTAGAAAACTAACTAAGAAACTCAGGCATGAACAAAAACCGATCAAACATGTGATAGTACACTCCCCTCCTGGAGGGCGCGTCCTCGCCGCCGTAATGAGTCCAACAGGGGAGGGAGCGTCGGCAGCCAGAAGGCTGAAAAGAGGCTGGAGAAGGGGGTGGTAAGGGTAACTTAGGTAGGACAGGGAGCTTCCTGGGCGGTACCGGCAATACAGGAAGCCAGGGCCCAGGGAGGATTGGCCTCTATGGCCTTCCCTCGGGAGCTTGGCTCGGCCACTATGGCCGGGGAAATATATCAAAAAAAAAAAATTCTTGGGAGAGGCTATGGGGTTGTGAACCAGAGCAAACTCTGGAGCAGGCTCATGGGCTGGAGCGGACTCTTGGGCTGGCTTCAATGGACTCTGGTCAGGGGCTGGAGCCGTCACTGGAAGGGAATCTGTAATTTCTCTCACTGGAACAGACTCGGTGGAACTGGGTTGGGCAAACTGGACATGGCAAGGCTGGGCTCTGGTGGTTAATACCGGCTTGGTTTTGAGTGACAAATACTGTCATCTCGAAGAGGATTGAGTACTGGAGGAAATCTGCTCTTTAGTCTTGTTGTCCTCTAGCTCACAGATCTCACTGACAGTGTAACGAGAGCCACATATCCACAACACCTAGTCTAGGTACATCTTAGGGTCAGGAGCTGAAGCCGTCACTGGACTCTGATCAGGGTCTGGAACCGTCACTGGACTCTGGTCAGGGTCTGGAGCCATCACTGGACTCTGATCAGGGGCTGGAACCGTCACTGGACTCTGGTCAGGGTCTGGAGCCATCACTGGACTCTGGTCAGGGGCTGGAGCCATCACTGGACTCTGGTCAGGGGCTAAAGCCGTCACTGGACTCTGGTCAAGGGTTGGAGCGTCACTGGACTCTGGTCAAGGGCTAAAGCCGTCACTGGACTCTGGTCAAGGGCTGGAGCCGTCACTGGACTCTGGTCAGGGGCTGGAGCCGTCACTGGACTCTGGTCAAGGGTTGGAGCGTCACTGGACTCTGGCCAGGGGCTAAAGCCGTCACTGGACTCTGGTCAAGGGTTGGAGCGTCACTGGACTCTGGCCAGGGGCTAAAGCCGTCACTGGACTCTGGTCAGGGGCTGGAGACATCACTGGACTCTGGTCAAGGGTTGGAGCCATCACTGGACTCTGGTCAGGGTCTGGAGCCATCACTGGACTCTGGTCAGGGGCTAAAGCCGTCACTGGACTCTGGTCAAGGGTTGGAGCGTCACTGGACTCTGGTCAAGGGCTAAAGCCGTCACTGGACTCTGGCCAGGGGCTAAAGCCGTCACTGGACTCTGGTCAAGGGTTGGAGCGTCACTGGACTCTGGTCAAGGGCTAAAGCCGTCACTGGACTCTGGCCAGGGGCTAAAGCCGTCACTGGACTCTGGCCAGGGGCTAAAGCCGTCACTGGACTCTGGTCAAGGGTTGGAGCGTCACTGGACTCTGGTCAAGGGCTAAAGCCGTCACTGGACTCTGGTCAAGGGTTGGAGCGTCACTGGACTCTGGTCAAGGGCTAAAGCCGTCACTGGACTCTGGCCAGGGGATAAAGCCGTCACTGGACTCTGGTCAAGGGTTGGAGCGTCACTGGACTCTGGCCAGGGGCTAAAGCCGTCACTGGACTCTGGTCAGGGGCTGGAGACATCACTGGACTCTGGTCAGGGGCTGGAGCCGTCACTGGACTCTGGTCAGGGTCTGGAGCCGTCACTGGACTCTGGTTAGGGGCTGGAGCCGTCACTGGACTCTGGTCAAGGGTTGGAGCGTCACTGGACTCTGGCCAGGGGCTAAAGCCGTCACTGGACTCTGGTCAAGGGTTGGAGCGTCACTGGACTCTGGTCAGGGGCTGGAGACATCACTGGACTCTGGTCAGGGGCTGGAGACATCACTGGACTCTGGTCAAGGGTTGGAGCCGTCACTGGACTCTGGACAAGGGCTGGAGCCTTCACTGGAAGGGACTCTGTAAGGGAATAGACTCTGGCTGGGCTCTGGTTGTTGATACTGGCTTAGTGTTGCGTGACGAATACTGTCATCTCAAAGAGGATTGGGTACTGAAGGAAATCTGCTCTTTAGTCTCGTCCTCCAACTCACAGATCTCACTGACAGTATAACGAGAGCCACGTATCCACAACACCCAGTCTAGGTACATCTTTAGGGAGAGTGTTGGATTGCCTACTGGTATTAATGGCACAATGTGACTGTCCAGTCCACTCCAGAATAAGCCCATTAGGCCCTGATCATCCCAGGATGTTAGATGACAAAATTCCTCTACATATAATTCAATGTCACGGCCATGCTGATAGATGGAGCACAATTTGTTTTCTGCTGAATCCATCTTCACTGCTGCTAGATCAATTGATGAATGAAATGATCAATTAAATTAATGAATAGAAAGTTTGAAAGAACAGCATTTATTTGAAACAGAATCTTTTGTAACATTATAAATGTCTTTACTGTCACTTCTGACCAATTTAATGCATCCTTGATTAATACAAGTATACATTTCTTTAAAACAAATCTTATTGACCTCAAATTTCTGAACACTAATGTACATGTAAATATATAAATAAAATAATACGTTTGACATGTATATTATATGTGGCTGAATTAACCACTTGAAATTAGAGTAAAAGTACTTTTTATGCGTTAGATCCAAGGGGTTCAGATTGGCTAGTTACATCTTGCTCATAAACGCTTAGTAATCTTCCTAAAGACATAATAAAGACTAATATTTCATTATACTATACCAAGTTTTTACCAATTCCTAGAGGGCTCTTAAAAGCATGAAATGGACTTTGAGCCTATATTTCCCCATCATTTTTTTCCCTTTGTTTTGTGTGTGTGTTTCCACAATAGTTAGTCACATGGCATTTACAGCTCAGCTGATTGACTTCAAAGTTAGGAAGCTATGAACAAAGAATGTCACATAGAAAGTGGACTACTGGATGATAATTGGTGCTTTTGTAGCACTTTTGTCTATTCATAGCCATTTATAGTGGTTTGCCCTTCTCTCTGCATTTATAAATGAGATAAAGATGTTGAATGGATTAAAGGTCATTCCACCCAAGTACATTAAGCAATAAGGTCTTTGTATTTGATGAAATACCTCTGTGACTTTACACCTTGCGCACCGATCGATGAGACACAATGTGCATTTGTTTATAGAGATCCCGTCTCTTTATTTTTCCACCGAGCTGTTAATAATCACAACTTTCAGCACAAACTCCCCTAAATAACCCTTTGTTAGCACTAAGCCAGAGCGAGAGATTGAGTTTCCGCAGCCCCGCTGTCTTTGTGCTGGCGTGGTCTCCAGAAACGCTGAGAGCCTGAAAACTTGATCTCAACACCAGTGCCCTTTCTCGGGGCGTTCAGTTTAAAAATAACCTCGGCGGAAGCAGGGGCGGAAAAGCCTCGGATCAGGTACGGCGTATGGGTTTCGCTGGATAGTGAAGAAGACCTGCGGACGCACTGATGGATGGCAAAGCGAGACTGACTCGTCGTTACGGACCTGCTCCGCTCACCAGGGCTCTGATTCTGAATCGAGCGCAGCTCGGACTGATGTCACCCAGCCGGACCGTGAGGAGGAAGAGGGTGGATGCGCTCACCTGGATACCTGGATGGGTGAAGGTAGCTGCCGTCTTTTTATTCGGGTTGAACTCTTATGACAGAAGGGTAGAAAACTTCTAGAGCTGCGTATAGGGTTGGTTTACTGTAATTTTGTGATTTATGAATGTTCTTCACATAATGGCATTACAGGCAGCACTTTGATTCATTTCACACGATTACAAGTGAGCTTTCTGGCTGCTGCAGTCGAGCTGCATTCTGTGTGTTTGCTCGGCATTCAGTTTTGCCTCGTTTTCTGCACATTTGCATATATTCAGCAGTTTTATCCATGAATGCTTTTAATCGGTCAGCACTCAAATTTAGACCTCTTAACACCTGCAGACATTTGCAGCAAACTCATTACATTTGGACAATCCTTATGCACAAGCATTATTAAGGGTTTTTCTTTTATTGTAAGTAAGTCTTGATCCTCACTATAAAAGATGTTTATAATGGCAAGAAAACGTGTTCAGCTGCATGCAATAACAGTGTAGTCCGATTCACAAACGAATGTAATCATTTAAGAAGACTCATCGTTTGAATTATTACTCAAGATCAGTTTGATAAGTTACAACTTAGCCTAGTTTTGATGTAAAAGGCACTAACTCGTGCACTACTAAATATGTCTATGTTGCACCATTAAAACTGAACTGTATGTGAATCAGTACTGGAATAAAACACATTGACTGAATTGGATGAATAAGCTCTTGTTTAACCTGACAGACTTCAATCATTTAGACATGTATGATAATGTTGACATTTACACTTGTAGAGAGAGAAAACACTATGTGAATGAATTAAACAGTGCTCCTTTTCTTTTGGGGGATCTGAACACAACGCAGACGTGTAGCTTTATGATTCTGCGGGTGATCCGCTCATTGACCTTTTAACAGTCGGAGAGAGACCTTTTCAAGGAAGGGTGTCTTTTCTGCATCTCGTCTCTTGTCACCCGGTCTCCAGAGCTGAGAACAGGACGGGTCGGCGATAGCAGAAATATGTGGGGTTGTTGACTTTGTCCTTGAGTATCAAATGTCTTTGTTGATGTGGTCAGCAGAAAGACAGTGTTCCTCTGCTGGGGATTCAGAGCTGCTGGAAGTTAAAAGAGAGCTTTGGTTTTGTGTTTGGAATTGAAAAGAGAACAGTCTGGTTCAGTCAGACATGATGGATGCTTGAGCGCTTTCTAAATAGTTTGTTTTGTGCATAGTGTGTAATTTTAGAGTAATGCAATTTGTGTGAGGCAAGTGAAAAAGAAGCCGTTTGGGATTCTGAATAAAAATAGCTTCTGTGGGCATGTTTTTTTTAAAAGTGTTTTTCCTTTGTTTTTTAGGAGCTGCTGTGTAAGTGAATGTGTGCATTCATAAAACTATACATTAATAATAATAATAATAATGCATTTTATTTAACAGCACCTTTCATAACACCCAAGGTCACCTTACAGGCAAAAAAAAAAAAAGGAATAAAAAATACATAAATAAATGAATAACAATAAACAAATCCCGTTAGCATCGCAGAATACAACAACTTAACAGCACAGACGCATCACAGATACAGTAGAATACAGTACAGGCTAATAAATATGAAGAAGATCAGTAAGTATAATTATGAAGGAGATCAGTAAGGTACGGAGGAGTGAGATTGTGAAGTGCCTTGGATGTGAGAAGCAGAATTTTGAAATCAATGTGATTTTTCACTGGAAGCCAGTGTAGTGAAATGTGCTCAGTAGAAGAAGTTCTAGTAAGAACACGAGCCGCAGAGATCTGAACCAACTGAAGTTTGGAAGGAAGACCAGTAAGAAGAGCGTTGCAATAATCAATACGTGAAGTAAACAGTGCATGGATGAGGATTGTAGTGTTGTTCATTGTGAGGGAAGGGCAGAGTGAAGAGTGAAAGCATGCAGTACGCGAAATATTTTTATATGAGCTTCAAAGGAAGATGTGCTGTCCAGAATAACACCAGGACTCTTAACCTGTGGAGAAGGACTAATTGTGTGTTGATCCACAGAAAAACAGTCCGATTCGGTCAGAGTAGATCTGGTGCCTACAAGTAGGACCTCGGTTTAATCACTGTTGAGTTTTAAAAAGTTAGCTGAAAGCCAGTCTGTAATTTCAGCTAAACAGCTGGAGAGGGTGGAGGGAAAGAGCCAGGGGTTTGGAGGTAGAGCTGGGTGTCATCGGCGTAGCAGTGAAAGTGAATTACCATATCTCCTGAAAATGTGACCAAGAGGGAGTAAGTAGATAATGAATAGAAGCGGGCCCAAAGCAGAACCCTGAGGAACACCAGTAGTGTGCGACACCATGCAAGTTTGGATTTACATGAGGTTGAGTACAAATGGCAGATATTTCATTTTTTGAGGTGAGCTATCACTCATCAAGGCTGTTTCCATCAAATTCAAGGATGTTTTTTATGTCAATTTGTGCCATTTTATGTGTTTGCACAACTACTATGTGTAGTATGCATGTGTGTGCTGTAATTTCCCACTGCACTCTCCTCTCACACGCACACACACACACACACACACAGCGTTGGTTCTGAAGACTGTGCAGCATCACTTCCTCTGGATGCGCTCAGATCCTCTTACGGTGCTAATGCAGTGATGCATTCAGATCAGGTCTATGTTTATACATATTAAATATGATTTATTAGATTATATTGATGTAGCTCCTTAAAATAATAGTCAAAATCTAAAAAGAATATTTAATATTGCCAAAGACATTAATTTATACAGACAAAACTAATTTTTATGATACATGTCTAAATAAATTTAACAAGCATAGTAGCCCTTAAATAAAATGAGTTTAATATAGTTTAGAATTTTCAAGTTAATGTCCAATTTCATTTAGTTTAGTATTTCAATTTTCCTGTTTTCTTCAGTTTCAGATATTTATTTTATTTTTTTTATTTTAATTTTTTTTATTTAAATGTTTATTAATTTAATTTTATTTATAATGATATTTTTATATTTTTTATTTTATTTTTATTTATTTATTTATTATTTGTATTTTATTGCAAAGGTTTCAAGTTTTAAAATATAGGCTACTGAAATTAATTTTTGGCCTTTTTGAGATTTTGAGTAGTGAAAATATTTCCTGTTTTCTTTTTTTAATTAACATTTGTATTTGGTATCATGATATTTTTTTTTTTTTTTTTTTGCACAAATCCATAATGACAAAATCCATTCTTCTCACTGGTATCATGTGTAAACTGAACACAGAGATCTGAATGTCATAGAGACGTGACACTGGGCTTTTTTTACTTTAAAGGCCAGTAGGAAACAAGAGCAACTCATATTTTCTTCAGAAAATACAAATTTAATAATAACTAATCTAACAAATAACAAACAGATTCATCAGACAGGATGAAGTAGGATTTGTGGTTTCGATCCCCGGTGAGTACCCATGGTCCTCTGCGGGACAGTAATGTGTGGTCGTGCCAGAGTTGAATTGATTGTGAGGTCTGAATCTCCCACAGATGCTTTTAATCTGGTAAAGCTGCAGTCGTGTTTGTGCGGCGGACGGTCAACAGGACGGGATTTGCATCTCATTTGGGCACAAACCGCTCCAAACACCTGCTGTCCTTTTGTTGCTGCCTGCTGTTTGTCTCATCACGCTCTGAAGGATGTTTGGAGTGGTTTATAGACAGTTTTCTGGAAGGCCTACATGTACATTACTAAGATCAGAAAGCAGTTTATCGTAGTCTGATTGAAATGAAGTGTCAAGACGCACACTAAAAGTGTTTATTTGTGTAAATCCATTTCACTGCAACTCTGTGCATGTCGTCTTGTTGAAAAGAGGTGAAAGTCTCTGGTATAAACTCAATCCTGCTCGTCTCATTAATCAACGGACTCCTGAATTTCTAAATAGACGTGAAGACAGAGAACATTATCATCGTTCTGCTTTAGATCATTAGTTTTATTTAAATAATAATTTCAATTTTACTTTAACCCTCACATTATTTGTGGTCTGACAGAATTTAAAGAATATTATTGTCGCAGTTCCCTTCGTTCCCGGACTCCATTTCCCATGATCCTCCTGTTTCCACACCTGCACTCACTACATCTCCCCATCATCACCGATCACCTGCACCTGGACCTCATCATCTGCACTCCTTGTCTGTTCTGAATGTTAGTTTATGTGTGTGAAGTGGTTTATCTCTCCGTTGTGTAAATAAATACCCTTGTTTGTGGATCTCCGTGAACGCCTCGTCTCTCTACCACCTCACACCGTAACAATTATAGATTTAATAATATTTTTAATTAGCTTTTATTTTTATGTTTTCAGTGTTTACTTTAAATATAGTTTTATTACTATTTAGATTTAATTTTTTTTATTCAGTTTTAGTTTTTATTTATTTTTCCAGTTGGTAAATTTAGTGCTTCAAACAAAAATGCTTTAAACTTTTTTTCTTTTCTTTTTTTTAAATTTTTAATTTTCATTTTTTTTTTAGATTTTTCATCTGATATTTATTCATCAGATATGAATGAATGAATAAATAAACTCTACAGTTCAAAAGTTTGATGTCAGTAAGATTTTATTTATTAATTATTTTTATTTTTTAATAAATTATTTATGTTTTCTTTTTTTTTTTTTTTTTTTAATTTTCATTCATTTTAATTTTTTTATGTGATATTTATCTTTTATTTCAGCTTTATTTCAATTAACAAAAAATGTTTTAGTAGTTTAACGATAATAACCCTGAACCCCAAGGTCATTTTTAAAACAAGTTTAAGTTTTTCAATATTTTATTTTTATTTTATTTCAAGCAACAAAATGTTTTGTTTTTTTATGGTTTAGTTTCAGTTTATTATAATAACCCTGCTTAAAGGGATAATTCACTCAAAAATTATCATCAGATGAATGAATCAATCAATCAATCAATCAATCAATCAATCAATCGTACAGTGAAAGTCAGAAGGGTCCAAAACAACACAGACTTTCATTGTATGTACAAAAATGTGGTCTTTTGTCCACAGAAGAAAAGAAAGTCAGTGAACCTTCATCATCATCATCATCATCAGACACTGTACTGCCATCTGCAGGTGGAGTGTGTTATTGCACACAGACACGGGTCAGATAAATCTGCTGTGTGTGAAGATCAGTGATTATGAAAATCACATTTTTTCCTTTTTTTTTTTCATTGCAGTTCATCTTTTAATCACTGTGTTTTGTTTCATATATTACAGTCTTTCTTCAGTTTATGAAATGTCAGTTTTAGTTGACACTAATAACCTGGAGCCAGTGTTCCCTATATCAGCCATACAGCTGGAGTTTTTCCTCTTCTGAGAAGTGGTGTCCCATGAGCCTCTCCTCCTCTCCTCCTCCTCCTCCCTCCTTCCTGTTCCTGGATTCTGAATCAATGCGGCTCTAATGAATGCTGCTATTGACTGCTGCGTCTGTAATGGGCTTTAAGATCAGGATATCAGGACAACACAAGAGGAAAGGAAGAAAGGGGGCGTGACTGTGTAGAGTCACTTCCTGTTCAGCTCTGAGGGTGCACACACTTCCCGTCCTTCATTCATGTGGTCACCTGACTGCTCTCTTGTGTGTGATAGGCTCTGAAGCCGGTCATCAGTCCGGATCCTCAGACTCTGGGCAGCAGGAGGTTGATCAGCTTCTCTCTGTCAGGTGCGTCACTGATGTCACTTTATTCTTATATTTATGTCTTTATTTACTAAGAAACTGTTAGTGAAGATCAGTGCTGTTTTTAAACTTTCTGTTCATCTAAGAGTTCTGAAGAATTAAGAGTATGACGGATTCACTAAAACTCTGAAGCAGCACAACTGTTTTCAGCACTGATAATAATCATACATGAATGACTGTATATTAAGAGAGTTTTTGGTTCTTGCAATTATTCTTGAGAAATTTGAGAACAGACTTGAAATATTCAGCAGGGTTTGAATCAGACTTCATGAATCCAGTGTTTTAACCCTGACATCATTTCTTTATAAAGGATGAAAATTGTCCGATTGTCCTCGTGTTCTCTTTCTTCTCCATTATCTTTGACGTTGCGATGGCCAAACTGTTCACTCTTCAGGATTCCCCAGCGTTGTATATTTTATTCATAAGTTCATCTCCTGCCGTGAGCTGAAGGAGGATAAATATATGTACATTAGTGCCAGTGAATCCCAGTGATCCTTTGGGAGCTGGAAACAGAATTCCTTTTAAAGTGATGTCTTGTGGAAAGTTGACCTGCAAAAACCTGAAATGAAGGTTGTTCTATTATGAGTGTTTCAGAAGGAATCACATATTTAGATCTAATGGGTTACACCAATAAAGCATAAGGAATATTTCACCTTTTCCTCCCATAATGTCACACAGTTTCAGTGAGTTTCAGCATCACACACTCACACTGCTCGTCTATCGAGTTATAAACACATGAAGCTCGTGTTCGGTAGATTATGACTCGTCTCCGACTGCCTGTCTGGATACTGGAGGAGATAATTAGATCCTTTGGGATTCTGAGAGCTCCTGCTTTTCTCTTCATATTCCCGGCTCAGACTTTACGGCTTTAGCCTTTAAGCCTCTTGCTTTCCTTGTTTCTCTGTGAATGATGATTTAATATCGCAAGAACACCGGGGTATACAGAAACTGAGAATATACAGTCGGATAGTGAATAAAATCTTCAAAATAATGGAGTAAAAGGTTTTAAATGACAAAAGGATTATTATTATTATTATTATTATTATTGAAATATAATACTACTAATAATAATATATTTATTAATTATTAATATTAGATTGTTTATATATATATATATATGTGTGTGTTTAATATATTATTATTATTATTATTATTAAAATCCATTTTATTTAATTTTACAAATAAGATTTTTATTAAAATTATTAAAATAAATATAAATACATTGTTAAATATATATTAAATATAAATTATCCAGATGTTGAATAGCAAAATTATTATTGTGATTATTATTATTATTATTATTATTATGCAGTTATTGTTGTTATTCTTATCATTATTATTAATTGAAATATAATAACAATAATACTATATTATTTTACATTATAATAATTTAACATTAAATTGTTATCATTATTTTTAATGAATTATTTGCTATTTAATGTATAATATATATAATTATTTGTCAGAAATAATATAACAATAACAAAATAACATAATTATATAATAAAATATATATTATAATGATTATAATATATATTATATCATAATTATAATATATTACACTATATATATATAGAGAGAGAGATAGAGTAATATTTCTAAATAATAATTAACATATACTTATTATTATAAATTAAATATTAAAATAATTATTTATATAATTATTAATAATAAATAATTATTATATGTTAATTATTATTTAGAAATATTAAGTATTAACAATAAATTGTTATCAATTTTTGTTAGAATTAATTCATTATTTGTTATATATATAATGAATTTATAATGACAAAAATGATAACAATTTCATGTTATTAATACTTAATATTTCTAAATAATAATTAACATATAATAATTATTTTTATTATTAAATATTAATTATTAATAATATTAAATGATCAATGTTTTGTTTGAATTCATTCATTAATAAATTAATAATAGAAGATTAATAACAATTTAATGTTATTATATTAATATTTATTAATAATTATTAACACACACACACACACACATATATATATATATATATATATATATATATATATATATATATATATATATATATATATTCTAATCTTCCTTCCTTTATTTCAGATGTTCAGGCAGTAGGTCTGAAGAAAGGAATGTTCTTTAATCCCGACCCATATTTGAAAATCTCCATCCAGCCTGGAAAGCACAGCATCTTCCCTGCGCTGCCTCACCACGGACAGGAGAGGAGGTCCGGCATCATCTGCAACACGGTCAACCCCGTCTGGAAGAGAGAGGTCAGTTTACTCACATCACTTCTTCACTGGAATTTATTTCACAGCATCTGATACGACGGATCATTTAAAGGCGTTCTGACATTTAAAAAGTCATCTCTGAGTCTGTGTCTGGAGATGCGATTGTGACATTTCATGTCTTTCCTTCTGAAGAGCGAATCACGGTGAGTCTGTGTTTGATATCCGAACATGAAAGCAGAATCCCTCCTGCGTCTGGAGCTTCTGACTCTCTGATGGAGCTTTTGCCAACAGCTCTGAAACAAAAGTACATGGAGCTCGCCGGTAACTTTTACACCTGAAGTTTTGATTCAAATCCAGCTTCTGTTTACAGGTGGCATCACCTCCAAAACTGCTGCAGTGAAGTTTGGTACAGGTATTTTTGCTGTTAATATCTGATGACAGACATTTACAGTATTCAGAGAGCTTTAAAGGGTTTAATCATGACAGTCAAACAAGCACTCTTTGAAACATTTCATTAGATCTTTTTTTAGATTTTGATGTAATTCATCCTCATCCTCAGGATTTTAAATCCAAGAATGTTGGATTATAACAATTATAACTTGAATTTGTCAAGACAAACTTCAGTGTTGGCCTGAGAAAACCTGGACAGTTTGAAGTAGTTTGAGGCTCTTTTCTCTTCACATTGAGTTCAGAGCGTGAGCCACAGAAGGTTTTCAGGGGTTAATGACACCATTTAAAGCCTGCTGGACGAAACGTGACCTGCCGTGCCACTTCTCCCATAATGCTTTGCTCCTGTTTACTGCGAGGCTCTCAGAAAAACTGTATATTCCAGTGTTTAAATATTCTGAAATCAAGACACATTTACTGGAGAAGCAAAATGACAGAAGATATTAAGTCTTGTTTTCTGAGAAAGGTATCAAAAATATCTGCAAGACTGTAAAAAAATATGGACGTAGTGTCCGTGTGTCACGTGTGGATGCTGTAGAGACGAGGCAAATACGGAAATCCACAATACAAGGGTATTTAATCAACGAAGGAGCAGAGAAACAGCACATACACGATTAACTAACAATAAGAACAGACCAGGAGTGAGTCCAACTTAAAGGGAGTGCTGATGACAATAAACAGGTGCAGGGAATCCGGGAGAAATGGCGGGAAGGCTGATGAGGGAAGTGAGTTCAGGTGTGCAGACAAAGAGGATTGTGGGAACTGGAGTCCGGGAAGGCGTGGTTGTAACACCGTGACGTCACCCGTAGATTTCTGAAGAGCATTTTTGAAGCGAAAACAAGGCCGCCGCCATCTTAGCAGAGCGTCACTCCCGGATAACTGAACATGGGCAAATTATAATATTGTGATAAACATGTGATCATGTTAGCAGGCAAAGGAGCTATCTATAAGATAACAAGTTATATCATTAGAAAGTTCTAAAGGTTTACTGTCAATATACAGTGTCTTTTTTACTATTATAGATGCTCCAGCGCCAGTAATTAATTTGTGTCGAGTGTGCAAAAACATGAAAAATCAAACGGGACTTCATACCTTTATATAGCGATCATGAGATGAATCTTGTGTGGCACTTGGGTAAAATGTCCATGAGTGTCCATTGAAAAACAAAAAAACATAAAATATTGATATATTATCCATTGTTTGCATCACATTTCTTCTGAATGATCTGCTCTCTATCATCGTTCTTCAAGAAATGATGCAAAATATAATTTTTCAAAATAGTGCAGCAGATTTAGTTATAATATCCAAGCAGTGCTGTCAGAGTTTAACATTCTCCCGCCATTGTTATTGTAGTAAATCTCACAAACACAACTTTTAGCCAATGCCACGATCCAACAACGTGTGTTTATCTTCCGCATGCGTACACATCTGTCTTGAGTCTCGACCATCAACGCAGCAAGCCACGTTATTTTATAATTGTAGAAAATAATCCAGAAAAAAAGCACAAACACGGCAGAGATGCCAAATTCAGCGTCTGGAATTAGCTGAGGTGACGTGATGCTCACAGACAGCAGCGGCGAACCTGTCACTCAAGTGACCACGCCCTTAATTATGCAGAACTTTAAGGCTTAATATAATTTAAACGGACGAGTTATAAAAAAATTCACCCCCCTCAGAGTTGTCATGAAGGGCGAAATTAGCAGTATAGACCAAAACCACAGTTTGATCCAGGCTGTAAACATGATTTTTTCTGCTGTAAACTTGGCCATTTTAACATGTGGGTCAATGAGATTCTGCTCTCTTTTGCAGACTGTCCCTAGCGGCCAGTTGGCTTCACCAGAAACTGGGGGAGGTTGCCGCTTGTTTCTAAATCACAAATCAACCTCAAGCACAGGACAGACACGAAACTGAACTTTTAATTCTGTCAAATAAATAATAAAAAATTGCATAAATTATTCTTGAACTGACCAAAGTATTTAAAGGGAGAAGGTTACATTATAAATAACATGAGACATTAAATTTTGATGTTAAATCCACTATAGAATTATTCAGTATTCTGTACAGTATTTAATGCAGTTACTTCAGAAGTGACTGTAAAAAAGAATGCAGAATGCAGGAATGTGCAGAATCGTGACACACACATAAACATGTGACGCAGTAACATTGATCCCACAAACGCAAAAGCCATACATTTTATTTCCTCTTCCTTCTAAGGAATCTGTAAATCTTTCTCTGCTCTCCTCCAGTGGTTTTTCCTCTTCGTCTAGGATTTCAAACTCGACGACTGAAGGCATTCCTCAGTTGTACTCGATTGCTTTAATGTTTCATCACACTCTTCATGTGTATTGAACATGACGCATTAGGACTGTCAGGTGACATCCGTTCACACAGATCACACCTCCGTCTTTAATTCACCTGAACTCACGCTGGTTCATCTTCTCTTGCCTTCCTCTGAGTGAGTCAGAATCACTCACAACTGACGTCAGGATCCAAGAAATAATACCAGAGAATCTGTTATATTTCCTCCTCTGTGTGATACTGAATGGTTGAGATACTGTAAAGTTGAGCAAAACAGATGACTGTGATGATATTCAGCACACAGTGGGGTTCAAACAGTTCAGGCCTCAGCGTTTTACTCATTTTTATCAGCATAATAATTTGAGTGAAAATTCATATTGAAAGGTCCTTGTTACGGTGTAATATTACTGTAAGTAGTGAATAATATTAATTAACAACATGCACATAGATTATAGTATACTAAAATAAAGTGTTTCCAAATGTTTTTATGAATTCAATTATTTCTTCTTTTTTGTTTTCCCCCCTTTTTCTTGAATGACAGCAGCACTAATGGACTCAAGTTTGTATAAAACCTGATGATCGTGTCTGACCAAAGTCACATGATCACCGTCACGTATTTGCTTATTTAATTAATGACACAGAAATAATAGTATCTTAAATATTATTAATATTAAATATGAATATAGTAATATAAATAAATTGTATTATAAAATATAATATATATAAATATTGTTGTTAGAAACAACATTTTTTTGGAAACACTGTGAATTGCCACATTGCACATATTTAAAAAATGTAAAACCATTTGGAAATGAATCCCACCTTAATTTATTGCCGTTCTGCTGCTGAAGGTCTTACTGCTGTTGCACTTGGAAATATTCATAATTTCATATTGCCCACAAAATCATCATAAATATGCAAAACCTGATCTTTTCCAGATGTGATTAATAACTGCACTGTAACCATTTTGGCATATGATGAGTAGAAATATGTCAGAATGAATCAATACGTTTGCTCGATTACCCTGATCATATTATTTGTACCCGCTCTGATCCCAGTCTGTTCCTGATGGGAATACAGAGAATTCTGTCCAGTTGAGAGTGAATGTGAACTCTTCGGAGGACAGATCGAATGGTTTTGTGTATATTTTGTTTATATTTTCAGTCTTACATTTAAAGCCATTTTCTGTCATCTCCTCAAATGGCCTCTTTTCATCACTGCTGACAGTGTCTTTCTGCATCACAAAAGCTTTGAAACCTGTTTCCATGACTATTTATATCCCACATCATGGGTGAGAGTTGATCTTTATTCCTTTATCTGCTTTACGCTGGTCGGTGGACCTTGTTTGACAGCAGCAGACAGTGAAATGTCCGTCTGAACAAGCTCTTATTCTCTCTGATTTATTAATGGACATTCTCAGAGTGTTTTACTGTGTTTCTGATGTTTTAACTCCAGACCTACAATCATTTGATTCAGTCTGTGTCATTATCAGATCTGCTTCTGAACTATAGCCACATAAAATCTGTACATTTTGGAAAATAATCTTGTAACATTGTATTGCATCACATTTTACATAGTAATAAAAATACAGACTTGCAGTTATATTAGCCAACAATTACAAAAAAAGCACTGTGTGCTTATATAATTTATTTTATAATATCATTTATTTTGTGTTGTTTGCATTTGATTTTGCATGTTCCAGTTTGAGAGTTAAAAATCCTATATTTCTGCCGTACAATGTCTAAAATCACCATGCTGTTATTATTGGTGTTTTTTGTTCAATCTGTTTGTTCACTGCATTAATGTGTTTCTGTAAGGATTCTCCCTCCAGAGTTCGCTGTCAATATTTCCTCTTAATTGTCCTGTGGAGGACACAGTGGATTTAGTTATGAGGGACAGGGAGGGGTTCGGCTTAATGTCATTGTGAGTTTGGGCTTGTGTGGCTCTGACTGAAAAGCTGCCCTAAAAAGTCCCGTGTGCCTCCTTGAACAAGAGTCGTGCTGCCTTGTTTAACCGCCACAGGGAACAAAACAATCCAGTGCTTTCATACACTCCGTCAGCACTGCAGTTCTCCGATGGACTCCAGCCAGGATGCAGCATGCCTGAATCTAGAGAACGTTCTGTATCCCATACACACTTATATTCTGATAAGGGCTACAATTATTTATTTATTATTTTATGAAGTATTAAAAAAACATATTTATATTTGTAACATATTTTCAGTCCGTGAACCGTCAGATTCACAAACTTAATGAAACAGAATGTAAATCATGCAGAAGGAACTAGACCGAATACCAGCGGTTAACAACAATCTGTTGATTTACAACTGAACAGTCTTATTTTATTTTGTATTCACAGCGATTTAACTTTGTGTCTCTGCCGACGGACGTTTTGGAGATTGAGGTAAAAGATAAATTTGCCAAGAGCAGACCCATCATCAAACGCTTCCTGGGGAAGTTGGTCGTTCCTGTACAGAGGCTGCTGGAGAAGCATGCTATCGGGTACGTCTCTGAAGATACGTTCACTAACTGATAATCATTTACCATATATTTATCTGACCGTGAGCCTGATGGGGACTGTGATTTCACTCTAATTCTTGACTTGTTTCTCAAATTACTTGTCAATTTGTGCATGATTTTTGTCCAGTTTTCATAGACCTAAAAATATCAATTTATCTTTATGTGTACAAGAAGGGACTTAAATTTAAAAGACAATGCACGATTTATTTTATGGTTAATTGCCTGTGAGATTTTAAAATGTCAAGCGTCCTTGTCGTTCTTGTCTTTGTGTGAACAGGGACCGTGTGGTGAGTTACACTTTAGGCCGACGGCTTCCAACAGATCATGTCAGCGGTCAGCTGCAGTTTCGTTTCGAGATGACCTCATCAATTCATCCAGGTCTGCAGGATGTTTACTATTGTATCTGCTTTTCTCACAAACAACATAAGCAAAACTAATGCTATAAATCATGAGATCATTTCTTTATGTACACGCTAAAAAATGTTGGGTTAAAACAATCCAGTCACTGGGTTTGTCCATTTTCAACCCAACTTGGGTTGTTTTTAACCCAGCATTTTTTAGAGTGTCCAGTGGTTGGGTTAAATGTTTGCTGGGTAGTTTTATTTAACTCAACTATTGTTTAAAAATGACTATATGTCTGGCTTAAAATGAACCCAAAATATGTTGGAAATTAAAAATCAGACACATAATTACTAGAGGAATCAATGATAATAATCAAAAGGTGAACATTTATTAATAAATAGTTTAATAAATGTTTATTTTAAATGATAATTTTAAATTATTACAAATGATCTTTTATATAGGTTCTTTTTAGCCAGCTGTATATGCAGCCTGCGCCCCGAAGGTGGGGCCTCAAAGCAGGGATGGAGTGGATGAGTTTGGTCTGAATATACTGCGATCGCCTTTTTTCCATAAAGTGTAAAAACAGCTCGTGCATTGTACTCTGTTTCTGGCCGGTGATCTTACGCTACTCCTACATCCTACATCGATGCGTACGGCCGTCTGCTGGAAGCCAGTTATAGTTCATAAAGTTTTAAATATGGATATTTTCACTTAATTTCAGAAGGCCTTTATTAACCCCCATGGATCATTTTTATGATAGAAGGATGCACTTTTTTGGGCTTCAAAATCTCACGACCCTTTCACTGCCAATATAAAGCTTGGAAGAGCCAGGATATATTTTAATATAACTCCGATTGTGTTCGTCTGAAAGAAGATAGTCATACACACCTAGGATGGCTTAAGGGTGAACTATCTCTTTAAGGTACTACTATGAACTTGTATGTGTAAATAAGTTCAAAGATGTCCATTTAAGTGTAATTTTCCTTCAGTGACAAGCTGTTGTACCCCTAAAGGTAGTGCTTTTGCACATTTTTTTACTGAGTGTTTAAGACAATTTCTACACAAGTACTGATTATTGCTAAAGGTGTGGTATTTCATAGTTGGTCTGTTTAACCATGCTGACAGATGTGTTTGTTCTCATTGGTAGATGATGAGGAAGTGTCCCTCAATGCAATTCCAGTCTTTGATGTACCTGACCAGCAGGCTGAGCTGGAGCCCAACGAGGACCAACCACCAGCTTCTGATCTGCCTATGGAGGATGCATTGAGTTTAGGACCTGACATCGTGGAGCCGCCTGCCGAATGTCCTCCAGACGTAGAGACCCAAGATGTTGTGCTGCTTACCTCTATAGCTGATCCCCAGCCAGAAGCAGAAGGATCAGTCGATGAGCTTGTAACAGCTCAAGGAGAGACACTATTGAGTGACGCCACTCAAGGAGAAACTGCGGCGCAAGACCCTGGAAAAATAGAGTCCGGGGAGGAAACTGTGGCTGAGACTCCTTTGGAGGTACTGGAGAACCATGATGCTGAAGACACAGGTGGAGGAGATGAAATGGGACCAACTGGAGAGCATGTAGAGATTGAGGGAGGCACAAGCTCAGAGCATGTTGACATGAGGGTGGAAGGAGATGGGAACGAGGAAGAACCCTGTTCCCCAAGGATGCGGGGTGCCTTGAAGCGCAAGAGCCGACCCTGTTCGCTTCCCGTGTCCGAATTAGAGACAGTCATCGCCTCAGCCTGTGAAGAACCTGAGACACCACGGTCTCACTACATCCGCATTCATCATTTGCTGCACAGCTTGCCATCAGCTCAGTGCCACCATGACAGCCAAGATGAAGACGAGGTTCTTGACCCAGAATCCTCTGAGGAAATCACTGTCAAACCTCAAGAGGACAAAGAGGATGAAGATGAGGTGTCTGAAGCTCAGTCTCCATCCATCGTGCCTGAGTGTCCTAGACCTTGTTGCAGGCGTACCCTACCACATAGCCTCTCCATCGAGCGCTTGTCTGAACTCAACCATCTTCTGGAAGGTGAAAGACTCTCACCTCACACCCTCCGGCCGGACAGCGAGGACGGGGAAGTGGGTGGTGGAGGTGGAAGCAGAAGGGACCCTCGAGTGAGTGAGTGCGAACTGTGCGACAACTCCTGCTACAGCACTTCATGTTACAGCACGTCCTGTTACAGCACTTCCTGTTACAGTAACTCGGGTTACGAGGGGCGTAACCACCTCTGCAGCCATACGCGCCTCTCTTCGGTTGACAGCACACGTCTTTCGGAGAGCACTGTTTTCTCCTCCCAGGAGGAAGAGGAGGAGGAGAACAGTGCTTTTGAATCAGTCTCTGACTCAATGCAGAGTCCAGATATAAGGGAGCCAGGAGACGGGTCGCTTCAGTGGAGGGAGTCGTCGTCAGAGGAAAGTCCCCAGAGGGAAGGGGCGGTGGAGGTGTCACCAGTAGCTGGGCCCAGTGGTAGGCCATCAGGTGAGGAGGCTTATCCAAATTACGCATTGGTGAATGGTCTTGCTAAACTCTTTGATGTCCCTGCTGAAAAATCCAGCATTGCTGATCATCAGCATTAGGTTGCTGGGACCAGGGATGTTGGTTGCTGGTTTGCTCCTCCCCAGCATGGGAAGTGGGAGTGATGGTGGACCAGCTACACCAGCTCAGTTATGCTTGAGAGCAGCATTACTATGCTGGTCCACCAGCTACAGCAGAGTCATCTTAAACAAGACTGGACCACATGGAATTCGTGTTGATTTATGTTGGATTTTTCAGCAGGGATTTGTAGGGTTTGCTTCTTAATCAAAGAAGTTCAGATAGTCAGTATTTGGTTCATTTTATCTCATGTTAGCATTCTGCTTATCCCAATAAGCAATTCACTGCATTCAAAATTGAATACTTCCCTAATATATAAGCCTCGTTTCCACCGCAGGAACTTTCCCCAGGAACTAGGGACTTTGGAGTGGTACTTGGTGTGTTTCGACCGCAAGAACCAGGGTCTAAATAAAGTTCTGGGTAACAATTCTCCCCTGCTCACGAGGTAGTACTTTTTCAACGTTCGGGAACTTTCGGGGGCGGGACTTGAGCGCTGAACATGCTGATTGGTTGACTCCACGCAGCGTTTTATTTCAACCACCGTTTTTAAAAGTCTGTTATGGTGCGTGTAGTAAGAGTTCGAATCAACATTGGAGTTTAAAAATATGACCGATGGACCAAAGACGAGGTTCAGGCTTTATTAAGCTTATATTCGGAGGACGAAATCCAGCGGGAACTGGAAAGTCGTGCACAGTCCTACACCGGGCTTATCTTCACAGTACTATAGACCGATATGGAAACGCAGACAGCAACAGGTCTGGGGGAAAAATGTTCCTGGGACAAATTGTTCCAGGTAATTTCGGTGGAAACAAGGCTATAGTATGCGAAATACAGTATGCCAACAGAGTAGCATGTCCGAATGCATAGTATTCAAGAAACGGTAAGCAAAAAGTCCATGGATGACCTATTCTTCTGGTGAGATTGTGAAGTGCGCATTTGCTGGACACTTTGCTATCCCATGAGGTCATGGGAGAGGATTTGTGAAAGGCAGTGAAGTGACGCAACTGATGCTAGTAGGTCACATGACAGTAACAACATGGCGGATGTAGTACGTATATCTCACAATTCTGACTTTATTTCTCGCAATTGTGTTTATATCTCGCAATTCTGAGAAAATAAGTCAGAATTGCAAGATGTAAACTCGCAATTGTGAGAAATAAAATCAGAATTGTGAAAGATAAACCTGCAATTCTGACTTTTTTCTCGCAATTCCGACCTAATTTCTCACGTACTTCAGACGTACTATATCCGCCATGTTGTTACTGTCATGTGACCTATGTCACTTCACTGCCTTTCACAAATCCTCTCCCAATTCAAAAAATGTTTGAATTGTGAGATAAAAAGTCGCAATTATCCTTTTTTATTCAGTGGCGGAAACAAGCTTCCATAAAAAGTGATGTTGAAAATGCACCTGATATTGTTTCCAGAGCAGTCAATGCATTGTGAGATGCAGTATTCTGTGCAGTGTGCTCTAGGTGCGTATATGCTGCGCATAAAGTACACACTGCATACTACACAAATACAATGAGCAGAATGGTACTGAACACTCATTCTGTGAGAATACATAACACTGAGTGCACTTTTCAGCTAGCTTTCTATGGTTATGTTTTTGGAACCGTTTCCTTTTAAAATAACATCATCAGTGGGGAAAAAAGTCATTCCATTTATAATTGGCAGTGCTGCTTGCCCAGTTATGAGTTATGAATTATGGCTGAATCTCAGGCACACTGATGAATATGAGAACTGATAATGGCTCCCTAATTAATCTCTCACCTCCACTGACACCATTTAATTGACAGACACCAGACAGGCCACCTTGTCCATGATATCTCTATGAATTTGTTTTCGAAATATTACATCTGATTCTGATTTATGATTCTGATTTAGAGTATATAGGGTGAATTCGAGTAAACTTGTGCCACTTTTTGACAGTTTTGGTCCTGAATTCAACCTATATATTATTCATGGCAGTGGTTCTCAACTTGATTTGCTTCAGGAGCTCATTGGAAAATATAAATGTTATTATATTTTGTATGTTACGTTGACAGGGAAATCCTCACCCTACCAGTTGAGAAGCACTGATTTCTGGCATATGTAGATTGTCATAAGTCATGGGCCTGTATTTTGGTTTTGTTTGTAGGCAGTTGTCATTTGCAGTGCAGTCATCATGCATTCACTCAGATTCCTGCTTTGCGGTCTGATCCCCATCATTACCCAAGTGTTGATGAACCATTACCACCAAGTAAGCTTTCCTGAGTCACACCTTTCCCTCGCTTTTGCCATTAACCTGCTACCTTCATTCGCATGGGAATGTGTGTATCTGAGTGTTAGAAGTGTGTGTGACATGAGATTCACTCTATCCCATCAGGCCATATTTCTGAACGCTCACTCCCATCATCTTCATCAATGCAGTGTTATCAATGACATTGACATAACCGTCATGAGATTGTACGAATTCATCGGCGAAACATAAAATAGATTGTGTTAGATATCTGATTACAAATGTTCAGTCAAGCACCATTATAGTTCATTTGTCACAGAAATAGGGTGACAGACTGTAGCAGGTTTTTGAACAACACTGGCAGAGAAACTTCAGGAAATGAGTTACTATTTGGGTAAATTAATGCTTGAATATGTCTGGGTGTTTAGTACACAACACCATGTGCTTGCTTCGGAAAACAAGATTCATAAATGGAAAGAACACACGCTTTTTGGTGTCAGAATTGATCTGTACACTCTTCTTTTCCGTGTAAAGCGCTGCTCGAGAGGGATTTCCGGAGAACTCAAAGCACAATTGACATAAATGAGCTTGTCTCTCAAGAGATAAGTGATGGTCTGATCCCATCTCTCAAGGGCTTTCTTCTCAGTTGCCATAGTGATAGGCTGCAGAGAGGCTGAGTATGCATGCTGAGTTTGTGTTTAAAGCGATCTTTCAAAAGCAAGTCAGTTAAGATGATTTAACTTTCAAAGTAATGTTCATAGTGTAGTTGGAAGCCAATAATTCTCAAATCCCAGTTAAATTGCTTTGAAGTGAAGGAAAACTCATGAACATCAGCCAGTGTGAAAGAGACCTTTAACTGCTTAGAAGTTACTCTGGGCAATTTATACTTTTGCCACTCACAGATAAAATACTGGATCATTTTTCCTCAATAAATTATTAACAAAACTTCTATATTTTTTCTCATTTGTTTGATTGGGTTCTCTTTGTCTACATTTAGGACATCTGATGATGTTTTGGGTCATTTTTTACAGAAATATAGAAAATTATACTATATATATAATATAAAGAATTGTTGAAATGTGCAGTGAACTTGTCAGTCCAACATCTCAAGTGGATAATGAAGATAAATGAATGGATCATGCGGGATTTGTTGCATTGATTGACATCGGTTGACTGATTTCTGTGCAAATGCTATGTACAAGTCCAGTTATTAAAGGGTTAGTTCACCCAAAAATGAAATTTCTGTCATTAATTCCTCTCCCTCATGTCGTTCCACACCTGTAAGACCTTCGTTCATCTTCAGAACACAAATTAAGATATTTTTGATGAAATCCGAGAGGTATATGACTCGTCCATAGACAGCAATATAATCAACACTTTCAAGGTCCAGAAAGGTACTAAAGATATCGTCAACACAGTCATGTGACTATTTGACTATTGGCCAAAGTTGATCATGTGATCAGCACGACGCATGCGTGTGATGCTGATGCAGGAGCCGGCCAATAATGAGTCGGCGTTCTGACTTAGAAGCGCTGGACGTAAACAACGTATGAGAATGACACAGAAGAGAAGAGAATGATGAATAAAGTCATTATTTTTGTTTTGTTTTTGCGCACAAAATGTATTCTCGTCTCTTCATAACATTAAGGTTTGAAATAGCAAGCTTTTGTAACATAATATGTAGATAATATTTTATTTAAATGTATACAATGAATACTAATTATACTCATGATGCAACTTCGAACATTGATTATTAATATTAATGTCTGGAAATATTCCTTATATTGTGTGTGTGCGTGTATGATAAGTTATTAAAAACTAGACTTTTCTTTGAATTTCACTCCAATTCTGCATCTTGTTTGCTAACATCAATTCAAATTCAGTTCAAATTGTTGAATGTTTTATGCGTTGAACTGCATATATAGTGTATTATATGCATGATGTGTGAACAAACTTTACTGTTAATCTTCTGTACTCAGTCTGATTGTACGTGTTTATGTTTAGTGTATGTAAGATTACATATTTCTTTATAACTGGTGCAGACTGGGAAGCCCGGATCGACAGTCACGGCCGTGTTTTCTACGTAGATCACGTGAACCGCACCACCACGTGGCAGAGGCCGAGTCACGCCGCCAAACGCACAGGCATCCCGAGATCCGGCTCCACGCACCAGATGGAGCAGCTCAACAGGAGGTGTGAACGCTTGTTATTCTCATTAACGCTATTATCTGGCATATGATGAGTGTATGCCCTGTAGAATATGTATTTATTAGTTCATAATTGCAGGCTTTAATCAGTGCAGTCGTGACAGTCGTGATGCAGTCTTTCGAAGCTTGCTGTAAGGGAGCTGGGAAAATGTGTCCTAAACCTGTTGTTGTTATGGCAGTGAATTGACTAGAAGGAAATGAATGGAGCAAAAACAGCTCCATCTGAAAGAATATTTGAGGTGATGCTGCCACCTAGAGGACACTCAACAACTAACAGGAGGAAATGTGGTTCAAGATTACTGTAATAATTTGGTGCCTTAAAAGAAATTAATACTTTTATTCAGCAAGGATGCATTAAACTGATCAAAAGTGACAGTAAAGACATTTATAATGTTACAAAAGATTCTATTTCAAATAAATGCTGTTCTTTTGAACTTTCTATTCATCAAAGAATCCTGAAAAATAAAATGTATCACACAAATATGAACTGTTAGGGTTAGTCATAAATGTTTCTTGAGCAGCAGATCATCATATTAGAATGATTTCTGAAGGATCATGTGACACTGAAGACTGGAGTAATGATGCTGAAAATTCACAGGAATAAATAAACTTTACTGTATATTCACTTAGAAAACAAATAAATTACAGTTATCAAAAAGAAAACAAGTCACTGTCAAAACGAACAAACAGTTAAAAGAGGCAAAAAACAGCAACAGGATGATTTTCATAAATGTCCCTCGTCTAGTGTTTCGTCTTGTTTCAGCGTGATGTTGTTTTGTCTCCAGGTATCAGAACATCCAGAGGACGATGGCCACTGAAGACGAACCGGCCGGTCGCGGGCCTGAGAGGAACACCGGTGGAGACACAGAGAGTGAATCCACACCGCAAGCTGCAGGTCGGCCTTCTTCACGTGCTGTTTTTGACATGAAGACCGTGTGTTTGTGTAGAAACATGACTGCCACTGAAGAGATCATGTGTCATAGATGTTTCATTTCAACTGAAAAATGCATTTATCTCCATTTATAATTCATCCAGAAGGTGAGATGCTTGTAGAAACAAGGAGATTGAAAATAAGTTCTCATCTAAACTCCAACTCGGGTGCATTTATTGATTAGAAATTCAATTTTTTTTTTTTTTTTTTTTTGACATTTGTACAAGAAAACTCTTCCAAGCTTACAGTTTTTTACAGTCAGCACACATACTTGGGTCTCTTTTTAAACACAGTTCTTCTCACCGATCACAGCAGTGAAATTCACATTCTAAAACTACTAAAACATTTCATTCATGTCTCAAATCAACACTTGCAGAGGTTTCACCCAACAAACATTCAAAAAACACTAACAACAGGAGCATTATACAATGATTTCTCGTGTAAAATGTCTTTACAAAACAGAAATGACACACGCAGTGTTTATAACTCACTGCAGTAAATGTCACATGATCTGTGAGCACAAACCTTCACCTTTATAGATGATAATGAAACTGAAAGACTAACACTTGTCTCGGATTTCAGCTGCATTTAATAGTTTTGATAGTATTTCATTTTTCCGAATGGTGTTTGTAGAAATTAGCAAAAATTACTGTAGAAAATGGCAAATTACTGTCTTATTTAGTTTTGTATTATGTTAAGTTTTGATAAAAGAATGTAAATGTGCAAATTGGCCTGTAGGTAAACAGAGTTTTGATGCCGTTTGTGTCTGAGTGAGAAAATAATTGATGTCATTTGAATGATGTCATCACTGAATGTGTTTTTTTTTTTTGCCAAAGCAATGATAAATGATCTTCAGTTTAGCTCACATAGACTGATGCCGTGTTCACTGTGTGAAGAGTTTTGAATGAAACCCAGTGTAACTAATCAAACTGTAAGTAAAGCAGTATCTGTGACTGTACTGTGTGTAGATCAGAGGAGAGAAGGCTGTTCGTCTCCTGTGAATAATCAGAACGTCACGCTGCTGCTCCAGTGTCCCGCCGTGAAGTTCGTCACACACCCAGAGTTCTTCACCGTCCTCCATGCAAACTACGTAAGTCACGATGAGATGCTTCACGTGTTTTCATGTGTGTTCTTGTACATTGTGTGTTGCAGAAAGCAGATTTAACCCTCGCGCTCTGTTCGATTTCTGGTCACTGTATGGTCCGGGTCAAACTGATCCTAATTGGATTCAATATAATTCCCCAAAAATCACACTATGAAAAAAAACAAAAAATAATTAACTTTTAATATCAATAGTTTTCACACATTACAAAGAATAAATATCTGAATTTGTGATTTATAAAAATGTTTTTAACTACTATTTTTAAGACCCGCACCTGTGGGACACTTGCTATTATACATCTATAACATTAATATATTAGTCTAAAGTAATCTTGACAAACTATACATCATTTGAAAGCTGTCAGACTCTAGTTTTCATATTTGGTGACTGATTTTCAAAAGAAATGACAGAGCAATAGATAAACAGCGATAGATTCTTCATTTGTGATGTGGTGCCAAACTATAACACACGCTCTGATTCTTCCCGTATGTTTTTTTATGTGTTTTACGGATTGAATTCAAATCAAATATTAACATTACTGCACAAACTTCTTCTGAATAGAATGTCTACTTAATAAATATTTTAAAAAGTATGGAAAAATATGGTTCAGATCACTCAAACCATATATGGAAATGGAAGAGTCCTTATATGGTCAACGGTGGAACATGGATGTCATCTAGTGGAAAAGTTTGGTACTGCGCACAAAAAATCTTCTTTTTTGAGATATCAACCTAAAATTTGGCACAGAACTTGTTCAGATATTTAGCATTGATTTTCTTGAAGTTTTAGAGTTGAACATGTTTTGTAAATTATATATTTTATATAAAATATAAAAATATTTATTTTAAATATTTTAAATTTTCATTAGATAAAACTTCTATAACTTTTTTAAAACTTTACTTTTACAACCTTTTTTTTTTTTTTACTTATACAATAATCTGTGAAGTATTAACTTTAAAAAGATACCAAACTTAAGTCTGTGCTCTGAAGTATTTTTAACAATTTAGGTTGGAAAAATCATTTTTAAGTCTGTGCTCAAAAAGTGGGACAGAGTTAACAGGTAAAACAACTTTATATTTTCACAAACTTTGAAAAGCTCCTTTTCTAGCTTCATAGGGTAGTAAAAAAATAATAAAATAACAAAATATAACGAAGAAATTTTGGGTCTGTACAGTTGCCAAAATATGCGAGTCTATTTGACCCAGGAACGTCACAATGTAACAGTAATTTAGTGTGTATATGTCAAAACACATCAGCGTGATGAAACTTTACATGCATGTTCATGACCCTAAATGAGAAAAAGTCACAAAAATTTAAGGAAAAAAAAAAAAAAAAACTAGGTTAAATGATATTTCCGTCAACTGAAAAATCAAAACGGATCAAATTGACCTCAACAGTACATGGGGGTCAAAACTGATGACTGATTACCAGCAAACAAAAATATGTACTAAGAATGTTTTTCTAACGTTCCCGTTAAGTTATGAAAACTTTATTTCTGAATGTTCTCTGAACATTTTAAATGTTTTTTTTCTTTGTTATGTTAGAAAGAAAAAAGAAAAAAACATTAAAGGTTTGTTTTTTTCCATTTGATCTTTTTGCAAGTATTATGGAAAGTTACTTTCTGAAAAAAGGTAGACTAAAGCTTAACTAAAATGTTTCAGATAAGCATGATGATGTATAAATAACATTTTTGTGTTAATGTTTTGAGAACGTTATTAAAGACCAGTTAACTTTAATGAACGCTCTCATGATGTTCCCTGTTCGCTGGGCATCCGTTTGTATCCAGCCCAGAGTTCTTCTGATGTCTCGTGTGGAAGTGGCTGTATTTGCTCCAGTGTGTCCAGACTCTGAGGATGTTCCCGGAATCGGTCGAGCGCTTGTGAACTCACACTGTCCACGAGCAGACTGCACTTTAGTTGAAGGCTGATATTGATTGAACTATTTGCAGATTCCCTCTTTATTGATCACATAAGCTCCTCTGCTGCAGCGGAGACAGATAACAGACATTAACAAGTCAAAGATAAAGCGTGCTGAGACAGAAGTGGATCTGTGCGAGCGGATGCGAGAGCTTGTACGGCGCAGATCTTTGCGTGTCAGAGATGCCTTTATTCTATTTCATGCGGGTCACGTACAAAGACCTCGCTCTCATAAACACGAGGCATTGATTGAATATTCATGATTATACTGAAGTCCCAGTGTGTGTGTTCGGTTTCATAACACACTCCATATCAGACCAGGTGACTGATTTACATTCACAAGAATATGCATTAATATGATTGTCACATCCAGACGAGGTTCCTGGTTCTAGAAACCCAAATATGACCTTTGACATGAAACATTAGGAATATCCATTGTAACTGAATATTCAGGGATGAAAAAAAAAAAAAAAAGTAATAAATAAATTCAAATGGAATAGACCTAGTTATGGTTTTGTTGTTTTTGACCCATGTAACTTTAATAAATAAAGTTATGCCATTAAAAACTACTAGCCTAACTCATATAAATGTTATATATTGTTAAAGACAAGTAAAGAGTCAGTAATAAAATAAGAACAAATAATCAAATTATGATCAATAGCACAAATACATATAATACAGCAGAAATAAACAGTGCTTTTCAGGTTTTTCAGGTCTGACTGTTATTTTCGGGTACAGAAATTGAAATTAAATGTAAAATAACACTGCATATTCTTCACTGTAAAAAGCTATTCAGTCAAAAGTAGTGAATGATTTTTTTCTTTGTTTTTTAGTTTGATTAACATTGAAAACATCGACACCAGCAGGTTTATTAGACTGCTGTCACTTTAAGAGCGAATGCATGGATCCAACATGTGTTTTCTTTCTCAACGGTTTATGTTCACTTAAGTTTACAAGGACGGATACTCGTCAATAAGGGCATTTTGACATAATTTTGTGTGAATATGTTCATTCAAGCTCAAGAAGACTCAGTTCAGTATTCACACGCTCCGGATGTGTCGCACACAAAACTTCTCAAACAGCACGAGTGCTGAATTAAGTTCTCTTTCACATCTTCTTGAGCTTGAATATTTAAATTAGCAAGTGTGAAAAACACGTACAAATGATAAACTTTTGTGAAGATGCAGCACTGGCCTGATTAGGCAGTCCTCATCATCGAGCCCTGATATTCTTTCAAAAATAACATTTATTAAAGTCGACATAGTCGACCCTGTTTATTTATTTACATAAATAAAGCAGCTAGAGAAAAAAATCTACCTTGTTTATTTTCTAATTTCATGTTATAGATCTTACTGTGAACAGTTCATCCGTGCAAAAGGTTCTATTTTCTTTCTTTTTTCTTTTTTTGACCTTGTAATGTTTAATCAAAAATGTCAGAACTGGATCTTCCAATAAAAAATGTCAGACTTCTTTCTGGTGACATATGCAGGACTTCTCCAATTATTTAGTGCGATTAAACCCCGCCCCTGCAAGCTCATGTTCGTGCCACGCCCACATCTCAGCATCCAATCAACAAGTGGTGCATAGAAATGTAGTCGCCGCCCCACTTTTCAAAATACAGATGAAAAGATGTCACTATTTCCATTTCATTGTGACTGTAAGAACTTAAATAAGAATGAATTGATTAGATGATTAGAATACTGTCCAAAATTATTAAAATAATAAAGCATAATAAAAGGAGTTCGCATCTCCAGCACTTTATTTTTTGTTAAAAATATTCAATATATATCAAGATAAATTTACCCAGATATTTTATAGATATTTTACAGATATTTTTATAGCTTACATATTTGGTTACACATTAGACATTCTACTGACTATAAGTAACTCTTCAACTTCATGTCAACTAACTCTCATTAGAGTATTAGCAGACTGTTCGTTTAGGGTTCGGGTTAATTAGAATAAGTTGACATGTAGTTGTAAAGTTACTTATAGTCAGAATGTCTGAAGTGGACCATCGAAATAAAGTGTTATCAAATATTTTACTGTTTCCATGTTTTACTGTTTTATTTGTTTATTTATTTGTCTTTTTCCCGCTCAGGGTGCATATAGGATGTTTACTAACAGCACCTGCCTGAAGCACATGATTCTGAAAATACGGCGAGACGCGCGCAACTTTGAGCGATATCAGCACAACCGCGACCTCGTCGCTTTCCTCAACAAATTCGCTGATACTCATCTGGAGCTCCCGAGAGGCTGGGAGATCAAGACCGATCCGCAGGGAAAGGTGAGCTCTTCCACACCGCCTCAAACATTCACTGCGATGGTTAGTTTATGGAAAACAGTGATGGGTAGAATATGCTTAATGACGTGTTTTGCTTTGGTAGTCATTCTTCGTGGACCACAACAGTCGGGCAACGACCTTCATTGACCCCAGGATGCCCCTTCAGAACGGACGACTGCCCAGCCACCTCACACACAGACAGCACTTACAGAGACTGCGCAGCTACAGCGCCGGAGAGGTGCAGCACACACACACACACACACACATGATGAGGGAATATACGTCATGTCAAACTTTTCTTTAAAGAGGCCTGCAAAGATCTGCAAAGTTACTAAGCTCATATTCTCCCATGAAGGGATTTATGCCATCGAACAGAGAACGCTGCCTAAAACGCCTCCATCCATGTCCAGATGTTGCTTCCACAAACGTCTGTCACAATGTGATTCTCAAGGCAGGGCTTCATTGAGTTGTAGTGTTGTCTGTGTATTTCGATTCAAAAGCAAAAAAGTAGATGCTTTCGAAGGCTTGGAAGGTGAAACTCGTTACATTTTCAGAAACACACTGGAGGTGTTTGGCCAATCCCAACGCACTGGGCTAGCTGGCCAATCAGAGCACGCTGGGCTTTTCAGAAGGCGGGGCTTTGTAGAAACTAGAACTCAATCAGAGCGTTTCAGACAGACTGAGAACAGCAATAATGTACAGCATGTGAAAATAATGTGTTTTTTGAACATTAAAGCATTCTGTTACACCCAATAAGCTAAATAATGACCTTTTACAATAGCATCATATGGCCTCTTTAGTTTTGATCATGTGTTGTGTTCTCTCAGGCGTCAGACGTGTCCCGCAGCAGAGGAGCGTCTCTGGTGGGCAGAGCTGGACATGTGTCCGCCGTCAGGAGCCAAAACCAGCCGGATTCGGTGCCTCTCGGTTAGTCGACACACATGAGACGGCTCTGTCTCGCTCGGGATGGTGACCAAAGTATCAGTCAGATCACAGATGACCAACCTGAAGAGTGAAAGAAAGAAGAAAACTTGTACTTTGTGTTCAATGTTGGTGGATCACTGAGTGGAATAAAAAGTTTGAGGACAGGAAGATTTTTTTAAAATAAATAAATTATTTTATTCAGCAAATATGCATTAAATTGATCAAAAGTGACAGTAAAGACATTTATAATGCTACAAAAAAATACTATACTATAAAAATACTATTTCAAATACAGTAAATGCTGTTCGGAAGCAGCACAACTGTTTTCAACACTTATAATCATAAATGTTTCTTAAGCATCAAATCATCATATTAGAATGATTTCTGAAGGATCATGTGACACTGAAGACTGGAGTAATGATGCTGAAAATTCACAGGAATAAATTACACTTTACTATATATTCACATAGAAAACAGCTGATTTACATTGGAATAATATTTCACAATATTACAGTTATCTGTGTGTGTGTGTAATGCATTAATAATAGAACGGTAATTAAACTGACCTGGAACTACCTGTGCATTAAACAGTTTTATTGCACACCTTCCAGCCAATCAGAATCGAGTATTCAGATAGACCATGGTATAAATTGCAATATTTTGACCACATTACCATTTGTACTGTACTTTTTTTTTGCATTCTATATGACTTTCAGTAATTCATCACAGTTTTTGTCTGTTTTCTTCACCTTCAGCTTACAATGACAAGATTGTGGCTTTCCTCCGCCAGCCAAACATACTAGACATGCTGCAGGAACGGCAGCCCAGTCTCGCCAGAAATCACACACTCAGGTGAGGCCGTCTCAAAAACTGTATATAAATCATACAAAAATAGCAAGTTACAACTAACATTGTAGTGTTAATCTCATATAGCGATACAGTTACAGTCTTATAAAGATGCTTGAAACATGCGTAAACATGGAAACAACAAAGTTTGTGACTGTGAATCAGCATTTGACTTTGTATAATGTACAGTGTGCATTAACAGCAGCACTAATGCAGCGAGCTGAACATTATCTTAATAGCACACTATAATTCCATTCAACCGGGTGAAGTGCACTACTGTTACTTCTAAAAACAATTAACATGCCATTAGATCAGACCTTTCAAAAGTGATTTAATGTGGAAAGAAGGCAGCGAGAGTGGAAATGTGAGATTGTGTGAATGTTTTCTCTCAGGGAGAAGATCCATTACATCAGGACTGAAGGTCCTCAAGGTGTTGAAAAGCTGTCTTGTGACGCTGACCTGGTCATGCTGTTGAGGTACAGTGACTACAGTGTGTTGCATGAGAAATTGTGCATGATTTTCATCAGTTGTAATTGTAAAGCACAACCACAAGACTTGACAGGCAGTAAGTCAGTGTGTTTGAACACAATCCTCCGTGTTTGATTCGGTGCCAGTGTCTTGGCAGTCAGATTACTCCTCAAACAAAGGCACTTTGACTTATGACTCACTCACACGGACCAACATGTGGGACTAGAAATAAGTGGCTTAATCAACTAGTCAGCCTCTCCAAACAGTTAACTCACTGTTTTCGAAAACATTAAAACATCTTACATTTAATGTGTACATTTTAATATTTTTCTTCTCCGTCATGCAGTCTATTTGACGAGGAGATCATGTCATATATTCCATCTCACTCCTTCCACCCTGGCCTCAGCTTCTCTCCACGCTGCTCTCCTGGATCCTCACCTCAGAGTTCCCCTGGTAAGATCACATCCAAGGGTTTGGAAATCACTTACTATTTAATTATTGTGATTGGTGTTTGGGAAATGTCCCGCCCCTTACCATAACCGCCAGTTTCAACACACTACTAACTAACTCAACCAGGCCCTGCCCCTTTATTCTATGTATGAATTATTTAAATGGGGAATATTATGAAGAAAACTCAAGATGGAGGGAGTTCAGAAACACTGACACTGATATAGAGAAGAACTGGAACTTTGCAGAGCTTTTTCATACTCAAACAGCAACATTACACACTGAAGAAAGATGAACATGGACAAAAGCAGAATTGGACCCTGTTAAGAAGTATACAGATGGCCTCAAAGCTAAAATCTAAACTAGAAGCCACAAACATTACACATGTTAAAGGTCAGGCACCATCTAAGCATTTTAGATTATTATCATAGAATCTAATAAACCCTATTCTTTCGCTCAGTAACAAACACTTACATACTAACTTCTAAGCTTTTCTTTTAAAAGCCAAATCAAATGTCTGTGGAAACATGAGCCAGTCTGTTGTGTGCAGTGCTGCTTGCCAAAACACAAGTCTTTTCCCTAAAACAGCAAGAATAATCGTTCCTTGCATCACTTCTTCTATGTATTTGTGGTTTCAGTCTGGCCAGTCAGTTGCCTCATATTTAAACAAATCACAGCAGCTCTTGATGATTCCTCACATCAAGACGGTTCTTTCAAACATGTGCTTGATCACGTATACTCACACCCCAATGAGACACGAGTTAAAACGACTTAATTTCATGGAGGATGTCCTGCTGTGCTGATAGCACCAGTGTAATGAGCCTGTTCAGTACACTCTTGATAGATAGTGTTTGATGAGAAAGCTCAAAGTAAAATTATTTCACAGCATGGTGCTGCTCCTGCTCCATTTGCTTTGTTGTTTTCTCTCTGAGGGCCTTAGAAATTTTAGTAGTATTAAATGTATGTTTTCTTGAAAACATGCTTTTATTTAATTTTAATTAATTGTAAGACATTTTCAAATAAGGAAATGTTCATGTAGAGACCAATGTGTAATTATATGCAGTGGTATTATTCATTTTGACAGGCTTGCAGAGGGCCAGAGCGCCGGCTCCATACCGCAGAGACTTTGAGGCAAAACTGCGCAATTTTTACAGGAAGCTGGAGGCTAAAGGCTATGGCCAGGGGCCAGGAAAAATAAAGTAAGTGTGGTGTTTTCAGTATGAATGTGCTTTAGATAGATAGATAGATACCTCTGAATATGATTTACATTTATTTTGATATGGTTTGATTCTGTGGTGCTGTCAAGGCTCATCGTCCGAAGGGAACACTTACTGGAAGGCACCTTTAATCAAGTAATGGCCTACTCACGTAAAGAGCTCCAGAGAAACAAGCTCTACATCACCTTTGTAGGAGAGGAAGGGTGAGTCCACTGTGAGACAATGCAACAGAGAGAACATTACTGCAGCTGATCTAAAATATTGCATTCATGTTCTCCATAGTTTGGACTACAGCGGCCCATCGCGGGAATTCTTTTTCCTGTTGTCTCAGGAGCTGTTTAACCCATACTACGGTCTGTTTGAGTACTCAGCCAATGACACGTATATGGTGCAGATCAGCCCCATGTCTGCATTTGTAGAGAACCATTTGGAATGGTGAGAAATTCTTTGTACCTTACTATCTATCTGTATCCCTAATTATTGCTGCTTAGACTTGGAATGTTTTTGAAGTTCAACTTTGTAATTGTCGGGTTGATGTGGCCTGTGGTTGAGGAATTGCATGCCTTCTGGTCAGCTGGAAAGAAAGCCATGTAGAAGCGGTCACACTACGTCTTTGTTTCGCCTCTCATTTCGGCATTTTGACTGACAGGGAAAACAGCCCTCTTGTTGAGTAAATTATAGCGTCAGGAAACTAAATACAAAGACAAAGTTTGCCTTGAACTTTTTCCAAGCTAAGGGCACGTCTGGTGAATGTCAGTGTTCAAATTCACAACTTTTAATTGACTGTATTTAATTGACACGGAGCATTCTTTAGAACTTCCACAATAATATTAGCCAGCTCGAAAACTTCCGGTGAGATTACATTTGCTGGTGTGTTGAGCATCAGACGTGTAATAATACTTAGTTTATAATCAGAATATAGTCACTTAAATATAGTCAGGCATAGCATTAATTTAGTTATTCAAACATAAGACAGCATAAAAAATAAATAAATAAAGACGTACCTCAGTGTTCCTCCTCGACTATATTAAATTCGACCATCAGTTTTCACACTTTCGTGTGGAAAAAAGCGTCAAAAATTAAATATTTATTGTGCACTTTAGTTAAATTAATGAATGAATAAAATGTGTGTTTTTACAAGTGTGCCGAAATCATTGATATTGTGCTGCACTAACTGACAGTTGCTGTGATTACCAAGGGAGAGGGTGTAATTCATTCACAAGAAAAGTTATTGTTTTTCATGAGATTTTGTGAGTACTTCACATTGACAAAATGTATTTTTAAACCTAGTTATTTTATAATGTTTAATATTTAGTCAAAACCGAAACTAAGTGAAAAACGATTAAAGGAAATGGCTGATATATGCGCAAATAAATGCTAATTTGCCAACACCTGCTGGTTAAAGTGGTAATTATTGTCTTTTTTATTTTTAAATAAGTGTTTTCCATCAAATGTTGAATTTCCTACATTTTGAAAAGTTCAATTTTACAATGGGGACAATCTCAGAAGGATGAACAAGTAATGTTTGTGGTCATCACATTAAAAATAACATTTGAAGTGCTGGGGAAAAAATTGCTTCTGCGTGTCTAATTACAGACACTGCATTTTTTAAACAGTCCCAATAGCTTTGTCTTTATTGCAATCAATAAAACATTAAAATATGAATACAACATTAAAATATGAATACAACATTAAAAAGTCAATCACTGATGGTTTTGTGTCGATGTACAGCGAGTACAGAATGAACAGCTAACAGTTCACTGGAAATGCCCGAGACGGCTTAACAACAACCAGGAAGTAACCGTGCATATGGTCAATTGAATTTAAAAGTTGGCTTAAGTCATGGTGTCTGACTTTTTTAAAGCCCTATCTACAAGGTAAAGCCTGAAATTGTAGCAAAAGCAGAATATGTATTACAATAGGGCATGTACAGAACATTATAATATGAATAAATGTTTTATTGGACCCTCACAGGTTTCGTTTCAGTGGCCGTATTTTGGGTCTGGCTCTGATTCACCAGTATCTGTTGGATGCTTTCTTCACCCGGCCGTTCTACAAGGCCCTGCTCAGACTGTGAGTCTCAATGGTTTTTTGGTGTCAAGATGAAGGCTGGAATACACTACACGACTTCTGAATAGATATTTAAAACACTACGTATCATACTCTTGCCCACTTTGTAAATGGTTACAGAGGGAAAAACTGGGCATCATACACTAAACAACTGAGGTTCACAGAGGAGCTGACTTTAAGGTCAATATGAACATAACAAACTCGCACAGAAACATGCGCCTCATTTCTAGAAAAAAAATGTTCTAAACTCAGCTCAAAATATCAAACATGTCTGATATCATCTGACTGAGTGGAGTCATAGTCTGAAGCTAAAAAATCGGAGTCTGTGCCAATCATACACTATGAGATTTTCTGTTAAATGTGTCAAATCTGGCTCTGACTTTTGGGCAACCAGCCTCAACTCGTCCATAAATCAGGGCAAAAATCTGGGCAGCATCGTGTTGTGTATTTCAGCCTTAAGCACAGTTTAGAATGATGACTGATTGATTGGATGTCTGTGTTGTATGGTCTGTAGAGTGACAGATTTGAGCGATTTGGAATACCTGGATGAGGAGTTCCACCAAAGCTTACAATGGATGAAGGACAACGATATCACTGACATCCTGGATCTAACATTTACTGTCAACGAGGAGGTCTTTGGACAGGTGCTGGATAATTCACCTTGAAGAAGGTTTTTCATGCATCTCACCAAAATGCCTGCAATGATAATGATTACTGATCAGTACTGAATGAACTTGAGAGTTGAATTTCGCTCTCAGGCATCTCCATTACCTATAGCAAACCAAACCAGGATGCCAGTTTTCCACACTGTACTAAAGTTGTAAAAGATGGCATGTCGGGGTCACCAAAACAAATCGAACTACATTGTTTACACCAGTGTTTCTCAGGACCAGAAACACTGGTTTACACTCTTTGGTAGATCAACTTGTTACTTTAAGTTGATCTACACGATACTTCAGGGGTGTCCATTCTTGCTCTTAGCCTAATTAAACCCATCTGAATCAGCGGATCAAGATTTTCAGGATCACTAGAAACTTCCAGTGTTGAGGCAAATTGGAGCTAAACTCTGTAGGACACTGGCCCTCTAGGAGCAGGTTTGGACAACTCTGGCTTACTTATAGTTTAGAAATGTAGAATAGGCGGCTGAGGGTGCATCCATGCTTTTTAACCTGCCATTTCACTAAACATTATTTCTGCTGAAACAAAGGTTTTTCCAACCCTTAATGGGGTGGTTGATTATGATTTCACTTTTTTTCAACTTTAGTTAGTGAGTAATGGAGCTGTTTGATCATAAACAACATCTACAAAGTTACGACGCTCAAAGTTCAATGCAAAGAGAGATATTTTCTTTTAAAGAATTTGCTGTTTAAGGACTACAACGAGCTTCATCCCAGGTTGGTGACATCACTAACCCTAAAATTTACATAAACCCCACCCCCAAGAACACACAACAAAGGGGGCGGGGCCATGTTGGGCTGCTTTAGAGAAGAGGAAGAGTTGTTGTAGTAGAGTGTTGTTGTCATGCCGTCATTTTACACCAGACTGCTTCACAAACGAGGGTCAATTCAACACAAAAGATTAACATGACGGCACATGCTAGTGGATGAGTTGAATCAACTCCACAGCAACTACATCAATTTATCCACTAACCATTCAGAAACGTCCAGTTTCATCCTAAAAGTTGTAACTTCTTCCTGAGTCTCTCCATCAGTGTTGACTCCGGTTTGAACAATGTAAGGCTGAACACAGTTACTGACAATCCTCATTTTGGCTGCGTGAGATTCTCCAGCTTTGTTGTTGTTAAGCAACCGAAGCGCAAGCTGTTAAAGCCCCGCCCTCTCCTGGAAAGGGGGCGGGAACAGCAGCTCATTTGCATTTAAAGGGACACACACAAAAACGGCGTGTTTTTGCTCACACCCAAATAGGGGCAAATTTGACAAGCTATAATAAATGATCAGTGGGGTATTTTGAGCTGAAACTTCACAGACACATTCTGGGGACACCAGAGACTTATATTACATCTTGTGAGAGGGGCATTATAGGTCCACTTTAAAACTCTTTTACGTCGTTTGACAGGTGACAGAGAGGGAACTGAAGTCGGGGGGCTCCAACATCCAAGTGACAGAAAAGAACAAGAAGGAATACATTGAGCGTATGGCTAGATGGAGGGTGGAGAGGGGGGTTATGCAGCAGACCGAAGCCCTTGTAAGAGGTTTCTATGAGGTACGTAAGCTTGAATAGTAGCCAATCTATACAAAACGGTTTAGTGAAATGATTATTTACTCATCAGATTCAGAGGATTTGAATGTCAGATGTTCCTTTTCATTTTAACAACGCAGGTTGTAGACTCCCGTCTGGTTTCAGTGTTCGATGCCCGTGAGCTGGAGTTGGTCATTGCAGGGACGGCCGAGATCGATTTGAACGACTGGAGATCCAACACAGAATATAGAGGAGGTGAGCAGATGCCTACTGTGCCTTTAAAATATCATAAAATGACATGGCAACTACTCTGTCAACCGTAAGTAATATTGTCAATATAGTGCCAAAAATGTTCAAAAAGACCAGTAAATCATTAATTACTGGAGAAAAATGTTCACATGGTATTCATTTGTGATTAGACGCTTGATTGCTCAGGCTTACCATTTGTTCCATTTGAAGTGGTTTCAGTTTTCTTTCAGGTCCTCTGCTGTGAATTACTATGGAGGGTCAACAGTATTTTATCCCACCGCAAATGCCAAAACAAGTATCCCATCTGTTTAGATTGCAGTTCATTACTTAGAATGGAGCTGTTGACATTGAAAGCATAACGGGTGAACCCTGTAGAATTTCATATAACCCTGCGGTGTTGTGGTTTCACAGTGTCGAGATGACCTCACTTGAAACTCTGGAGACTTCTGTTGACTTTTCCTGCACAGCCTATGCACATTCAGATAGAGACCCCTGAAGGGCCTCTTTAGTGGGACACATTCTCTTGTCCTCTCATACTTTACCTAATTTAAATGAGATTGTTTCAACCAAATTCTGAGTTAGTTTCTTTGTGGAGAAGGTGCTCCCATGCATTATGACAAGCTCACTGAAGAAAAATTGTCCAAGACTATGAATGATTACATTCATCCGGTATTGAGAAGGATCACAAAAGGACTACTTTACCCAATATTTGTGTGTGCTATTTATAATAATGCTTTTTAGAGTGCCATTGTTAGTTTAGCGACATTACTCTATTGCTAGCTCCAGCCCTAATTAAACAAACCTGTACCAGCTAATCAAGGTATTCAGGATCACTAGGGCTGTGTCTGAAATCACCCCCTGTAGTAGACAGCTTTCTACTGGATTTTGAATAAAGCTTTATAGTGCACTGGACATCCACATATTGGTGTTATGTAAAGGTAAATGTGGTAAATGTGAAGTATATACGATTATTTATGTTAAAATACATTCTCTTAACCTAGTTTATTGTTCATTGACTACTATTAGTATGTCATTCATAAGTTTATCTCCCTCAAAAGTGTAAACATTGAACCCCCTAGGCATTGAGAGTGGTCCACTCAGATCTGTCAATATCTTTTCAACTCAACCAATAGTGAGAGATTGAGGCGTGACTACTGTAACAGGCTGAGAGATTGGGGTGTGGCTACTGTAACAGGTGGCGAATTTAGGGCGTGGCTACTGTAACAGGCTGAGAGATTTCGGTGTGGCTACTGTAACAGGCTGAGAGTTTGGGGCGTGGCTACTGTAACAGGTGGAGAGTTTAGGGCGTGGCTACTGTAACAGGCTGAGAGTTTGGGGTGTGGCTACTGTAGAAGGCTGAGAGTTTGGGGTGTGGCTACTGTAGAAGGCTGAGAATTTGGGGCGTGGCTACTGTAACAGGTGGAGAGTTGGGGTGTGGCTACTGTAACAGGCTGAGAGTTTGGTGCGTGGCTACTGTAACAGGCTGAGAGAGATTGGGGCGTGGCTACTGTAACAGGCTGAGAGTTTGGGGCGTGGCTACTGTAACAGGCTGAGAGTTTGGGGCGTGGCTACTGTAACAGGTGGAGAGTTTAGGGCGTGGCTACTGTAACAGGCTGAGAGTTTGGGGTGTGGCTACTGTAGAAGGCTGAGAGTTTGGGGTGTGGCTACTGTAGAAGGCTGAGAATTTGGGGCGTGGCTACTGTAACAGGTGGAGAGTTGGGGTGTGGCTACTGTAACAGGCTGAGAGTTTGGTGCGTGGCTACTGTAACAGGCTGAGAGAGATTGGGGCGTGGCTACTGTAACAGGCTGAGAGTTTGGGGCGTGGCTACTGTAACAGGCTGAGAGTTTGGGGCGTGGCTACTGTAACAGGTGGAGAGTTTAGGGCGTGGCTACTGTAACAGGCTGAGAGTTTGGGGTGTGGCTACTGTAGAAGGCTGAGAATTTGGGGCGTGGCTACTGTAACAGGTGGAGAGTTGGGGTGTGGCTACTGTAACAGGCTGAGAGTTTGGTGCGTGGCTACTGTAACAGGCTGAGAGAGATTGGGGCGTGGCTACTGTAACAGGCTGAGAGTTTGGGGCGTGGCTACTGTAACAGGCTGAGAGATTGGGGCGTGGCTACTGTAGTAGGCTGAGAGATTGGGGAGTGGCTAATGTAGCAGGCTGAGAGTTTGGGGCGTGGCTACTGTAACAGGCTGAGAGATTGGGGTGTGGCTACTGTAGTAGGCTGAGAGATTGGGGCGTGGCTACTGTAGCAGGTGGAAAGTCTGGGGCGTGGCTACTGTAGGAGGCGGAGCCAGAGGGTGTTTACACGAGGAAAGACATATAGTGGCAGATATGTTGGATGGATTTATTATAAGCAAGATGCTTGCATTCTCTCTAGACAAATTGTTAGTTACTCAGTTATTACTCATGACATATAGCAACACAGCTAAAAGTATTCCTAATATGTTGGACCTTTTATTGAAAGTAGCCTACTCTTTTACCTGTTGAGACAATCCTTCACAAGCACCCGTGAGAGCTGTGTTTGTGATGTGGGGGGAGGCTTGACACGTGAAAGGAGAGTTTGCTTGATGGTTTGAAAATATGCTTTATTTTTTACAATTCTGCTAGGTGCCACTAGTGTCACATTAACTGCATACTTCACATTTAACTTCACTGTCAACTTCCAGGTTACCATGATGGGCACATTGTGATGCGTTGGTTCTGGGCCGCGGTGGAGCACTTCAATAATGAACAGAGGTTGCGCCTGCTGCAGTTCGTGACGGGCACCTCCAGTGTCCCCTACGAGGGTTTCGCAGTACTGCGTGGGAGCAACGGCCTGCGGCGCTTCTGCATTGAAAAGTGGGGAAAGATTACCTCTCTGCCAAGGTATACTGCATGAGATAACATACATCACACAAATCCCAAATGACTGCTAAGCACAGCTTCATGTGGTAACTCGTGATGACTTTGTAGTAGCTAATTCTTCTGGAGAAAATGATTTATGCTAGCTGAGGTAGAAAAATATATGAAGGATTGATTAGAAAACCGGATTACATTGAAAAATGTGTTTGATGAAAGCAATTTTATTTTGTGTGCTGAGGCACATTCTATCCGACTGTTACATGTCACAGTTTTCTAGGTCAAAACTCATAAGCAAACAACAAACAGAGCTAATATACACTCATGATCCTATATATATATATATATATACACACATGATCCTAACCTCTATCTCCATACTGAAATCTTTTTGGTCCGTCGAGAAGATTTTAAATGTGCATATTTTGCTAAAAAGTTTGTCAGGCTACATTACCATATAGATGACTAGCATATGTGCTAGATTAGAGAACTGGCCTGAATATTAAAAACCAAATGATTTTTGCCATTACACATCTCAAATTCCTCATAGCTTACATTTCATGGAAAGAATATTATATCTCACTTTATGAAGCAGTGCTTTTAGATCGTTGCATTTCAGTTTATATATGATAGTCATACTTCTTTCTCATGTGAATAGAAACAAATGAGAGACGTGAAATGAAAAGCACAGAGCGCAGTACACAGAATGTGCTTCAACCAACAGATTCTTTGTGCGGTCTTCTATAAGCTTAATGTTTTGTTTACCTGCCATGGTTCTTCCACACTGTTCACAATGTGCAATTCAATCACAACAGCAAAGGAAACCCCCTTTAAGCCCTTTCATACTGTTTAGACTTGTAAATAAAGTTAACCGAGATGACAAAGTGTCATCCTGAAAGCTCAAAAGCTCACTCAGGCTTGATTTACATCCAGCGTTTCACCTTGAAATTCATTTCTCCCGGTTCGTCTGGCAAACAGAAGGGACTGCGGATCAAAGCCTGGCTCTGTCAGCACTAAAGTACAGGCTCATATTTCTCTGTCAGGGTAAGAACGGCTTGGCGTTTGTCATTGTGTGTGCACAGCGTCAGCAGCCAAAGCTAAATAAGGGCAATGTAATGGAAAGGATACAGATGCCTCACTCAGATACAGAATTTCACATGCTTTGCTGCTACGGAGAAGGGGAAAGTTTGTACTTTACAGCAAGGCAGCTCACAGAAATTCAGTGTTTATGTCGCCTATTTACTCAGAGGCCAGGATGGAATCTCCCTCTTGACCTTTGACCCCTGTATCTTTGTCTCCTGCAGGGCTCACACATGCTTCAACCGCCTGGATTTGCCTCCCTATCCGTCGTACACTATGCTGTATGAGAAGCTTCTAACTGCGGTGGAGGAGACCAGCACCTTTGGTCTGGAGTAAAGGCGTGAGATTTGTTTTTTTTATTATTGTAAATACATTTTCAATAACTAAATCCACGAGAGACTTTTTAGAGATTTTTAAACTAAATATATCTGGGAATTTTGTTTCAAATGACTTGAAATAGCATGCTTCTGCTCTAAAACACAACGTATGTAGTACTTTTCTGTATTTGCGGGAGTTTGGGGTCAAAAGTAACATATGCAATGGTGAAAACCAGCTCCAGCCTGTTGTATTCAACTGACTGACTCGATTCTCCTCATCATTCTATTGGTTAGGCATCAGTACATCTGCTTTCTGATTGGTGAACTGGGATTTTCAGTGCCTGGCTGTGTTTGAAATGGAATGCTGAGATATTGCTTATGAAATACTGTACTACATACTGCCAGTATTTTATTAAGGTACTGTAGTATGTGAAACATTACACAATATGCAAAATATAAACACTTCGAAGTGCAGTAATGTATGCAATGTTGTTGTCACATCATCACACTGCATGTTTAATAATTTAGCATGTGTTATCAAATCAGAAATAGTTATTTTGAATTTTTTAATGTGTGAAAATGACAACTTTTTGTCAAGTTCAGGACTGGCACATTGCATTATGGGATACAACACTCCACACAGTGGTATATAATGTGCATCGCGGCGAATCATCTGGGTGTCGTATGTATGCATACAGATGTGCACGTTATAGATGCTGCATAAATAGTATGGTAGTGTGCTATTCCAAACACAGCCACTGATCAAACACTCTCATGCTCATATCGTCGGCCGAACTCCAAACCACAGCATATTATTTGCTTTAATATAGTTCCTAAACTGTTTTTGAACACAAACACTGCATATAGTATGCCTGCTTTAAACACATGATGATGTCATTAAAGAATATTCTGTCTTGGAGTAGAAATGGTCAAACTCAAGTCTGAGCAGGACGCACACATGGATGCTCACTCGACAGTGATGTAATCGACTTAATTGTGTAACTAAATTAGTGACACGAACACTAAGCTAATCAGAACGTTCTGTCTGCAGGATCTGTGTGGACACATTAGAAATAACTCTCTAATTGTCTTCTTAAAACCAAATCCTTTTTTTTAGGGATCAGGGATGAGCTTCATATAATAATGACACTGGATTCTTTCCCTGAAATTCTTGGCATAATTTATTTTGTTGTAAAGTTTATCAAATTTATTAAGACCCTCGCAGGTTTATCTTTATTAATGAAACAAAAATCTTCTTAATGATGTATAATATAATGTATTGATGAGTCATACAATCATGAGCTGGTTCGTCCCTCATAATTCTCACTGTAAAACTAAATGCAAACAGACGTATTTATAAAATCACTGATGATAACTACAGGCACCAAGAACCAGATGACCACATTTTATATGTATGCAATATCTTAAGTGGTGCTTTTATGTGTTTTTATTTGCATTTTTGTTGGACGTCCATGTCGGGAGCATTTAACGCATGCAGGCTCTTATAAAAGTGTGTATCACTGCATTTACTGTCATGAACTATGAAACCGTTCCCCGGGGATCTATTAAATGATGGATCTTAACTTCTTTTGGAAGTGTATTAAACACATACTATCTTGTTTTACTTATTGACAGAGATTGTGAAATGACTATCTGACCATTTGCTGTTGTACAATGCTCAGCTGATGATGTTATAATGATGTATTTTTATCATTTTTATTTGTTGGCAGTTTTGTATTTTATATTCTTTTTGTATTTGAGTTCAGTGAGATTGCATATGAAAACCCTTTAATTGCAATGAAAGTTGTTTCAATTGTTAATGAAAATAAATATGTAAATATAAATATTTATGTACACTAATCACTGTATATCAGTCTAATTTCCTGATGTCAGTTTGTTCGACATGAACGGACTTTGCTTTTGCCCCAAATTGTTGTACATAAATGTCAATAAACAATCATTTTGTAGTAGGCTGATTGTATTGATTATGTGGGGAGTTGCTTCAATCCAGCACATTCAAGCTCATCCTTACACAGTTCTAGCACTAGAGGGCCTCGCTCCAGTGTTTTGAAGAATCTCATCAACAGGCACTGTTTTAAGGGATAATAATATTTTAAATAGCCCACAATAAGAGCAAAATCTTATAATAAAATGGTCAGATAAGGTGCACATTTATTGTAATGACACCACAATACAGTTTTAATGTTTGAATTAATCCACTCCCTAGATGCATGATTAGATTTATTAATAAAAGTCCTTATTTTGTCCTCGTTAACTAGGTAAACATGTACATGAGATGTCCACATCAAAAGAAATTTACAAAAGTGATTTTATAAAAAGAGAAAGCACATTAAATGCAAGTAAAAAGTCTACTTTTAAGGTTTCAAATAAGTTTTGGGAGAATAAAATGTCAAATGTGGTTGAAATAATGTTCATTCAGTGTAACACATATTTATGTACAAATTGAAACAACAAACTTATTCTGACCTGTACATATTAAAATATATAAAAGAATCAGTGAGCATACTAAATTTTATTGCATTTTAAATGAGTAAAAAGTTCTTGCTGACAAACAGGCAAAACTTAGGATAGTAGCAAAGTTTAAAAAGCATTTGGGGTAAAAGTAATTAGTCCTTAATATGGCAGAAATAGATTTTTTGTTGTAAATATCCCTGACAAGATTGTTACATTGTTGCTAAAAATGTAAGATATTTAATTTTTGCTCAGAAAAAAACAAACAAATTAAACAGGACCCATTCTGATGTACTGAAAAACAACAACAATTTAAAGTTGTATGTTTTGATGCTTGGAAAAACCCCTTTTTTTTGTGTCTTTGACCCATATATAAACAATATAAATTCAGATCACAGAGAAGGAAACGAGCCTAACATCAGTCTTTTTATATCATTTAATTAATTAATCAATTGGTCATCTCTGATTGGTCAAATGTTATTCAAAGACAACCTCCTCCCGCCCACCGGCAAGTGCTCGATTGTAATTGGTGGAAAGGCCTGTCAATCACGCCCGTTGCCCCGGCAACTGAAGTCCGAGAAGCAGCAGCTTGGCTTCAGTTGACTCGCTCTAGATGCAGCGAACGAGCTGAGGAGAGCTGAAGCCTAAACTCACTCAGGAGGAGTTCTGATCGAAGATGAAACTATCAACAGTTGATAACTTACACACGTTTCCATGTTAGGTCAACATTCAGCGAGAGAAGTGAGGTAGAGTGATAGTGTTCGGTTCACTGTCGAAAGTCACCTGTTGGACTGGGTTTGCAGGTAAAAACAGGTATAAGTACACAAACAAAACAAACTGACGTTTATAGCAGCCGTTATGATTCCTGAATGTCCACGAACGACCGAGTCCAGAAGCCGTGTTCGGTGTGAATCCGGTCAGAACCGCTCCGGGCTGCTGCGCGAGATCCGAACCGCCATCAGGAGCGAGCCGTTCACCGACCGCTATGACGTCATCCCCGGCAGAGAGCTGGGCAGGTAAGAGACGAGTCTCACCTGTGTTTGTGTCCGTTCAGTCACAAGTTGTTGTTTTCTTTATTTGTTTATCTGACGCACGTGCCTGTATATATGCAGATTATTCACACTGAAAAGGTTTTGTTTTTAGATTAAAAAGTGTTAATTTAATACTTTTTTTAAGTATTACTTTTTAAGTATTAATTCGTATAAAGCCACGAATAAATGCACGACTAATGTTTTTATCAAGTGTCTGTGTAACACAGATACACTCTTGGATCTTGATACTTATATTGCATGCAATGCCATCAATGTAATGTTGAAAATACTGTGTTGCATGACTGAAAATGCATCTGCACTGATCTGCCCCTGCTGTACTGAACTGTGAGAGACATTTAATGAAACGCCCTATAAACTTCTGCATGCAGAGCATCAAGCTGGATCAGATGATGGGAAACAGAGCGGTCTGATGGCACTGCACAGATGCCAGGGCTCGGTGGTTTTTAAATCAGCGAGTAAAAGCCACACAGGGCACAATGTTGTTGGTGGATGTTGCTTTGCCAAGTCTCTGTAGGAGTTCAACGCTATGAAAACACGGCTCTGATTTCACTGTTAGCCTGTTTGCAATGCAAGCACGAAAAGATTTGAGCATGCGCTTTTGCAAAACTAGCTTTAATTTCACATTAACTAGCGTTAATCCATAAATAGGGACGTTTGCTGTAGATTTTGCATGATGGGTGGAAGTTTGAAATGTGTGAAATACAAGTAACCGCTAGAGATTGTTAGTTTCTTTTTCTGTTGTGTTATTCACAAGACAAACTCTTGAACATGTAATGCACTCTAAAAAATGCAGGATTAAAAACAACCCAAGTTGGGTTGAAAATGGACAAACCCAGCGATTGGGTTGTTTTAACTCAGCAACTTTTGTTTAAAAATGACTATATGACTGGATTAAAATGAACCCAAAATATGTTGAAAATTACAGATCAGACACATAATTACTAGAGGCAACAATAATAATCAAAAGGTGAACATTTATTAATAAGCAATTTAATAAATGTTTTAATTATTATTCATTAAACTTATTAATAAATGTTAATTTCCAACATACTTTGGGTTCATTTTAAGCAACAATACAGTAATTTTTAAACGATAAATAAAACTACCCAGCAGGTTGAGCAAACATTTAACCCAACCGCTGGGTTTGTCCATTTTCAACCCAACTTGGGTTGTTTTTAACCCAGCATTTTTAGAGTGTATCAGCAGCCCATCTGATCCGATTGTTTTGAAAACACATCAGGATTAATGGACAGAGGTTTGGAAGCACGACTCTCTGGATGTCTGCCACCGCCCGTTAAGTACAATAAAGCTAGAGAAAGGACGAATCCTATAGTTCACGTCAAACATGTTTTACCAATCTCTTCATCTGTTTCCCTAAATTGAACTGGAATAGCTTGGGATTTCAGGGATGTGATTGGCTGCTTATTTTCATGGAGAACAGCCATTTCACAGTGTTCAGTGTGTGATTTCAGTGGCTGCCAGAAGGGATGCTGATGTTCATTCTGAGAATCACATTAGCCTAGATATTGCCGTTTAGAGTCTAGTTAGCCCAAATGCAGTCATGCTCAAGGACAGCTGCTGTACCTGATGTCTGTGATGAGGGTTTGAGTCAATATCATTGACGGTTAGGAGAGTAGTTTTGTATTATACATGCACTAATGACCCAAGCACAGCTGAAATTAGATGAGCTTATCTAGAAACCTGTAAACATCAATTTGTTTTTGAAGCACATCATATATTTAGGTGAATTAGTTCCGTTCATTGAATGAAGTTGTGTAGATTCCAGACTGGATTAAGAGGTTTAGACTGATTGACGTACTGAGAGATTTAAGAGTGCCAGAAATGTTCGACTTGTAAATCATTCATAAAACTCTCATGCGATCATGTTTGATTCTTAATTCCATGGATTTCATCTTGCGCTAATTGTGGGGCGAATCAGGATTTGTAAAAACAGAGATTCCTAATGATTCCAAACTATTACAAAATATTATATTCGCAAAATTATTGAGATATAACATAGGGATGCCCGATATCTTTATCTGAGGGTTTTTTGAAGCCCATATTATAGATTTAATTGTGCACACTCATTTTACAAACGACTGATTTTAGTTGTTAGTGTTTGTTTGTTTGTTTTTTTTGTTTTGTTTTTTTAATTTATTGAGGGGAAAAAATAATATCTGCCATTTATCCATGAATGGCTAGGCTATTGGTACCGGCCAGAAGTGTTGTATTTGTGCTTTCAATTTGATATTTTCAACTATACAGTATATGCATCATGCACATATTTAAACATAACAGTAATGTACATATAAAAGAATTATTTGAATATAATGACGTATTTATTTTGTCTGTATAAACCGTTTAACCCTCTGGTGCTCTTCACATGCTGGTCAAAATTTTTTTATTTTTTTTTAATGAAATAAATGTTTTAGTTTCGATAATGTTTTTTATTTAATAATTTGTTATTAAATAAAATTTGTTTTTAGGGGATTTTATGGTACTAAATTATATTCATGGAATAGTTATGATCCATTTATTACCTGTTAACCACTTTTTGAGCATAGACCTGAAAATGAAATTTCCATCTTAAACTCTGGTAAATCTTGAATGCTTTGGATCACAGACTGGAGTTTGGTGTCTATTTAAAGAAGACACTTAGCAGATTATTGCTGAAGTGAAAAAAAAATAAATAAAAAATAGTGAAACTAAAAAATGTCATAGAAGTTTAAGTTTATGTAAAATGCACCACTAAATACTATTTTTAATTTTTTTTATGAAATATGTATTTTCTAAAACATGTTTTACTCTAAAACTGTGAGAAAATCAAAGTCATAAATATTAACAAGTTGTGTTCCAGATTTGAGGTTGATATCTTAAAAAATGAGCTTTCAGTAAGAGTTAGTTTGGATGCAGTACCAAACGCTTCCACTAGATGAAATTCATCTCCCATTTGTTTCAAACAATACAAGTGACTTTTTTTTTTTTTTTTTTTTAGGGCCATTTAACCTTTTTGAATCATATCCATGATTTTTCTTTTTCCACAAAGAAAGTGCCAAAACGTTTACCATTTTATTTTTTATTTTTATTTTAAACAAATGTCATGTCTGGAGTGTTTGTGAAGTAATCACAGCATCACTATTTCAAGATGCTGCTGTAAGCGTAAAGTGTGGGATTTGTCTCGGTGCACGAGGTGAAACCGGAGCAGTGCTGTGGTTTAGATGCTCAAATGTGGATAATTGCAGGGCCGCCACACTGCATTCCTCTGCCACTGTGCTTTGGGAACACCCAGTCGTGTCGGATCAGAACCAGTCCTCTACCATTGTGTGTGGACGTCGGCCAAGGCTTTAGATCAACAAACGTCCGTATGGGAACACATTCAGCGCCGCAGATATTTGATGGGAAGAGTTCCATGTAAAATGAGAAGTGTAATTTTTCAAACATTTGGGCGACATTTTATCATCTCGCATCTAACGTGCCAAGTTTCTTAATGCCGTGTCACAGATTTGTTAATGGCAGTGTGCCATGTACAATTTGCTGGTGTAACTACAAAAAGATGTAATTTTAAACACATAAATTACCTGAAATGCATGCCACTTATGCATATAAAAGCTGTGAAACTGTGATTTTCTACAGACACAAGGGCATAATTTGCTTAAAATGATTGTTTGTTTGATCACACACATCTTCCACAGTTCAGCTTTAGTGTTGAGCTCAGTGAATGCTTGTTATCTTTTAATTAAGGTGGCACATTTAGGAGGGGTGTGTTTGCAGTGTGAAAACGGATGACACCACAGTCTTAAACAGCGTGTCATCAGCTGAGAATCTCTCACCCTTCTTTCATAAATCTCATGGTTTGAGTGAGTTCTGCCGCTTGATTGACACATCTGTGCCGTGTGATCTATATATTTCTTTCCCTTTGTGTTTCCCAGTCTTTTCTGTTCTCTTTCCCAGAGAATCCCGGCTCTAACAGCCGAGTGGGATACCATGACATCATTGTCATGCCATTCATGTTGTATGGCTCTAAAAGCCCAGTGGCAACATCTGCTGTGCTCCATGGAAACAGTAGCGGCGATGTCATGTGAAAGCCAAGTTTGTTATTGAAGCCCTTTTAGTGCTGGAGTGTCAGAAAGAGGCAGTGATGATCTGAGTGCCAGTGTAAACTTCCTGTCCCACGACAGACTAAATACCAACTATACTTCGCCAACTTTTTAGAACAAAGCCCTGAAGTACTCAACTTTGACATGAATGATATGCCAAATTGTGCAGCCTGTGCTATTGCTTTCCTAAGAAATCATAACCCTAAATCAAAACATAACAAAAAACTCCCATAGGTTCACATAGAATCCTGACGACCGCTTAGCAACATGGATGGATTCTGATTGGCTGTCATTGCTGAAAAAAAAAAAAAAAAAATGGTTTGAAAGTGATTCCAACGATATCATTTCTCTGTGCCATTATCGTTGGTGTGAACTGGTCTTTATTCCATGTAATTTTCCATATTTCTTGAACTACAGTCCAAACAACGTTTGTCTGCATTAAAGGAACCTATAATGCCTCTTTCACAAGATGTAATATAAGCAAAAACACGCCGTTTTTGTGTGTGTCCCTTTAAATGCAAATGAGCCACTGCTCCCGCCCCCTTTCCAGAAGAGGGCGGAGCTTTAACAGCTCAACAGCAACAAAGCTGGAGAATCTCACGCAGCCAAAATGAGGATTGTCAGTAACGGTGTTCAGCCTTACATTGTTCAAACCGGAGTCGACACTGATGGAGAGACTCAGGAAGAAGTTACAACTTTTAGATGTTTCTGAATGGTTAGTGGATAAATTTATGTAGTTGCTGTGGAGTTGATTCAACTCATCCACTAGCATGTGCCGTCATGTTCATCTTTTGTGTTGAATTGACCCTCGTTTGTGAAGCAGTCCGGCGTAAAATGACGGCATGTCAACAACACTCTACTACAACAACTCTTCCTCTTCTCTAAAGCAGCCCAACATGGCTCCGCCCCCTTTGTTGAGTGTTCTCGGGGGCGGGGTTTATGTACATTTAGGGTTTGTGATGTCACCAACCCGGGAAGAAACTCACTGTAGTCCCTACCAGCCGTTTGTTGTAGTCCTTAAAAGGCAATTTCTGTAAAAGAAAATATCTCTCTTTGCATTGAACTTTGAGTGTCGTAACTTTGCAGATGTTGTTTTTGATCGAACAGCAACATTACACACTAACTAAAGTTAAAGAAGTCAAATCATAATCAGCCAACCCTTTAAGGCATTGCAAGTAAATCAGATCTGTTTTCTGCATAATTACCACTGTTTAACCAAAGCGAGGTGCTGAAAGGGTCTAGTCAGGTCTAAAAACACAACGTAAAGGCTTTCAGATGAGGTAATGCTCTTTCCTAAAACATTTAGAAAATATCTCTCAGGTCACATGTCAGAGTTCATTATTCCTCCATGTCACAGGCACAGAACAAACAGGCCTCAGCTTTCAATCCGGGAGCCTTTTCCACCCTTCTGTGAACGTGCGTGTGCTGATGGGACTTGAGTTGTTTTTGTTCCCTGTCTTTAAGAGCTTTTGCTCCTGTCGGAGTGGCTGCTGCTAATGACACAGAAAACCAGCACTTTCCCCCGAGTAACACTGAATCTCTGAGCAAAACCTGGTATTTAGCTAAAGTGCACACATGCTCACTTGGCAGAAAATAAAGTGTCGCTGCCCTCATATAACACGTTCATTAAGTGAAGTGTAGCGTGGCAGAAAGTACACCGGGGGAAACATAGTTCGAAGCTTTTTTCGCTGCCTCCTTTAACAAAGCTGCTGCGGCCGAGACGTCAGTAATGCTGCTATAATGTCTTCCACGGCACAGTCCATCCCAAACTTAACTGTTTTTTGTTTTTGTTTGTGTTTTTTAAAATATCACTCATGATGAGAAGCAGCCTGCAGTCATGTTGCCAGTGACAGTGATTTAAACAAATAAAGCAACCAAAAGTCATGCATTTTCAATGAGAGTTGCAAAACTTGTGTCAGAGACCAGTGAGGATGCGACAGAGTGCGGAGATCTAACACTATGTGAAGACTAGGCCTGCGCAATATTAGAAAAATATTTATTGTGATATTAAAGAGGATCTATTCTGCTTTTGTCCATCTTCATCTTTCTTCAGTGTGTAATGTTGAGTTCTTCTCTATATCAGTGTCAGTGTTTCTGAACTCCCTCCATCTTGAGTTTTCTTCACAATATTCCTCATTTAAATAATTCATACGCAGAATAAAGGGGCGGGGCCTGGTTGAGTTAGTTAGTAGTGTGTTGAAACTGGCGGTTATGGTAAGGGGCGGGACATTTCCCAAACACCGCTCCAGCCGACCAATCAGAGCACACTGTGCTTTTCAGAAGGAGGGACTTCATAGAGACAGGAACTAAACAGAGCGTTACTGACAGACTGGGAAGAGAGGAGCTGAACAATGGAGAATATGAGGAAAATAATCAACATTCAGTCTAGTAGAGCCCAAAAACAACATCAAGACTTTGTAAAAGGGTTTAATAGGTCCTCTTTAAATAATGGAGGAATTTTCATCGGATAAATTGAATGGCTTTTTGAAAATAACTAATAATTTTAGAATGATTGGAATTTTTTTTTTTTTTTTTTTGCGTAGTGAATCTGCATAGAAATAAATTATAATAATAAAAAAAAAATTACTCTGAAGACTTATTTTGAGTGCAAACCATTCTTTTAGGGTTGTTAAAAATGTCACTCTTTACAATAACCAACTTAACTCTTTCAGTAACCAAAAAGTGAACAAAATAAAGTTCAGTAGAGGAAGTGTTGTTGATTTACTTTCATTCTGAATCGGTGATGTCACCTTCTAGTAGACAAAAGCTCAGAGACTCAAGAGGATTAAGGTGTTTAACCGTGTTGTGTGCTTCCACTACAGATTACACAACTTCAAGTTCAAAGTCATATTAACCTTAAAGTCACCAAGAAATCAATTCATGTTCCTGGTGATCTTGAAACAGAATATCTTCTCCTTGGGGTGTGTCTTTGTGTCTTCTGCCCTCTTAGAACTGGAAAATGGTGATTGTATCCTAAGAAGACTTGAAGTTAGTCTTTTCCTGTTGACTTTTCTGTAAATGCATGCATAGTTGAACTTATGCATTTTCTGAATTGGGTCTGTAGAAAGAATAATGGCATCTCACTGAATTATTTCAACATTGTCAGTATTCTCTTGTACTGTTGCCTTCCTTGTCGGTTTTACACAAATTTCCAAATGGACAGTGTGTTTGCTGTAAGAATTTCTATGACTTTATGACCTCTTTTAGTCTGCAGGAAGGTTTCTAGTTAAAATGTGAATGTGATTGACATCGAGTGCACTGAGAAGTGGAATGCATCATCTTATCTTGAATTCAATGTCTGGTTTTGGTCAGTTAAAAGCATAAAACCCTCTCATTTGGACCAATTACAAGTAATGTTCACAGTCTCAGAATTTCTCAATAACTTTCAAGTTGGCCGACTGCTGACCATATAAACCCTATTCTCCAACAGACAGACCATCTGCTCTTGATATGGCCAGTATTTCACATAAACCGTGACCCTGCCGTCAACTCTCGTCCTGCACACATGAAAGCCATTGCGCTCGGGCTGTTTGTGTGAGTCCACCGGCTCTGGAAATGTGCTGACATGGCTGCGGAGAGAGAGAGAGAGAGATCATTTTTAAAGACACCAAAGTCGCTGTCTCCAAATCACAGTCCGTCTTTCCAGCAGCTTCAGAACTCAAAGGCCCTCAACTTTGGTTAACCGCGGAGCACTTTTTGAATTCCATACAATAATAGAAGTCGTATTTGACAAAACATCTGCACCACATCATGGCGAGTGTGACCTAAAAATAGTTTTTTGGTAAAATTTCATTTGTAAATTATCTGCTCAGCTCGTGAATTGTTGTCACGATTAGTCACGGTCTCGTGCGACATCCGCTGAAGTTCTCAGAAACCAAAGCATTCAAAGCCTTTCACCTCACAGCAGCGGCGGGAATGATAGACTCTCCAGAGCTGCTCATTGGATGACCGGAGACCTCTGGAGTGGCAGGTATTATGTGAGGAGCTTAGAGTTTCTTTATCACATTCCCCCGTGGCATTCGTATTTTTAAGAAGCCGATCTTGAGCAGCGGGTCCAGATTAACACAACACCATGGAAATGGAGGTATGCCAAAGCCATGCAGTCAAGGGCAGTAAAAGCCTATTAGGTTTTCAAAGGAGCGGAAGGTGCTTTAGTGTTTCAATCAGAGCGATTACGACACTGTTGGGATTTTATGAATGTCTTGTGGCTCAAACACCAACAGCTTCTTACTGTCATGTGTAGTTGCTTTCTTTGTTTGAACAGTTACAGTACTCATAGACAAATTGTCCCTCATCAATATTTGAAATTCTTGCACCAAAAATTGGTCCCCACCAATGTTCAAGACATGGTTACGGCCTTGACTCGTACACTTTAAAAAATGTTGGGTTAAAAACAACCCAAGTTGGGTTGACAATGGACAAACTCAGCGATTTGGTTGTTTTAACCCAGCGGTTGGATTAAATGTTTGACCAACCTGCTGGGTAGTTTTATTTAACTCAACTATTGCTTAAAAATGACTGTATTGTTGCTTAAATTAACATTTATTAATATGTTAATAAATGAACATGTTTAAGTTTAATTGCTTATTAATAAATGTTCACCTTTTGATTATTATTGTTGCTTCTAGTAATTACGCCATTTGTCTGATTCTTAACTTTCAACCTATTTTGGGTTCACTTTAAGGCAGACATATAGTCATTTTTAAACAATAGTTGGTTTAAATAAAACATTTAACCCAATCGCGGGGTTTGTCCATTTTCAACCCAACTTGGGTTGTTTTTAACAGCATTTTTTTTTTTTTTTTTTTTTTTTTTAAGAGTGTAGTACTTACAGCAAGGCCATATTTCTGTAAGTACTACACTCTTAAAAAAAAAAAAAAAATACTTTACATCCAGATTTTATTGGGACAGTCCAGAACAAGGACATTTTTTTTTCTACTTACCCCATGAATCACCATATTTTTTGAAGAAAGGAAGAAGTCAGTCCCAGCTGTGTGTAGTAAATCTCAGCAGTTCTGGACAGAATGGGGATGGAAATAAGGAAAACTTCCTTTGATGGCTGAAACCCTTTCTGAACCCATGACTCTGATATGAGCCTGGCGACTCCAGCCATTTTGGTTTACTTAAGCAACCCAATTAAACAAAAGAACAATATGTTTGCCTGTGTGGTTTTCTTCATCTGTCCATTGAGGTTTTCATCAGTTGCTTTAAGACGACTGACCGTGACGGGACGTTGCACAGGTTTTCACAAAGGATACATGAAGTCATCTTCTGTCCATTTCTTGCATTTGCCATGTTTTAGTTCCACCTGCGTTCACTTTGGTTTATACTCAAGATGTTCTGCTGATCTTGCAGTTCTCCAGTGTCGGTCACTGTGAAGAACGTGCAGGAATGTCTGTCCTCGGCAAACATCATATATAAACCTCCGGAGACTTTAAAACAAGCCATTTTCACAGACGCCTACATGCATCTCTCAGGACGCACATCAGTCATTCTGCCCTGAGAATGAAGCAATTATGAATAATCCTGCAAATTGCCTGAAACATCAGTGTGGGTGTTTGTGGTCCGGGAGCAGATGGACTGAGAAGGCTAGTTCAGGACATCACGGTGTGATTCGGGATCCCCCTCGCAGGGACGTTACAGGAATTTCCTCCACAGCTCAGCCGTCTCTTCCAGGAAGCTCAGTCTTCCCCGGTGCTTCTCTTGGCTGCCGCTGTGTTTCTAAACGGAGCGCCAAGCCGTGTGTCTGAGCAGCGCTTCACATGCCGCACGGCTCGGGCGTTGTTAACTGTCCGTCTGAGACTCCACTCGCTGCTCTTTAAATCACTCTGGATTCTGTTTTAAGGATTTGTCTAGTGGCTTTTTTTTCATCAGTCACCTTCTAGTTCATATCTTTATCAAAAATGACATTCAGATTATCATAATTTTTCAGAATTTAGTTTAAAATTTGTAAATATTTAACTTGTAATTAAATATTTTATTACTAATAATAAATCAATATCAAATGTATTGTTATTATTATTCTGTGACATGGCTGCTTCCAGACATGAGCCAGTAGAAATGTATCTCAAAATTCAACAAATTCAACAATTTGAACATGGAGCTGCTTTCAGATCCCCATATCTATGGGACTGAACTATATAGGGCCTTGAAAATGGAGATTTCAAAAGAAAAGTTTATTAAGAATGAAAATCTAGAAGGATTTTAAGATATCTTGAATACTTTTAGAGTTACAGGCATGACAGCTTTGGAAAATGAATATTTATGGCACTCCGACACGTATCTTCTATGCAATTGAGTTGATAGAAAAACACAAGATACATTTCTAGGTTCACTTTCAATATTTTGTTCTTCAAATATTCTTCTTTAAAATAAAAAAGTATCAGCTGTATGCAAAGTGGCCCACATTTGGTTTTTGACCACTGAAAATGTGTACAATTGACCAATTTACTCATGGAGCCACATTAAGATCTCCATATCTCTGGGTCTGAACCATCGAGGGCCTTTAAAATGAAGATGCCAAAAGGAAAGTTTGTTAAGAACCAGAATCTAAAAGGATATTAAGATATCTTTAATACTTCTTGAGTTACAGACATGCAAACTTGAGGTAAAAAACACAAGAAGTGCTTTATTGCCATTTTTGAACTGTCACTGTTGGCATATAATGAATCAAAGATTGATAAAGTCAACAGATTTTACTAATAGATCAACCAATCTCTGTGTAAAAATAAAATAATGATGCTGCCATCTTTATAAAGTCATTTTTACACCCCTCTAATTTGGCTCCAAATCTCAGGTGAAAATGGTCATTTTGACCCCCTCTACAAAATAGTGGATTACTCAGTAAATATACATCTGTGATGTTTAATATTTTGGCTGCTGGGACCGCTTCCGAAATTTGGTTGATTTGACACGGAATGACCCAGTTGTTGTAGTAGAAGTTGTATAATGGAATTAGATCAGATTAGATCAATTAAATCACTTTTGACTGGCTTTTCACTGTTATATTTGGATAATTTGTCATGTCAGCTTCTGACTAAACCAATTTAGTTTGTGTGCGTCTGCCTGTTTGTCCACATAATGAGGGATGGGTGGTGGGCTGTAAGGTATGAATATGGTATGAATATTTTTGGAAACCTGTATAGAAATACATTTTACAGCTGCCTCTGACATCAAGACAGATGCAGACGAGAACACGCTGCCTGTGTGGCACAAATCAAGACTCCCCGAGCTGTAGGGAACATGTAGGCTGCTCAGCAGGAGGGTGTCGTCTCAATACACCGTGTTTTTTTTTTTTTTTTTTTTTAAGAATCCTCTCGGGCGACATGCGTCCTTGTCTGTCGCCGTGTGTGTTTTTCTCCTCTTCCTCATCGTGTGCCCCTGCATCTTCAGGTTCAGTGCTAAAAGTGGGACACAGAGGGACCGTTTGGGCTTTGGGATGATTTCATCCCGCAAAAATGCCACGGGGACAAAGGCACGTTCAGCCGCGGTGATAACAAGTGTGCCATCTTTAGATATACAACACCCCCTCCCCTGCTGCACCCTTTCACTGCCCTCAAACCCTCCAGCTCCGGGCCTTTCACTGCATCACATGAAAAGAGGCCCTGAACAGAGTTGTTTTGTGTGTATGTGACCCTGTTTAATGGGATGCATGGAAATGTGAGCCTTTCTACTGTGTCTGAAACAGATTGGTGGTGTAAAAGCACCTGTATATTCCTCCTGCATCCAGTCTCTCATTTTCTGAATCAGCAAATTGGCAAAAAACTCACAGTGTAAATCAGATTTCTTCCAGGAACGAAGAAAACAAGACTTTGAAACGGGGACCACTTTAATAGTTATAGTTTTAGTTACCTTGTCTAAAGTCTGGCTACCATGAAATATTCTAACTGCTAACAAACATTCGTTTTCTCTCCCTCTCAGAGGCAAGTTTGCTGTGGTGAGGAAGTGTGTGGAGAAAAGCACAGGTAAAGAGTTTGCAGCAAAGTACATGAGGAAGAGGAGGAAGGGTCAAGACTGCAGGACCGAGATCATCCATGAGATCGCCGTACTGGAGCTGGCAGCGGCCTGTCCACGCGTTGTCAACCTCCACGAAGTCTACGAGATGGCCAGTGAGATGGTACTCGTTCTGGAATAGTGAGTATCACACATTCAGTCTTCGTTTAAAACATTGCATTTATTGATTTTTCCTGCTTATCACCACTAACTGGGTTGAAAATATAGAGTGCGCAATTTTAATCAATCTGCATCTTTAAGTTCAAGTTTTATATACAGCAAATTTATAGCTCTCAAATATCTTGTGCACTTGTACATATTCAAACATATTATGTTTAAAACATAAGAATCTCATTAAGTCACTACATTATAGTGATTTTGCAGGCTTGTGATTATGAACTGTGCTGTAACTTAATCAGTAAAACAGCCAGCGTCACGACACGCTGTTAAATATTGAGGTGAAATCCCATCCGATCCAATTAAGGAAGCGCAGAGCGACTGCAGACATGAGGATCAGTGGTGGTAAATGAGCAGTAGATTGAAATAAGAGATGGACCTGAGTACATGGAGAGAAAACAAGAGCGAGTGAAAAGCAAAGAGCACTAATCCACCTATAAACCCCTGAAGCGTTACTGAGCATGCCTCAGTGAGCAGTCGCTATTCCAGCAACGTTCAGCATCCACACACACAGACACACACACACACTGCTCTTTCATTGTGGTAATGTATGCATGTGCACTGGCATATTGGGTTTCCCTTGCAGCCAAATGCTGACATTGACATTGAACTTTAGGCTACAGGACGAAGCATTTCCGGCCCTACTGGTGCTCATCATCTTTACTGTACAGCTGCTGTCGTCCTTCACCCACTTTATTGTTCTCTGGGGGGAATTCACTCAATATCTGTTTGTGTGCTCCAATTCAGCCAGTATTTTCATCCTGTTGGTGGTCATATGAAGCAAATTTGATCGTCTAGAAAGGTCACATTGATAGTTTATTTCATTTGGCATGAAGTGGGTCACACATTTCTGGCTTCCACTCAACCACATCCTCTCCCTGAACGACCGAGACAATGAGCACAGATGGGATTTAACTTTGTCTCTTTGGACATTTTGTTTTGATCTGGAGTTTGATGGATTCATTGATTAATAAAATTTTGACTCTATTTCATTATGGCTCTCTTTAAAAAGATCAAGCAGCGACTCCTCATTCTTGGGGTTTATTGTGAATTGAATCCCTACAATATGTCAAAGCGTTTGCACTTTGGCATCGGAGTATAATGCAAATCCTCCGACATAAAGCGAGTGGCTGATCAGCAGTGACCGTGTTGGTTTGTTGCTGTGCAGCTGCTTCTGTCCTGGTTGACCCGGTTCCCAGTGTCCGGCGTGAATGGACTGACCCTTGCAGTGGGGAGAGGGGTCAGCGCAGGAATGTTAATCTGCCCCTCCAAACACACAGAGTCCATAGAGTCTTCCCAACCATGGAAACAGACGAGACTCCTCCATTTACGAAGAAGGGTGTTAGGACTGCACGATAATGGTTAAACTGTCAGAAATTATAGTCCCAATTGTCATTTCTTTATACACTTAAAGGATTAGTTCACTTCAGACTTAAAGTTTCCTGATAATTTACTCACCCTCATGTCATCCAAGATGTTTGTCTTTCTTTCTTTCTTCAGTGGAAAAGAAATGAAGGTTTTTGAGGAAAACATTCCAGGATTTTTCTCCATATAGTGGACTTCACTGGGGTTCAACAGGTTGAAGGTCCAAATGTCAGTTTCAGTGCAGCTTCAAAGAGCTCTACATGATCCCAGACGAGGAATAAGAGTCTTATCTAGAAAAACCATCTGACATTTTCTAAAAAATAAATAAAGTCAAAACGTCAAACGCCCTTTACGAAAAAGGTAAAACAACGATGTCGGACGATTTTGAACTTGGAGGAGAAAATGAGATGGAGTTTTTCATCCTACCGCGGTACTTCCGTCTACGTCACGCGTGACCTTTCCAACATGATCACGTAATGCGTGGAGCATCACAGAGCAGTGCAAGACGAGCATTTGTGGATAAAAAGTGTGTGTATATATAGGATGAAAAACTCCATCTCATTTTCTCCTCCAAGTTCAAAATCGTCCGACATCGTTGTTTTACTTTTTTCGTAAAGGGCGTTTGACGTTTTGACTTTATTTATTTTTTAGAAAATGGCCGATGGTTTCTCTAGATAAGACTCTTATTCCTCGTCTGGGATCATGTAGAGCTCTTTGAAGCTGCACTGAAACTGACATTTGGACCTTCAACCCGTTGAACCCCAGTGAAGTCCACTATATGGAGAAAATGTTTTCCTTAAAAACCTTCATTTCTTTTCCACTAAAGTAAGAAAGACGTAAACATCTTGGATGACATGGGGGTGAGGAAATTATCAGGAAATTATTAATTATGAAGTGAGCTAATCCTTTAATCAGAATTATTGCACCTAAGCACAAATCAAGAGAACGTCAACTTGCATGGTTTATTTGACCTCATCTAGGTTCCGGATGTATTAAATTTATCATATAAATTAACACTTTTTACGTAGAAAATGTTACAAGAAGCAGCTTTTCCCAAAAGCTAAACCAGTGAAATTCCTAATATTAACTCCAGCAATTCCAAATGATGTAAATGTTTTCTATTAATTCTATATTAAAGCAAACCTTTTGGAGGTGCAAGACTTTATAAATAAAGTTTATAACTGCACACTCATCATCTGCGCTTTTTCCGCAGTGAAGGGAGATTGAGGAAAACACTGGGCAGAAAATGTATTTTAGAGAAAAGCTCTGATTTGGGGGTTTAAACTTTTGAATTAAAGCTTGTTGAGGCTTTTTAGCAATGCAAGGTAGTGGAAATGTCAAAAGGCAAATATCGCAGACGGTTTTGCTTAATCGAGAGAAGCAGAAGAGCTGATGATTTTGCTGCATGCGTGACCTTATTGATGGGTGTGTTGGTAGACACCAATTCCATTTTCTCCCATGACTCCCTGTAGAACAATATCCCCAGCTCTGCTATATCGATAGGCTCGGCTCGCGCGAGGAGGAGCTCTCTGCGCTTAAAGCGAGGTCATTTCCTCTCACCCACCAGTGAATGGCATGTGCTCAGCTGGATTGAGTTCAAATCTCTCATCATCTGCCCACACGGCCGTCCTTCACGAGCAGCTGTCTCCGAACATGCGAGCCATAGCCTGAAAGAAAGAGAAGGGGAATTTCCAAATGCATTTGACAAAAGCATTGTTAAAAATCGGTCACTTTTGCCAACATTGCTCAGAATTTGTTGCATATTTGGCTACTTTACAGTTTGTTCATGTATTTAGAAAGCAAGACAGATGTTATTAGTGTCACTGTGTTGGTGCTTGCCATTACCATTGCACACATTTCCAAAATCCAAAGTACACTTCAGTTTTGATGCAAACGCAGTCTTTCAAAGTATACTCGATTTGATAGTATGCACAAACACAGGCGCTCAACACATGAAATTTTCATCCTTGTCCAATGTCTGTTTTTCTCTCCAGAAGTTACGACTGATGAAAATGTTTTTGTGCTTGTTTAAACTATAATTGTGTGTACACCACCTCACACGAGCGATCGTCAGCACTGGATTGTCTCCAGTAGTTTGTTATTCCATCTCATCCATTTCTTTTATTTTCGACATTGAAAAATGGGTCAGCCAGTGTTGCCACCTTGCAGACAGACTAATTAGCGCAAAAAAATTCAAGTCACATATGCGAGCTGAGCATATAAAGTATGCACGGGTAGAAAAATCTTGCTGCACGTGTACAGTTTGCTGATGATGATAAAGTGCACTGGTGCTCGTGGCGTCACATGCTCTAGCTTTTTGGTATTGTTACAACCCTAGCAAATTTCAGAAGTCGATACGAACTCATCCTACTAACAGCAAGGCTCAATACAATTTGTGATGTACGCTAGGTCACACACACCGCAAAGCCTAAATCTGCAGTATATTAGTCAAATGGCTTCCAAATAGATATAAATAACTGGAGCAGTTGGTGCATGTAGAGCGAACATATCTGTGTCGAATTGGCAGGTCGACCGCAACCACACACATTTGTCTGCCTTTGATTGGTTGTATGGAGAAGCAGCCTGAGAGTCCAGCCAATGCAAATTACAAGGTGGGGGTGCCAGGATGGGAAAGATCATATTTTAAAACTGCGCTGAGTTTTAATCAAGCAATTCAATCATTGATGAAATATAATAACTTTGTGCAGCTAACCACAGCCCTCTTTTAGACGACAGTTGTCAGTGAGCATCCTGATTGCCTTCATATGGGGCAGTAAATCTGCTTTGACCGCATCTTGCCAAGACCCCGGGGGGTTGGAGGGGCCATTAGGCAGATAATAGATTACAACGGCAGATTAGCATCCTAAGACACGGCCAAGAAGCTGCTGGTCATGCAAATGCTCAACTTTGACCCCAATAACCAGGATAAGCAATTTTTCCAGATGCATCCACCTGAGGGCTATAAACCTGTCCGAATAGGCCACTTTAGGTTAACTTGAGTGAGACTAAATGGATACAGACTTTTAGTAAACAGTGAAAACTAACCAGTCAGACTTGGTCTACGAAACTGTTTGTATTAACAAGGTTGTGTTGTAGAGATAGTCTGTTGTGTTGCCTTGGAAGGATTATGTTCTTTTTGGTTCCTGCATTAGTATTTAGTCTCTCTTAAATTGTTCCTTAATTGCTACCGTGCTTCCCTCGTATTAAACCTCTAATCTCATTCTTGAGCTCATATTAGGGGTAAAGGCCCTGATATATAACTGCATTTACCAGCCGGAGCAAACTTTTCTGGAAAGTTCACTTTTAAACTTCATTTTGGCCTGAAATTACGTCACACCAATTTCGCTGGAAGTATAAGATTGCATGTCATGATACGAAAAGTAAGAAGTAGAAGCTTATCTGAGTACAGTGCCTGAAATTAGCCCCCTTTTTCCCATCAGCACTATCCACCATGATAATAGTGCTCTTTCAATCATGGGTAAGTAGAGCGTAATGCATTTCCCTCTTTCATGAACACGTGAAATCCAGAAAGAGCCAGTTGTAATCAACAGATTTTTCCTTTCTTTCCATCTTCCCTCGGGTGAGGGATATTTCGGGGCACTGGGACAGTTTAAAGGAGGGGGTTTGGAAGGGGGTCTGGCTGGAATGATAGAGGGCTTATTCATGCTTTGCGGTGTCCGGCCGGCTGTTTGGGGCGAGTCGGGGGGCTCCCGGGTGCTCGATCAGGCTCAGCTCAAGAACGTGGCCTCATTGCGCCGGAGCTCCAGCTGGGAGTTCATTATGTCAGTGCTCTCAGCACCAGCACGTGAGCAGCCGGACCGTGGCCGGCAGCCCAGAGAGAGAGAGATTGAGTGAGCTGAGAGGGAGGGTCGGATCACTGCTCTATGGATTTAATCTCCAGAGCGAGGGCTGGGAAAACCCTGCCTACAACGCTGGTTTAAGCAATCAGCCCTGAGGTGTTACAGTAAGTGACAGCTCGCTGCACCTGCTACAACATATCTGAGTTTTGACATCCATTTTGGATGCTTGATTTTTCCCCAAGGAGCACAAGTGCTCCTAATTTAAAAAATTTAGGAGCGCATAAATTTATTGTGCGTAATAAAAATGTATCAAATAATGTGGGATACAAGGAGACACAAGCAAATTATTTACTACTTTTGATTAAAAAAAATCACTAGGTTTTTAAATATTTTTGCTTCATATAGTATTTATTTAATAGTTATGTATTATTATAAATGTTGCCAGTTTTTGTAACCAAAATGCCAACAATAACCAGAAAAAAAAATTGTGTAAAATGCGGGTGTAACAATGTTAATGTTCAGGGAAGGAGGCGGGAACAGGCGAACGGTAGACACAACTTTAATCTAAAAAACAAAAAAAAACAAAACGAAAGTAATGCGGCAGCCCCTCACGGACGACTGCCGTATAAACTAAAAAAAAACGCCAACATAAAGTCCAGGCCTGGTCCTCACTCGTCACTCCTCCTTTAATCCTTCCAGAGCTCCTCCGTTGGACTCAAGACCAGCGTTATTAACACTCGCACCACCGGCATCGCTCCGTTCCCACGGCTCTCGGCCTCGCCCTGCTTGCCACAGTGGGTCTTTTAATTAGTGCGTAGCGCTGCAACCCTATTGTAATTGTTGAAACTTTGAGGGCTGGTAGTACTCACACCATCTACAACATCACCAAGACTCGCCCCGATCAGCCTGATGGGGGCGCTACAGCGGTCAAAAGTATGAAATGGCTCATAACTCCTAAACTGTCAGGCGTAGGCTTGAGTGTCTCATATCGTTGGCTCATGACAGACAAAATGCATGCCTCGGATTTGGCGAAATTTACTTAAATTTTTGCGTACCAGTTCAGCAAGATTCTCTGGAGTCTGATTGTCAATAATTATCCAAAAAAGTCCCTAAGGGCCTCCAGAACGTTCGAAGCCTCTTTTACTAAAATCGCTATAACTCATGAATGGAATGAGATATTTTCACCAAACTTGCACATCTATGTAAGCGCTCATTCTGTGGTCGTGTGAAAAAGGACACGGTGACCGGCCACTTGGTAGTGCTATCACAGGAAAAAAACTGCTTCACCATTAGTCCGATTGACTTGGAAAACTGGTATGCAGTGTCTTCGTCTGAGGTGCCATGACTGTCTATGAGGACATTGATGCATCTCAAAAAACATGTCCGCCATCAGCCACTGAAATTTGAGCAGCTATAAGACAAGGGTAACGGAGGGATAACGCTGGGCCTGTTTGACTCGCGGCACTAGAGGCCTGTGAGAAATTCGAAAGAAATCAGCCACCAGGGGCGCCTTCAGGTTTTTCACGTGAGTAAAGGATTGTGTATCTTGCAATTTTTTGCACACCTCCACAACATTTATGTTCTGGGCAACTTTGCCTCTGGGACCTCCGCTGTCCATTAAATATTGGAGATTATTTCAAAAAAACAATTTTGGTGAACTAGTCCTAGGTTTTTGGCTCAACATCGAAAACTGTTAAAAAGCTTTAAAAGCCATATGTTTCCTATGGTAAATTGCCTGTATTTGCTTTAAATGGTCTTCTCCATCTATGATTGGGATGGTTACTGGCTTGAGATAAAGATAAAATATGTACTCTAAAACCATCTAAAATAGTACAAAGACTGTAAAGTAAACGTTGTCATAATAATCAACAGTGCATCATAAGCAATCTGTTGGCATTAATATGCAGTATTAATTAATTGTGAACTGCTCTGAAACCGTGAGGCTGTAGAACAAGTTGTTACATGAACACTTACATCATCCCTTTTTGAAGTTTAATGAAGTTTAATCACATTAAGCCATAATTTAAGAGCTCTTAAAATGATAACGAAGACTTTTGTTATATCATTTAAGATCATTATGATACAACTCCTAAACGCTTTACAGTTCACACATATCAATTTTTAGTCATAAATGCGAGTGAAATGCTTGTGCTGTTGAGCCCTGGATGGGTCACAAATATGTATTTGAAGAACGAAGCCAACAAGTCTCGGCTGGCGGTACTGGCCAGTGGAAAAGACAGAACAATGACGATGGCAAACCGTCACTCTTGTATGTGTGTTGTGGAAATGAGCAGAAAGTCAAAGACAAATTGATTCTTTGTCATTCCACTGCCATTGATTCATGAACAGCTTTACAGATGCTGTATCATCTCATCTAACCTGAAAAGTCTGTAGGTTTTACTGCGTTTTACAGCACAGGCACTACTGCACTAGAGCTCAGTTTGTTTGGTTGGTGTTGCAGACAGACACACATGAGTGCTGATTTTTGGTTTTAAAAGTAAAAGGGACGAAAACGTGACTAGAAAACTAAAGCTGGTGCGTCTTTTCCTCTCGAGTCCTAACCAGTGTTAAACAGCTGCATTCACTCTAATAAAGCGCATACTGTGATTCTGAATCATTAATACAGTGTGAAAAGAGCCTGAAATCTGGTTAGGGTGACTTTTGGTTTCCCACGACTGATGTAAGGAACAATCCAATGATCAGCTGGAGAACTGCATCAATTCCAATATGAATTATGTAAACTGTATTTCTACAGTGTTTCTGTGGACGTAGTTTAATAAAATCTGAGGTGACTTTTCAGGTTTATATGCAAATTTAGTTTCAAGTCATTGTAGTGTCATACTATTATGACTATGGGCTACTATTACAGTGTTAATATTTGAATTTATTTTTAATGTATTAGTATTTTAGTATCATGTTAAACTAAAATGTTGAAAAAAGCTTGTTTTTATATTTCATTTCTGTTAATGTAACAGTAACCTTTTTTTAATAGTTTTAGATCTCCCTGTATTACACAGACTGTTGTAAAAGTCAACGCACTGAAGATGTTGGTAGTCAAGCGTACAATATGCTGTTTATATTTGTTGTTCTCACACACTTCAGCTGTTTCCTCCTACACAGTGGGAAATTGCAGCGACTGCTGCTCCCACCATGTGATAATCTGAGCCCAAATGGAGACTGATGCCTTGCCAGAAAGAATGTAGTGGGTGCAGTAGAGTACTGTGAGCTGTATGGGGAAAACCCAGCGACGGGTCACACCCAGGAGCTGCAAACAGCTGGACTAGTTCTGTTCTGGTCCTTTCCCCTCTGTGGGATTGAAAGTATTATTTTTGACCAAATGTGTGTCTGCGCTGATCTTACTGTTGATGCTCTTGCTCTCATTTGCATCTATATATATATATATATATATATATATATATATATATATATATATATATATATATATATATATATAATTATTATTATTTAAAGTGGTGGTAGTAGTATTAATGACTAATAATATTAATAATGTGCAAACTGTGAATTTGGGTCAATGACGTGACTGCTCATCCAAAGGCCTCAATAATAATAATAATAATAATAAAAAACAAAGAAATGACATCCAAAGTATGTAAGGTAGTACAACTGAATCTCTTTTATTGAATCCAAAAGGTTTTAATTATATTTTGCCACATATAAAGGTATTTTAAAGATTTTGAAGTGTCAAAAGGTCATTCGGTTTAACCGTCCAAAGGCCAATGCAGCCATTTCATTTGTGATTAAAATATCTTAAAATGTAATAAATGTATATAATTTTTATTCTGGCATGATTTTATAACATCATATATCAACATAGTGCAAAATAGTATTAAAATTATGTGTAGAAGTCGTTGCTTTGTTATGAGAAAGAATGTCCGGAAAAATGAATTTCATTGATGTCATTTGGAGTAACCAATATAAAGGGACCGTTTTGGATCAAGTCAGGTGGTCAGTGTCATGTGACAGGATGTGACATCAGTCAGACACCTGCAAAGGACCACAAGGTCGTGAAGCAAAGTAACTAACTCTCTTTTAACTATTTGACAAATTCATGTTTTCACTTGATCATACGCATGTCCCGAAACATCAGGTCATTCGGTACAACCGCTATAAAACATGGAAAATGTTGTAATATTTTAAAAACTTGTACTAAATATAAAATGTTTGTCCTTTTGTTAGCTGGCTAGATATCAGCCTGTTAGCATTGTTTGAAAATATCATCATTCGGTAAAACGATATTTTGGTTAATCCAAATGACTTTTTTGGTGACAATCAGTGTTAATTGATTATTAAAAACCACATAATCTCATTGTTAACACTGAATAAAACTTCAAAATTAATTATATCTCCATTATGTTTTTTACACTTTTAAAAAACTTATTCGTCAATGACCCAGATATGGTAATATAAATTATTTAAATAATAATAAAAAATAATAATACTAATGGCTGTTGTGGTTACTACAAATTTAAATATTTTTTTATCATTATTATTTGTTAAAGTAGTAGCAGTAGTAATAAGTAGTAATATTAATAATGTCCAAATGGTGTATTTATGGTAATATAATATTTTATTATTGTTATAAATATTTACTACTACTTTAATAACAATATTATAATAATAACTATTAGTAATAATAATGTGCAAGAAAGAATATGGTAATTCAATGGAATATTTAAATAACTTATAATTAGTAGTAGTAATAATTATAATAATAATAATAATGTGTAAATGGTTTATATGGTAATATAATACAATATTTTATTTTATTATTATTTTTGTTATTGTTTAATATCAATTTATATTTTAACCTTTTAATACTTTTTAAGCCATTTGTGCAGAGTGTACAGCTCATGTTTGGCCATATCCAATTAATTGAGGTAATCATGGACAGATTAATGGATTGTCAAATGGACTTTAAACAAACCTAAATCAACTACTGAGTGATGTCACATGACCTCGTCACACCTGATCACCGTTGATTTTCCAGCAGTGTTCACTGTTAAACCCTTCTTTCTTTTAACAGCGTCTTTCATCAGATGGGCCTTTCATGGAATCCTAATGAATTACTCTGACCTCAGAGTGCTTTTGTGATCTGACAGTGAAAAGCTTCTGGAAATGGATCGCTGGTTAAAGGTTCACCCGTCTGTTTGATCTCTAATGGGAACTCCATCCCAAAAGAACAGGCTTCACATTTAAAGGAAAACACTGAGGCCTCAGAGGAAGTGTGTGTGCGTGTGTGCGTGTGTGCGTGTGCGTGTGCGTGTGTGTGTGTGTGTGTGTGTGTGACTTATGAGGACATTACTCGATGTCCCCATTTTTCAAAAGGCTTATAAATCATACAGAACGAGTTTTTGTGAGAAAGTAAAAATGTGCACAGTTTCCTGTGATGGGTAGGTTTAGGGGTAGGGGTAGTGTAGGGGGAGAGAAAATACGGTTTGTGCAATATAAAAACCATTACACCTATGGAATGACCCCACAATTCACAAAAACGTGTGTGTGTGTGTGTGTATTAGTGCGGGCTATAACCCTTACATTGCATTAGTGATGTGATCGTCCAGACAAACCCTCATCCGACCCAAAAACATGACCTAGTTATGAGCTGGCTCTAGATGTCAGGGTTTTTCCTCCATGTATTTCTCTTCAGTCTGTACGGGCAGCGTTTGGCACCGCTGGATGTTAATTACGGCGCCGCACAGAGGAGCCTTTGGCCTGCGTGTCTCTAGAGGGCGAGAGACAGAAGAGCCTCTGAAAGACTGCGGGAGAATGTTTTACAGCTGCGCGGGTGTGAATGACTTTCCCCTGCCAGACCGTCTCGCTCAGGTTATGACGGGTCATAAGAGCCTCATAAACACTGACCACGGCTTTACTTTTCACAGAATAGAATTGGGTTTGTGTGTGTGGATATTAACGTATATACTGTATGGCCTGTTTATAGCTGTGCTGTTATAGTACTAACATTACTAAAACTGACATGAAAATAAATTAAAGATACATATATAAAAAAACTACTAAAATTAAAATGAAAAACTGAAAAAATAAAATACAAGCTGAATATATAAATATATAAACTGTTTAAAGCAATTGGTTGGTCATTTGGCCACAATTTTAAATTTCAAAATGTATTTTTGGCCCAGCAGCAATTTTTTTAGTGGCTATAAAGCTGCATTATTCTTTTACATGTTGAGATGCCTCAATTGCTTAGGCAACTCTTTAAAGGATAGCATTTAAAAGCCAAAAAATAATAATAATAATAATAAAAATTTTAAAAAAGCAGATGCACCAATCAACCGGCCAGAGACAGGAAGGAATCGGATCGGCCGGGACCGTTCTCATGTCTTTCCGAGCCGGTCCATGTTGTCGCCAGCAGAGCGGCCAATAACATTATAGACACGCTCACACTTGTGTAATGTAAACATGTTGTTGGCTTAAGTTCTCCACTGTGAGTGAAGAAGACACAATTCTAATTTTGAATACTATTTAGGACGGATAGTATGTGAATTGGGACACAGAAACAAAGTTCGCAATTCATAATATTTGTAAGGGGTTCAAAGCACTCGGAACAACAAACCTAAATAGACATTAGCATTGTCGAAAATATCAATATTTCTATACATATCAATACTGAAATATCTGAAAGGGTCCGATACTCCTTTTCTGCAGTATATATTCTCCTCTCCGACGGTGAAGTGACACACACCCGCCTCTCTCTCTCTCACTCGTCTCATTCGCTCCGGTTCAATAGTGACGGTATTGCACATCATTTTACTCATTCCTGCATGTTTCACGCTCACAACAAAAGTGTGTTCGCTGATCTATATAAGTGTCGCTCGCATAAAGCCGTCTCTCAAACAGTCACATGTACCAAAATAAGTGGCTTACTGTGCTTAAACAGTGAAATACACACAAAATGATGTCAAAATGCCCGTCTTGGTGAATATTCGGTGTGAAATAGTCAGTTTTAAAACATTGAAGTCCCCCTGAAATCAAAAGCTTTCAGTATGAATATGTTAGCCTTAAGGTTATGAATAAGCTGGTGTGTTCCAAAACAATGACAAAATTGGCATTTAGGAGATATAAGCATTCAAAACTTAGTCTCTCACTTCTGCTAAAATGGATCACGGGTTTTCATGACATCACCAGCTTCTCATCAGATCTTCTGTCCAATCAGATGCTCTCTAGAATCTGAAGTCCCGCCCACTCCTACACTATAAATAGATGCTGAAGCTGTAGCTGAAATCAGTCATTTGTTCACACATTTACTAGTTTCTACATGTTGAATGGCACATTTATAGGGGATAGGAAATGATTCAGACAGTGTAAATATGCTGGTTTCATGTGAGCCGCAGCAGCGCGAGCACAGTCTGCTCCGGTTCAGAGACACGAGAGCACATCATACGTCGGCACAGACCACATAGCGTTCAGACACATTTGAATTCTACAAACAATGCTATATTTTAAAGCAATATGGAGGAGAAACGGTTAGAGATTATGAGGAAAATGGGGTTTTATAAGCTAAACGGCTCAGTGGTGCGTTTCCCGAAAGCGTTCTTAGTCAACTATGGTCGATTCATTGATGTCCCATTGAACTCTATTGGTTACAACGGAACTTGCGACCATAGTTCGCTTTGGGAAACGCACCCCTGGCCGAGCTGTGATCTAGGCAAAATGCTATTTGAAAAAAAGGGGAGGGGCTTATAGATATATCCCGCCCTGTCTTCCTATTTCATTGGAGATTACATCAACACAGTGAAAAAAGCTCCAAGAATAAAGTTCCAAGGCACTTCAGTGGACCTTCAGATATTTGAGAAGGAGAACACGTGCACTGTATAACAGTGTATTGGATCCGTGCAGAAACTCTTAAAGTGACAGCAGCCTAATATTCCCTCTGCTGTCTGTCATGTTCATCAAAGAACAAATCACTCTCTGCTCTTGACTGAATACGTTTAATTGTAAGCATTAATCAGTAATATTTACAGTGAAGACTATCCAGTTATTTTGCGTTTGATTACTTTAAAATCTGTAGTATTTCTTACTGTTAGACCCACCTGAAAAACTTAAAGCATGTTTATTTCATATCTTTCTTTATTCTATTACATTTATTTGTTCTTATTTTATTACTGACTTTTTAATGTTTTTTTGTTTTGTTTATGAAAATACAATTTTGCATTAAAGAAAAGTAGATTTTCGTTTGTATTTTATGTGAATTATAGTTCTTAGAAAGAAAATCGGTATCGGCAGGTCACACTTACAAAAAAATCAGAATCAGCCAAAAAAAAAAAAAAAAAAAAAAAAAAAAAAATTGCAATGGGTGCATCTCTACTAGATGGATAGGTTTACAGTTAATGTTAGGTGCTTCTACACCATTATTATTCAAGTCAGTTCACTCTGATTTTTAAAGGATAAGTTATGGGTTCGGTTTAGGGATAGGACTATGTTTTGGGATGTTGGTCCAGTAACATGTCTCACCTGGCAAAAACAGTGACCGTGTGTGTGTGTGTGTGTGTGTATCCAGATATATATCCACGCTTTCAGCTCCATTCAGTCCTCTCACTCTCAGCTGAATCTCAGATCCCACAGAATGAGATTACAGGAGGAATCACGCACACAGGCTTATCGCTTGGACTCTTGAGGACGAACTGTAGGCAGTTATCTAATCTCACACGAACTGCCCAGAGCGGTCAAACGTCCCCGCCGTCACCGCTAGTGTCCCGCGTACAGAGGTTATCTTGACACCCTTTCAGAAAACATGCGTGTTAAATGATATGGGCCAGTTAAGCCTGATGTTTTAAGCATCACTACTATTATCCATACTTGAGATTTCTGCTTTATTTTCTTATTGTGTCCTTGAAAGCAAATAAACCGCATCCTCACATAAACTCTCAGCTTGTCCGCAGCACATGCCGCTCTGGGCCTGAGGCGGCTGTCTTTCCCGTCTGTGTCTAATCGAATTCATCACGCTGTCTGATCCAGAATGCAGGAAATTGGGAATCGTCTGCCAGCATGTGAAAGGGTGCGTGCTGAGGACATGTGTCTGCGTTATTAGCAGCACCGTTACCTGCGCTGACACTCAATCAGGCTTAACGCACTTGGATTAAGGGTTTTTCTGACCCCTGTTTAAAACACTTCAGTATTTGAATATAATCAGATATGGATTATATTTTAGATTTGGATATTGCTCAGATGCTCTGTTCATCCAAATAACAAGCTCATCATGCTCTAGTGTTTATTTTGGTTGCAGGCATGTCCCGAACACGAGAGAGAGCGCTCATTGTTCTAAATGTGCTGTAGTTAAAATCACATGGTTGTACAAACATTTTTAGAAATGTCATTTGGTCAGCTCTTTGCCTTGTTGTTTCAGGGGTGAAGCAGCTCCTCTGGGTTTAAAATATCCCGTTGGAAGATGGACACACACGCAAACGCACACATGCAAACGCGCAAACGCACACACGCAAACACACACACACACACACACACACACACACACACACACAGACACAGGTCTGGAACATGATGATTACTTCTGATCTCCCTTTTGCTGCCAATTTGATTCAAACTAAACATAATACTGAGAACTGAAAAAACAGGTGGTGCATGAGGGAAAATTTGCAGGAGTGTTTTTTTTTTTTTTTTTAAGAAGGATGCACTGAAGTTTAATTTACTTTTTAAATTTACCCTCACCTTGATTTCTTCTGCAGAATATGTATATATATATATATGTAGATATATAGATTTTATATATATAGACTCACCAAGGCTGCATTTATTTGCTCAAAAATACAGTAAAAACAGTGAAATATTATTCCAATGTAAATCAGCTGTTTTCTATGTGAATATATAGTAAAGTGTAATTTATTCCTGTGAATTTTCAGCATCATTACTCCAGTCTTCAGTGTCACATGATCCTTCAGAAATCATTCTAATATGATGATCTGCTGCTCAAGAAACTTTTATGATTATTATCAATGTTGAAAACGGTTCATTTTTTTGTGGAAACTGTCATACATTTTATTCTTCAGGATTCTTTAATGAATAGAAAGTTCAAAAGAACAGAATTTATTTGAAATAGAATCTTTTGTAACATTATAAATGTCTTTACTGTCACTTTTGATCGATTTAATGCATCCTTGATGAAAAAAGTATTAATTTGACCCCAAAACTCGATGTCGGAGAGTTGAACATTCAGTAGATCAACAAGTTCATTGGAAAATACCCAATTCAAAAGAATGATTCAGTTATTGAGTTCAGTTCACTGAATCATTGATTTGGCTCGAATCATCAGAGATTCTTCAAAAACTCTCCTTTTGTGTTCTACAAAAAGTAAATAGTGACATTTTGAGTGACCCATTGCTGTAACATTTGTGTGTTAATGAGTGTGCATTATTCTGTGTGTTCAGTGCCGCAGGAGGGGAGATCTTTAACCAGTGTGTGGCCGAGAGAGACGAGGCCTTTAAAGAGGAAGACGTGAAGAGACTGATGAGGCAGATTCTAGAAGGAGTGGCCTTTCTTCACAGGAGCAACGTGGTGCATCTGGACCTCAAAGTGAGTTAGGATGAAGTGAAATGTTTTAAAATGTAGCAGATTTATTTAAAGGTGTCAGGGTTGTGTTTGACATTTTTGTGGGCTAAATACATTTGCTTTTTTCACCAGAGTTACAAATGTGTAATTATACTAGAGTTTCACGTATATAATTACACCAGCATTATAACGGTTTACTGTCCTGTTTGGCAGTTTTACTTCAGGAGTGTTTCTCTCTTTCAGCCTCAGAATATCCTCCTCACCAGTGAATCTCCTCTCGGGGACATAAAGGTTGTGGATTTCGGCCTGTCGAGGTTGGTAAGCAGCAGCCATGAGATCAGGGAAATTATGGGAACACCGGAGTATGTAGGTAGGCATCATTCCTGTACCGTATTCAGTCTTCATATATACTGTACATACTGTACACTACTTAAAAATAAAGCTTCTCAGAACCTACAGATGCCATAGAAAAACCTTTTTGGGTTCCTATTATTCTTTTGTTTCTGAACTCCCTCCATCTTGAGTTTTCTTCACAATATTCCTCATTTAAATAATTCATATGCAGAATAAAGGGGCGGGGCCTGGTTGAGTTAGTTAGTAGTGTGTTGAAACTGGCGGTTATGGTAAGGGGCGGGACATTTCCCAAACACCAATCACAACACACCGCTCCAGCCGACCAATCAGGGCACATTGTGCTTTTCAGAAGGAGGGGCTTCATAGAGACAGGAACTAAACAGAGCGTTATTGACAGACTGGGAAGAGAGGAGCTGAACAATGGAGAATATGAGGAAAATAATCAGCATTCAGTCTAGTAGAGCACAAAAACATCAAGACTTTTCCACTATAAAGAACTTTTTGTCCAATAGAAATGTTAAAGGCTCTTCATGGAATCAATAAAGAAGCTTTGTTTTTAAGAGTGTTTGGACTGAATGTATGTAATTGATTTCTTTTATCATTACAGCACCAGAAGTCCTGAATTATGAGCCAATAAGCACAGCAACTGACATGTGGTGAGTTGTTTTCCATGTTCACAAGCCTGGATGTTTCACGTGACGTCCTTATGTGTCCTTATCACACAATAGACACTCTTTTGGGGTTTGACCATCAGTTTTATCATGGTTATGATCTATCCTCAAGTGCAATTATTAGACTTCCTCTAAACAAACAGTGTATTCTCCAGTGAAAGGGCTTTCGCACCATCGCTGGTTCAGTGTTGGCTGTTTCCCTCAGCTGTTTGCCTTCAGGATACATTATGCAAAAACATTTGTACCCTAAAGTGTTTTATCAACAATACTGCTTTGAGAAGTCTATATTTGTTAGCTAAATGTGATGTTGTTGAGGAAGCAGCATCATTCAGTGCGTGATCCTCTCTCTCTGACAGGAGCATCGGTGTCCTCGCTTACGTGATGCTGACGGGAATCTCGCCGTTCCTGGGCGACGATAAGCAGGAGACCTTCCTCAACATCTCTCAGATCAACGTCAGCTACACGGAGGAAGAGCTGGAGCAGCTGGACGGAGCTGCCGTCCACTTCATCAAGTCCCTGCTCATCAAAGAGCCAGAGTAAGACACTTAACTGTTCAACAGTAACACTTCTGTTCATCAGTGATGCATTAAAATGATCAAAAGTGACAGTGAAGACATTTATAATGTTACAGAAGATAGTTCAGTCATGAAACTCTAGAGGGCGCAGGCTGACCGGTCCTTTACATCTGCATGGCACAAGCTGATTGGCCTCTGCTGATCCTGCAGCCAATGAGATTGCTTGCTCAACACTTCAACAGTCTGGTTTAAATAAACAATGCTGCATGATCTGCATTTAAAAATCCGTAGATTAAGCAAACACATGCACAGAATCACGTTTGATGATTTACACGTTGTGTATGATGTAAGGAGTGAGTTATTAAACATGAGAGTGTGTTTTGAGTGTGAGGTCACAGACATGCTTGCGTGAGAACAGGTTTAAGTGACATTAGGTTTTGTCATGAAGGTTTGCATGTTACCCTGCGGTTTGCTGTTTGTCACATGACCATATTTTTAGATAGGCTGTTTGAACACTGCAAGATGTATATAAATACATGCAGCACACATGCTTGCTCAGGTGGTTGCTGGGAGTTATTTTCTCCTCCTCTGTTAGTATGCAATGTGATGTTGTTTGTTAAAGTCACACATATGCTGCGTCCCAATTCACATACTATCCGTCCTAAATAGTATTCGAACTTAGAATTAGTGTGTCCCAAATCATAGTATGTTGAAATGAGTATTCCAAAGATACCCGGATGGTCTACTTTTCCGGTTAGAATCCGAAGTGCAGATCCGTGCACACTCTAATATTACCCATAGCACATTGCGCTGTGGACAAGGATTCGATTAGAACTACAAATACAAATAAAAAGTGTTTAAAAAAAACTACAAACATGACGGATGTGCGAGACCAACGGTCAAGCAGAGCGGTTAAGATAAAGGGGTTTGAGTGATTAATAATCAGTATGTAACCTGACACAAATATACTTATTAAATGTTATCCACATTATATTTCATCTGCAACAGCATTATGAACTTTTATAACGATGCATTTGGTCATTAACTTTTAAAATGCATCATTATGTAAACATGAGCAGAGTTCTCCACATGACCGGCAGATCAACATGTGACTTCACATAGAAAACGGCTGTTTTACACTGGAATATTATTCCACTGTTTTTACTGTGTTTTTGATCAAATAAATGTTTTGGTGAACAGAAGAGACTCTTTCAAAAACAAATCTTACCAACCCCAAACTTTTGAAATGCGGATATTATTATTATTATAATATATTTTTTAATTTTGATATAACACTTTTGATATAATATAACTTTTGAAATGTTTAATATATTTACTGATGTTTTCCATGTCATGTCCTGGATGATGTCATTAACCCTTGTGCGTCTTCATGGACATTTTTGTCTTTTTCAGTTTGTTTTATGATCATTTTGCCTGTGTTAATGCCAACTACATACATTTTTATTGGAATTTTACTATTTCACCCTCATTTCCTTTAATAAATCTATTTTACACTAGTAACACAGAATACTTCCTCTCAGGACCTTGAGGACAAAAATATCCCCATTGAAACCCATAAAAACAGCACATTTTAATTCCAGAGTCATTTAACTATACAATGAAGCAATCTTTGTTAACAGGCTTTCATTCTGTTGGCAAGGCTTCGAAATAAAAAAAAAATAAAAACATTTTTACCAAATGGTGCCTTTTTCTGTTTTATGCTTCTGCATATTATACAGCCAATTGGATAAATTATGCAGCTATAATTGTGTGGGTGTCAGAGTGTGGTTTTAAAAAAAATTGTGTGCGCTTGTAATATTTGAGAGGGAAAAACTGTACTGTACTGCAAATCACAGTTCCAGAGGAGTTTTGCTGCCTTTTAAAGGGGAAAATGTGGTTCTGCGCCCAAACAAAATCTTACTGAAAGCTTATTTTTTGAGATATCAACCTCAGATTTAGAACACAACTAGATTTTCTAGCAGTTTTAGAGTTCAACATGTTTCATAAAATATATATTTTACATAAAATAATGTTCATAAATCATTTTTATAAACCTCTTAAAACCTTTTTTACTTTTCACTTTTTTTTTTTTTTTTTACTTCAAGATTCTGCCAAGTGTTTTCTTTAAAATGAGACCAAACTGAAGTCTGTGCTCCCAAGATTCATGTTTTTTGACAAGGACATTTTTGTCCTCATTGGACCTGTGTGTAACTTTCTTTTTTTTTTTAATTGACGCACAAGGGTTGGAGAATGTGAAAGTTCACTCCATAATATGGATGTTGTTACACAGGAGCCGCGCCACCGCCGAAGACTGTCTGAAACACCAGTGGCTGCAGCAGCGTCAGGAGAGCGTCTCTGAGCCCGTCAGCCCCGCCGCCTCCAGCCACGATGAAGAGGGAGAGGAGGAGAGCGCTCAGCTGACGGAGGAGCTCATCGTCATGGCCGCCTACACCCTCGGCCAGTGCCGCCAGTCCTCGGATCAAGAGAGCCTGACCCCGGACCAGAAGGCCATCTCCAAACGCTTCAAGTTCGAGGAGCCCTTCTCCACCCTTCCTGGAGGATTCATCTACTGAAGCTGCACTTCATCACCTCATCATCTGAAGCCAAACCATCTGTTCTGTGTTTGTGCTGCTTTATATTTACATGGTTGTGTTTCTGAAGCCTTGCTGTGATTCTCTCTCGCTCTTTTCTTTCTTTCAGTCTTCTTTGTGCCATGCTCAAATATTTGATGATAAGGGTTCTTGTGATGTTTGCCATGTTTGTACAAAATTAATGTTGTTTGTTTTTCTGCAGAGGTGAGCAGAATTAAATGTAAATTAATCAAATTTTATTTTAAGAGTATTTCAGTGTCGTGTTTAAAAAGCCATTTTGTATGTTCCGTTCAGGTGAAGACTTCCACAGCAATAACACTCCATTCACACGCGTACACCTGTGCCCATTTTAACTCATGTTAGAGTTATAACTGTACATTGTCACTATAAAGAATATTTTAATGGCAACAGATTTCAAAGTGACTGTCTTAATGCTGTAAATAAAAAATGTCTTGATGGCCACTCACTCTCTCTCATTATTATTATTATTACTTATCTGACCCAGGGTGGACTAATCTAACCTTTGGAAAAATATTAATTTAGGACAATACATACATAATACATATAAATTAATATTGATAATAAATAATGATAAAATATAATGTCTGTTATTACTATAATATAAATAATGCATAAGTATTGTAATAAAAGTCTATTATTATTGTTCAATAAATATAAATAAAAACAAAAGTAGTTTATTATAGAATTGTTAGCACTATATTATAATTTATGTATATTTTGTAATAGTAGCTTATTAGTGTTTATATCAATAATTATGCTTTATATAAAAAATAACTTTTATTTTTGATGATTATACATTAATATAAATCATTATAGTAATAGTAGTATATTATTATCAATAAATATATAATTTAATATAAATAATGATAACAATAGTAGTTTATTGTTATCAATAATTATATATAAAAATTATAGCCTAGTAAATAATAATAAGACTATTATCATCAATAAAAGTAAATTAATATAAATAATAATAACAATAGCAGTTTATTATTATCAATTAGCCTATACATTTATATAAAAATTATAGTAATAATAGACTATTATCAATAAATGTAAATTAATAAAATGATGACAATAGTACTTTATTATTATTATAGCATTGTTAGCTCTATAACTCTTTATGAATATTTTGTAATTTACATTGATTATATTAATAAAACTTTATTATTCTCCAAACAAAATGTTTTCATTATTTTTAATTAGCTTTTATTTTCATTTAAGCTTTAATAATTTTAGTATGTGCTTTTGTCATTTTGATTAGTTTGTTTTAATATATAACTTTAATATATTTATATATAGTTTTTTTTAAATATCACATTTTAATTTAAAATATTATTTCAGTTTGTTGCCAAGGTCAGATTTTAAATGTTATTTATATATATATTATATATAATCACTCTCCCAGAGAAGAAATATAACAAATGATCTTAAACTACAATAGCTCAATAAATTATATTCACAATATTAAAGCTGCGATAAACGATTTCTGTGAAATCTTGTAGTCCCGCCCTAAACGCACGCGATTGGCAGAGAGCTGCCTCCGAGATTTCTGATTGGCAGTCGCTATTATACTAAGTGTAGGGTACTTGTCATCAAAAGAAGCGTGATTTCTCTAAACAACTATTTTAGGAATATCTGTCAGGTAGTAGGGATATTTATGTGTTGTTTTAAAAAAATCACATCAGAGTTAATCATCTTCCAATCATATTTTTGCATCTTTTGAGAACAAATGCAGAAATGGCCTTTGTTTTGGCGCCCTCTGCTGGGTGACGTCATGTAATTGTTTAAGTAGCCTACACGGAAAACATTTACTTTTCATTTCATTTTTTATTTTTTAATTAATATGCACGTGTCTATTGCTATCTATTTGTATAATATATTGTAGATAGATATGAAAACGTAAACAATGAAATAATATGTATTAAATCTGCTTCATATCCAGAAAATGAGCGCGAATGTTTCGGTATCGACTCCAGCAGCTCATACTGCCACATGAACGCGCCAGTGATCGCGGCGCGGCGCGGGTGTTCGCAGGTCCCTCTCTGATGTATTCGACTGATTAGAGGTCATTTATGTGTCGTGTAGGCCGCGGTCGTGTGCTTCGCGCCCCGTGAACACGGAACCGGACGTCAGAGTACCGGGGGAGAGACAATGAGATGCGCTGAACCGCTATCGGATCACCGTGACGCGTCTCTTCGCAATGGAGGACTGGAGCGAGTGTTTGGATGTGGCCGTGCAGATCGCGCGCAGAGCCGGACAGGTAACACGACAGACACTGATATTCTGTTCATTCAAAACAAACATAACCGACTAACGACGTCAAACAGTTATGCGGAAAGATTCAGGATGTGTGTACAGTAACCGCAGGATGGACAGATAATAAACAGATATAATCAGCTGCTTCTACCCGGGATTTCCTTGTTGTTGTTTCAGCATGTTGACACGCGACAGTGATAATCTTACACAAATCCTGCATTATTTACAGAGGTTATGTGTCAGTCAGCACTGAAACAGTCTAAACACTGTAAAACAGTGTAAACTACAGGATGTGTGCTCGAGTTACCTGTCATTAATTACTCTCATAAAGAGACATATCTGACCCAGGGTGGAGTAATGTGGCCTGTGTGTGGAAAAATACTCATTTAGGACAATACATACATCATAAATATAAATTAGTATTGATAATGTATATAATTATAGTAATAATAGTCTGTTTATTATTATTATTATTATCAATAAATGTAAATTAATATAACTATATTATAATTTATGTATATTTTATCATTTATTGCAATGATTATATTAATAAAACTTTATTATTTTCCAAACATTATATAATATTTATATAATGTCTAGTAATACAATTCATGTCACATTATAGTTTTCATTATTATTTTTAATTAACATTTATATTCTATATATATATGTGTGTGTGTGTTAATAAAATAAATGTATAATATTAAATAAAAATAAAATGAATAAATAGTATTTTATTTGAGTTTGTTTGAATGAAGATGGGCAGCAGATGGCAGTGTTGGTGTGTGTGCAGGTGGTGGCGTGTGCGGCGCAGCAGGAGAAGCGTGTGAGCAGTAAGAGCACTCCCACAGATCTGGTGACGGAGACGGATCATCAGGTGGAGGAGCTCATCATCTCCACGCTCCGACACAGATTCCCATCGCACAGGTTCTCCGTCGGCACATCTGGAGACTCTTTCTCACATCATCATCACTCACAGACCAGAGCTCGTGTGTCAGGGTCACTCACTGTTCGCTAAACTACTGCAGTCACTGAAATAATGAGAGAAATATAATAGAAGAGAATGGAAATATTAGAGGCAAAAATGAAAATTATAAATGTTGCCTTGACAACCGAAATAAATACGTTTAAAGGGTTAGTTCACTCAAAAATGAAAACTCTGTCATTAATTCCTCACCCTCATGTCGTTCCACACCCGTAAGATCTTCATTCATCTTCAGAACACAAATGAAGATATTTTTGATGAAATCCGATGGCTCAGCGAGGCCTGCATTCACAGCAATAACACTCCCTTTTTCAAGGTCCAGAAAGCTACTAAAAACATATTTAAAACAGGTCATGTGAGTTCAGTGGTTCAACTTTAATGTTATAAAGCGACGAGAATACTTTTTGTGCGCCAAAAGAACAAAATAACGACTTTATTCAACAATATTTAGTGATGAGCGATTTCAAAACACTGCTTCATGAAGCTTTACGAATCTTTTGTTTCGAATCAGTGTTTCGGAGCGAGTATCAAACTGCCAAAATCACCTGAACTATTGAAGTTTCAAAACATTTCGAAACACTTATGACGTAACCATGCCTTGTTTACTGAAATCACGTGACTTTGGCAGTTTGATACACGCTCTGAACCACCGATTCGAAACAAAATACATTACACATGCATTAACATTACACTGAAGGTCGATGTGTGCCCCTCTGTGCCGTTTGTGATTTATGCTGCCTTCACGTGCTCAGAATCATCACAGGTACAAATCAAACCTGTAAACTGTAAAGAAGAGGTGACAAACTAAATCATTGTAGGGGGAATCGTCCCCCATGAGAACATTTTTGTGATTTTAACATGTAAACGAAGCATTTTGGTGCATTCTGACAAGAACATAAATGGGAAAAACAACATTTGATTCAAGTTAAAAAAAAAAAAAAAAAAGATTGACACCAGGGCTGGACATTGACACAAATTTCACAATTGGATTCGATTTCGATTCAGGAGCTTGTGATTTGATTTGATTTGATTACCTTTGATTCAATATTGATTAATTTGGGGCCTATAAAGTACATTTCCTCAAAGAAACAAATCTCTCTCGACTAATGCTGTAAACAACAGCTGGTACATCATTATATTATTAAAGGTTAAAATTAATCGATTTGTAAGCTATTTAAAGAACATCAAGAAGTTTTAAAAACAACTTTATAATACATTTTTAATGACTTAATTACGTTTCTACTCTTTTTTTAGCCAATATAATGGTGGCTGTGATAAAACGGATTTATTCAAACATTCAGTATTGAAGCACATGTTAAGTAGAAATACATGAATGTGCAATAGCCTATAGTGCATATATTTAGCTATGCTCCTCTCTAAGTTCATTTTTGTAGCTGACTAACAAGTTTTTGGACACTGTACGGATTTTCTGAGGTAAACAGGACGGTAAATGTGACATTTTTCACAGTCTGTTTTATTGACGTCTTTCCGCGGTCGAAACACTGATTGATCGATTACATGAGACATGATACGGATTTCGTTAAGTTGTACTGTATCTTTCAGCATACCTTCAGAGGTTCATTCATGTTTATTTCATGTTGTAACCAGTAAAGTGGAGGAGATGATCGGTTCGTGCGCTCTGCTTGAACTGATGCCGCTGTCACGTGACACAGAACGCCAGGAAAGATCGCGACCGAGACGTGACGTCTATGATCTCACTCCAAAGTAGCCCTTTTTCTGTTCTTGTGAGGTTTATTGTGATGCTTGCCTTGATTGGAATAACCTTGGAATATATGAAGAGTTTGGTTCCAAAACGCAATAAACGCCATTTTAAAAAAAAAAAAAATTGAGTTTCCACCAAAATCAGTATTGTATCTGGTCGGTATTCAAAAGTCATTCATTAATTTTGCGCAAAATGCGATTTCCGTCGTGTTATTCTGTCATGTTTTCTCCCCTTCTTTCCAAAACGCGACAAACGCCAGTCTCCTTCTCTGCGGAACACAATATATCCGCTCAACCAATCACAGCGCTCCATTCCACGCACTGTAAACAGTAATGGCGGCGCTCTGAATACAGCTGGCATCCTAGTGTTCCTTATCTGCTTTGTGATTTGTGATCAACAAAAACATTATTATGAATAATTTTGACGTCATTGATGAACCTGCGGTGGGGAAGAAACGCAAGTCATCGAAATGTAATCATTTACGTGAGGAGATGAAGATGAGGCACTCGAGTCGGGAGGAGGAAAAATGCCGGCTGTTGCTTGATCCACGACAGCATCAAACTTCTGTCACGGTCCCCAAAACTGAATCATGAACAGTTTTTAAAAGCCGTTTAATATCAATGTACTCGGCAAATGTGTTTATTTTAAGCGTGCGGTGGCGCTATAAACTCTTTAATCGGTAATGACAAACAGAGACATAATTAATTTATAACATTAACAAGATGACTCGTTGAATTCATTTTGGGAGCGACGACTGAATGTATTTTTAGTCCAATGCCTGTATATAAGATTAGCATTGACAAAGTTCAGAGGCTGTCATATATGTGAATCAACTTACTTTGTTGTGTATTTTCAATATGAAAAATAACTTTTATATTGATGGATTAATTGCATTTTGGAAAAAAAAAAAAAAAAAAACGTGTCATGAATTTATTGCATTTTGGGGAAAAAATAATCCGTTTTTATAATAAACTTTTTAAAATCAAAATGTAGATTTGAATTTTTAATGTTTTTATAACCAAAAGATGCTATGTGAAAGTTTGAAACAGAAAATAGTGGTTTTCATCTTGCCACTTTCCTAAAAAGAAAAAGAAAACACATTTTTACTCAAATTAATCAAAATGGAGTTATAGCGTTTTGGAACCAAACTCTTCATATTTATGTGATTATTCATATAACGAGGTTTGGGCCATACAAATTACAGGAGTTTCCCGGGAGAAATAGCAAAACGGGAGGGGGGCGGGAGATGGGTGTGAAATACGGGAGACTCCCGGCAAAAACAGGAGTGTTGACAGGAATGCTGCAGTCACATGACTGTTTTAACGATGTCTTTAGTAGCTTTCTGGACCTTGAAAGTGTTGATATATTGCTGTCTATGGACGAGTCATAAACCTCGCAGATTTCATCAAAAATATCTTAATTTGTGTTCTGAAGATGAACGAAGGTCTTACGGGTGTGGAACGACATGAGGGAGAGGAATTAATGACTGAAATTTCATTGCTGGGTGAACTAACCCTTTAAGTTGATGTACTAAAATTACTAAAACTGAAAATAAATATTATGATAATAATTAATGCCAAAAACAGAACAAAATCACTAAAACAATCTAAAATTAAAATGAAAACTGGAAATATAAAATAGAAAAATATTAGATGTACAAACTTAATAAAAAAAAAATATATATATATATATATATGTATATATAAATGTTAAATAAGTTTAAGTTGATGTACTAAAATTACAAAATTAAATGAAAATAAATATAATAGTAATAAATAAAAAAATAATTTAAAGCTAAACAGATTTTAAAAAATGCCAAAAACACAGAGCAAAATCACTAAAACTTAATGTTTGTGTATATATATATATATATATATAATTAGTTGCAAATACTTAATGAAAATTATAAATTTTTCCTAAACAATGAACTGAAATAAGTTTGTTGATGCACTAAAGTTACTAAAACTACAACTGAAAATAAATATAATAATAATAAATAAAATAATAATAGAAATAAAAATAAATTAAACCTAAAAGTTTTTTGTTTGTTTTTTTTTTAATTACAAAAACATAATAAAATGAGTAAAACTTAATAAAAAAATAAAAGCTAATTCAGCATATTAATAAATATTATATTAGTTATAAATGATACTGAGCAAGACTGAAGTATCATGTAGATATTATAAACATGATAATAGATCTGTATTAATATCTAATTCTATTGCAGCACTTCAGAAGTGTTTTCCTGTAGAAGATGTTTAGCTTTGCTGTCTATAAAGGGCACTACATTTATATTTATGCATTTGGCAGACGCTTTTATCCAAAGCAACATTATACTATACATTTGTATCTGAGTATGTGCAATCCCTGGGATCGAACCCACGACCTTGGCATTGCTAGTGCCATGCTCTAACCACTGAGCTACAGGAAAGCATACAGACTGTACACTGTTCATCGTTCTTTAGTAATAACTGTTGGTATAATGCTGATGTTCAGTGTGTCACATGATGATGTAATGTTGATGAAAGGTTTATCGGAGAGGAATCATCAGCCGCCGGTGTGAAGTGTGAACTGACCGACAGCCCGACCTGGATCATCGACCCCATCGACGGCACCTGTAACTTCGTGCACAGGTACGATCAGCGTCTTCGTGTGTTGTTTATCGTCACACAGATATATTCCTCCGTTCCCAACACGATCCTTCTCCTACAGTTTCCCCATGGTGGCGGTCAGCATCGGGTTTGCAGTGAGGAAGGAGGTAAACACTGATGAATCGGTTCAAGGTCAGAATGATTGTGTTTTCGTGTGAAATAAAGTGTTTGTGCCTCAGCTGGAGTTCGGCGTGATCTACCACTGCTCCGACGGGACGCTGTACACCGCCAGGAGAGGACACGGAGCCTTCTGCAACGGAGCTCGGCTGAGGGTCTCCAGAGAGAAAGGTCAGCAGATTACAGATTTAATTTCTGCAATAAATCATAATCAACTTGTCAGTTTATAATGGCCACATTTATTTATAAATGTGGCACAAATATTTATAAAATACAGTCAAACAGTCATTGTTACGGTGCGGCAGTGACGAGGAGAGGCAAGGATCTCATCGCAGAAGTATTTATTTTAAAAAATTAATAAAGGTAGTTTATTTGAACAATGGGAACAGAAAATACACTTCAAAATAAAAGTCCTAGAACACTAAACACAGGAAATAATGACAGTAAAAACTGTGAAATATTATTCCAATCAGCTGTTTTCTATGTGAATATATAGTAAAGTGTAATTTATTCCTGTGAATTTTCAGCATCATTACTCCAGTCTTTAGTGTCACATGATCCTTCAGAAATCATTCTAATATGATGATCTGCTGCTCAAGAAACATTTAAGATTATTATCAATGTTCGAAATAACAGCTTCATATTTTTGTGGAAACTGTGATATATTTTATTCTTCAGGATTCTTTGATGAAAATAAAGTTCAAAAGAACAGCATTTATTTGAAACAGAAATATTTTATAACATTATAAATGTAATTACTGTCACTTTTAAACTATGTAGTGTGTCCTTGGTTGATAAAAAATATAATAAATAAATAAATGACAGACCCCAGACTTTATATTTAAATAAATAAATCATTAAAAAATATAAATGGCCTTTATGGATTTAATCTCACTTTATTGAGCTTTGCCTTTGACGATTAAATCCCACCGTACAGTAAATGTTGCAGACATGACTACTGTATGTGAAGTGATGCGTTTCCTGTGTCGTCAGATGTGTCCAAGGCCCTCATTCTCACAGAGATCGGGGCCAAGAGAGATCCTGCAACACTGGACATCTTCCTGGGAAATATGAGGAAGATGTTGAGCGCTCCGACTCACGGGTACGGACACACTGAGTTTGAAAAGCTGCAAATATAAACCGCTGTTATGTCTGTTATGTAAAGGTGACCTTTGACCCGCAGGGTGAGGATCATTGGCAGCTCAACTCTAGCACTGTGTCACATCGCCAGCGGGGCGGCAGAGGCGTATTATCAGTACGGTCTGCACTGCTGGGACATCGCCGCGGCCGCCGTCATCATCAGAGAGGCGGGAGGATGCGTCATCGACACCAGCGGTCAGCACATGTAGCTCTGGATGTGTTTCACTGATCTTAAACAATAAGGGCTTTTATATTCCTTATTATTATTTCATTACAAACGTTGGAGGCGTGAAACTTCATTACTGAATAATCAAACCCTGAGGATTGTGGGGCGCACATGATGAAAATATAAACGTTTACGCAATATTTCATACATAATTTCATATTTGTATATACATTGTAACTAAAAGTCCAATCACAAAAGGATGTTTATCCTGCAGGATGTTAATATAGCTCCGTGTTTGAGGCTGCTCCTGAAATATAAAGTATTGTTTGAAGTTGTATTAATTTGATTTGATGTTAGCTTTGATAAATCTACGGTGCACACATCTTTATTCAAGTTCAGAATCCCTTCTGTGCCCTGCTGACTTTGGATAATGTTCTTCCAGTAACGTTAACAGAGCGTTTGTTCAGAGTTATCTGGTCTTTAATAATGTTCTCAAAACATCAACATGAAGACATTATTTATACATCATCATGGAACTGTTGTTTCTGAAATATTTTAGTTGGATGTTGGGCTAACATTGGCTAGTTTCGTAACGTTCAGAGAACACTCAAGTAACGTTCATTTAATGTTTGCAAAATAAAATAAAATGGAATGTTTCCTTATTCACAAACATTTAAAAAACGGGTCATTTGGAACATTCTGATGTAGCGTTCTCATAACGTTAGCGAAGCGTTCTTAAAGCGTGTTTCTGTCAGCTGCACATGCTTGTGTTGTGTGTTTGTGTGGTTGTGTGGTTGTGTGTTTGTGTGTTGGGATGGTTGTGTGAGGCGACACAAAGAGGCTTTGTTGGGACGTCCAGTTAGATCATGACCATGTGGTTGGAGAGAGACGAGGGTCCTGGGAGGAATATCACTGCCATATAAAACCCAAAATAAAGCCAAAGATTTCCACAGTCTCCGTTGAAGTCTGTCATCCAGCCCAGACTGTCATCTTACATCTGTGTCAGGATTGACTTGAACTGAGTCAAAAATAGTTTTGAAATACTGTGAAATCAACAGGCTGGCAGACAATCCCATTACACCGCTGCGTCAATAAAATAACATGAAATAAGATTAAAAAAGAAATAAATAAAATTAAAACCCTAAAATAAAATTTAAAAAATGATATAAAAAATAAATTAAAAAATAAAATAAATTACAATAAAACAAACAACAAAATAAAATTAAATAAAAAATTATATTAAAAAATAAAAGAAATCAAAATAAAACACAAAATAAAATTAAAACCCCAAAATAAAATAAAAATTAAAACCCTAAAATAAGATAAAAAAATAAAGAACAAAATAAAATAAAACATTATATAAAAAAAATAAATTAAATTAAAACCCCAAAATAAAATAAAATAAAAAAATATAACAAAATAAAATAAATAAAAATAAAAACTAAATAAAATTAAAACCCCAAAATAAAATAAAATTATATTAAAAAATTAAATAAAATATTATTTAAAAATAAATAAATAAATGAATAAAATTAAAACCCCAAAATAAAATGAAATAAAAGTATGTAAAGTAACAGTATGTGTTGGTGTGTTTGTGTCGCAGGGGGCGCTCTCGACCTCATGTCCAGACGTGTCGTGGCCGCTGGGACCCGTGAGATCGCAGACTACATCGTAAAGCAGCTGCAGCCCATAAACTACAGCCGTGACGACAGTGACCCAGACGGCCTGGCCTGAGCGCCGCCGTGACCTCTGACCCCTGACCCCATCCTAAGCCTTTTACCTCAGAACACACAATCCTGCCACGTTACATCTGCAGTGTCCTTTTAATGCTATATTCACAATTTAAACATCCTAAAGTCACGGCACACGTTCTGGATAAACACTGTCATCACTGGACAACATTTACACTCTTTCATCATGGAAATAATGTTAAACACTGGATTTACAACAAGTTTGCCTTGAAATTGCAAGGATGATGATGATGATGATGATGCCAAATTCTGCTGATTTTCCATTCAAATATAAAAAGTTTGATTTTACATTACAAAACAATGTTTTTGATCAAAGGTTATGAACACGTATGATCAGAGTTTAATCATAACGCTATATTACAGTAGTGAAATCAGATCATTACTCAGGAATCATTTTCTCTGCAAAGATGAAAGAAAGTATGAGCATTAACTAGGTTTCTATATACAAAAAATCATTTCTTAATCAGTATTTTTATCTTGCTTTCTTTAAAACTAAGATATTAGGCCTTGTTTTAAGAGAATAAATGTCTATCATTTTTTCTTATTGAACATTTATCTTGTTTTAAGCATTTTTAGATATTTTCTTTACTGGAAAACAAGACAAGAATGATGTTTTTGGGCAGTTCAGAAATACAGAGATCTGGTTGGCTGTTCATACTCGGTTCGATCATGTGACGCAGCTGATATCATGGTCATTGTTTCATCTAACAAACACACACAAACACACAAAACAGATCTTGTGACTTTATGAACACACACACTGCAGTTTTAACCTGTATTTGTGTTTTTCTAATGCGGATGATCTGTAGATCTAACAGCTGTATGAACACATGGAGGTTTGAGTTTAATAGTTCCTCCTGCCGTGTTGATCACTTTAATCCCTGTGAGTCAGGGCAACATTCCTCTGGTATGACTAATTAAAGCGTACACTCAGATCAGTGCTGTCCTGTAATTATTCTCTATTCACTTCTGACACATTCTTGTGTGTGTTGTAGTTTCAGGGAGTTTTCTCATAATGTTGCATCTCGGAGTAATTCAGCCTCATTAATCTAATTCGTTAATTATGCGGTGCTTCGGCTCTTCTTCATGGATATATGTCTGCCTCATTCCAGCATTGCCTCACATTTGCTTTGAATTAAACATTTTTGATTTCATTATAATGTTGGATCTCTAAAAAGTGTCCACGGCTCCAGCTGTCAGACGAATTTTAGTTTAAATTTATACGCAAGAGCTCTTGGAAATGAAATATACAGCTAAATATTGGCACATTTTACTCCACCTTCAGTCCAGCCACAGTCTCCAGGTGTGTGTTTAGATCCAGAAAGATCTCCATTCTTTGGAAAGACTTTCTGAATTCACTTAGAGCTGTCAACTTTACTGAAACCATGAAGAATCACATTCCCTCTCTGTGCTCAGTTATGATCCTAATCACGGTCCAGCAGCACATTCTCATTAAAATAAGACCTAAATGATTCTCAGTATCTACATTAGTTTGTTTCCCCAAATATAACATGTTATCTTATTGACATACAGCGATCAGGCGTAACATTATGAGCACTGACAGGTGAAGTGAATAACACTGATCACCTCTTCATCACGGCACCTGTTATGATATATTAGGCAGCAAGTGAACATTTTGTCCTCAAAGTTGATGTGTTAGAAGCAGGAAAAATGGACAAGCGTAAGGATTTGAGCGAGTTTGAAAAGGGCCAAATTGTGATGGCTAGACGACTGGGTCAGAGCATCTCCAAAACTGCAGCTCTTGTGGGGTGTTCCCGGTCTGCAGTGGTCAGGATCTATCAAAAGCGCTCCAAAGAAGGAACAGCGGTGAACCGGAGACAGGGTCAGCGAAGGCTGGCCCGTGTGACCGATCCAACAGACGAGCTACTGTAGCTCAAATTGCTCCAGAAGTTAATGCTGGTTCTGATAGAAAGGTTCAGAATACACAGTGCATCACAGTTTGTTGCGTATGGAGCTACATAGCTGCAGACCAGTCAGGTGACCATGCTGACCCCTGTCCACCGCCGAAAGAGCCAACAGTGGACACGTGAGCATCAGAACTGGACCACGGAGCAATGGAAGAAGGTGGCCTGGTCTGATGAATCATGTTTTCTTTTACATCACGTGGATGGACGAGTGCGTGTGCGTCTCTTACCTGGGGAACACATGACACCAGGATGCATTATGGGAAGAAGGCAAGCCGGCGGAGGCAGTGTGATGATTTGGGCAATGTTCTGCTGGGAAACCTTGGGTCCTGCCATCCATGTGGATGTTCTTTGACACGTACCACCTACCTAAGCATTGTTCAGACCATGTACACCCTTTCATGGAAACGGTATTTCCTGGTGGCTGTGGCCTCTTTCAGCAGGATAATGCTCCTGACACAAAGCAGAAATGGTTCAGGAATGGTTTGAGGAGCACAACAACGAGTTTGAGGTGTTGACTTGACCTCCAAATTCCCCAGATCTCAATCCAATGGAGCATCTGTGGGATGTGCTGAACAAACAAGTCCGATCCATGGAGGATCCACCTCACAACTTACAGGACTTAAAGGATCTGCTGCTAACATCTTGGTGCCAGTTTATCAGTTAGTTAATAGTTTAGGCATCATAGACATTTCTGCATAAAAGCATAAATTAAATATAAATCAAAAAGTACGTAATCACATTTGCATCCAATAGAAGAGCCTGTATGGTGAAAATCTGTTACGAATCAAATGTGCGACTGTAGCTTCTGATGGTCAGCAGGTGGCGCTGCAGCCACTATTATACTTTTTGTAAAAAAAAAAAAAAAAAAAAAAAAAAAAACTTTACAAGCTCGACAAAAAAAATGCATCATGGAATGAGATACTTGACCGTTTTTTATTTAAAAATATAAACGTACATTTACTAATAATAAACAAAATAAATAAACATTTAAAGTGATATTTGGTTACAAGTAAACTACATTTCAGTATCGATATTCAGTCTCTCTTTGTAACAAATAAATCAAGTTTGAAAGCGTCCTGAGAGAAGCAGCAGAATCTACCTGAGCTGACTGGAGCTCCGACAAACACCTCCTCCTCTGCTCGAGCCCTGAGTGGTGGAGTCATTTGTCAGTTTCGCAGGGTGGTCCTTCAGGCTGTTCATTGAGGAGGAGAAAAGTGTGTCCAGATGCCAGAGAGCACAGCTGTGCCGCGTAAACGCGCGTGAAACGCTGCAGAACTGAGAAAAACGAGCTCGGAAAGTCGCACATCGAGAAAACGCGTCTAACAATCGCCGAGGGCTGTGAAATGTCATGGCACACGGTCTGGAGGAGATCCAGCAAACTTGGAACGAATGAATTTGCAACTTGGGGCGCGTGAAGCCGCTGTTTACTTCTGAGCAGCACCATGATCTCTCCTGTCAACAGGTAAGAGCAGAACAACATGTCTGAGGAGAACTGAGCAGATCTCCGGGAATATCTGGACTTTAAAGTTCTTCACGCGATGTTTACCATGTGGACCAGACGAGACTGAAGAGAGGATCATGTGTGCCGAACCTGTACTCTTCTGATCTCAGTTATTATATTGTAATATGATGGCCTCGGAGGTGGTGTGTGGACTCATCTTCAGACTCATCCTGCCAGTCTGCCTCGCTGCAGGTAAGGGAAAGAAGTCATACAGGCTAATATATATATATATAAATTGTTCGTAATTGTTTACTGTGGCTTATTGCAAAAAAATGATGTTCTTCCGCAGTATTTTTGTCTTGTTTTCTACTTTACAATAAGGTTCATTAGTTCACTACTTTAGTTAACATGAACTAATAATGAACAATTCTTCTACAGCATTTATTAATCTTAGTTAATGTTATTTTAATATTTAATATCTAATACATTATTAAATTCAAAAGTTGTTAACATTAATGCACAGAGAACTAACATGAACAAACAATGAACAACTGTACCTGACATTAACAAAGATGAATAAATACTGTAACAAATGTATTGCTCATTGTTAGTTAATACATTAATGTTAACAAATGAACCTTATTGTAAAGTGTTACTTCATTCTTAAATCAAAATACATTTCCTGGAGAAGCAAAATGACTGAAGATGTGAAACTTAAGTGAGTTTGAGCTTAAAACACGAACGAATATCTGCAGATGAAGTCAGAAAAATAAACTTCAAAGGGAAAACATCATTTTTTGCAGTAGTGTCTTTTTAGTCAATTTTGTCATTTTTAAAATCAGACACTGTCAAATTGAATAAATGAGCATCTAAGCATGAGGTTAAGTGTGTTCATTAAGAGGTTAATATGATGAGAAGTTCATGTTTTAATGTTGAACGCTGCTTTCAATCACATGATAAATGAGTAATCAGGTGTTGAGGGTTAGAAGCTGTGAAAGACCACAACACTGGACATAAAACACCATTGATTATGATTATATTGATCAGTTATGATTGATTGATTCATTGATGGATTTATTGATTTATGTTGCACCACGGAGGCCTGATTCCAACAGGCAATTAGTCAAAATGTGGCAAATTATTAACTGAACTTTAAATTTGAAAAGTACAGTATGATGAATCTTGCTACTGTTACATATAAAGTTCATACTTGATTTTTTTGACTTTTTTAACGTTCATTTTATTGCTATTTTTGCTTTTGATTGTAATGGTGGATGCATTTACTGAAAAAGCAGGAGTTTAGCGTGTGAGATGAGTAATACTGCGCTCGTGTGTGTCTGACAGCAGCGCTGGTTTTCCCCTCCTCTGTGTTCTCACTGAGATCATATACTCAATCCTTCATTTTTACACTCTCAATTGTCTCTTTTGAGTGAAACGCCTTCTTCTGCTCCTCTGATAGTGTTAAATGTCCGTCGAACATCTGTTTTTACAGATAGTGAGGGCTTGAACTTCTTACGCCTCTCTAACAGTTGAAATCTCTGCTTCCCACGACCCGTTGCTTCTTCAGGAACACCAAACACTGTTTACTTGTGATAAAACGCCCAATGGAGTCGAGATCAGAGAGCTGAACAGTCAGCCTTCCCTTCACTGAACACAGATCTGTTCCACATCCTGATCAGTCAGCGTCACTGGTGTGTTCCCTACGCTGAAAAATAGGTCACAAAATTCTGCTGAACACTGGGTCGAATTCGAAAGCAGGTGTGAGTGTCCGCTTTTCAGCTGACTTGGTTTTTTTCCATTCATTTTCTCATAAAAGTTCTTTGTTAAAGAGTTATAATCCACGAACTAAACCTACGAGGAGAATCACAACATTATAAACTTTGATTTGAAACAAAAAAGTATTTGAAAAAAATCAGACAAAACTGTGCACTTAACATCTTAAATGAGGGAAATAACTACAATCCCATTAAAGTTGAGTTAGTCTTTTCTTCTCTATAGTGTCATATATCCTCATGAAACTCTTCTCAAACAAGAACAAATGTAGGGCGGGGCTTGATTTTGTCTGTGGGGAATTAATTGGATGGTCGTGGTTTGCTATTGGTGGATCTCATGTGAGTGACAGGTTGCCCCGCCCTCGTCATCAGAGAAGAGAAGAGATGCTGCAAGAGGGAGGAGAAGATATTCTGATTCAAGATTACCAGAACATGAATTTAAAACAATAACCAATAAATCATTTAGAATAAACACTGTGATATTCCATAAAAAATCAGAATTGTCAATTTCATGGTGACTTTTAAGGTGACCTATAATGCCTCTTTCACAAGATGTAATATAAGTCTCTGGTGTCTCTAGAATGTGTCTGTGAAGTTTCAGCTCAAAATACCCCACAGATCATTTATTATAGCTTGTCAAATTTGCCCCTATTTGGGTGTGAGCAAAAACACGCCGTTTGTGTGTGTCCCTTTAAATGCAAATGAGCTGCTGCTCCCGCCCCCTTTCCAGAAGAGGCGGAGCTTTAACAGCTCAACAACAACAAAGCTGGAGAATCTCACGCAGCCAAAATGACGAAAGTGTTCAGCCTTACATTGTTCAAACCGGAGTCGACACTGATGGAGAGACTCAGGAAGAAGTTACAACTTTTAGACGTTTCTGAATGGTTAGTGGATAAATTTATGTAGTTGCTGTGGAGTTGATTCAACTCATCCACTAGCATGTGCCGTCATGTTAATCTTTTGTGTTGAATTGACCCTCGTTTGTGAAGCAGTCTGGCGTAAAATGACGACATGACAACAACACTGTTTCAACACACAGTTTCTGTCAATCTCATGTTAATCTTGAGTACATCTAGAGTAACAATGCATCCTTCATATCTCCGAAAAGTCTTTAGTTTTGTCATATTTATAAAAGATAGATACGCTAAACAGAGTCTTTCTGGAAAAGCCGAGATCCTGGAGGCGTGTCTGCCGTCAGTGCTGTGGGCGGAGCTAAAGAGTCACAAGCTGTGACATCATTATAAATACAAAGGGAACAAAAATGTTCGTGTTGTTTACATTTTATGCACTTGCGCCGATTGCCAACAAAACACAGACATCTGAAGCAGCTTTACTCACCGCCCGCGATCTGCAAATCCAGTGCTGAACTGGGACTTGTTTACAAAGTATTCATCACCGAAATCCCGGGAACAAACAAACATACGTGCACAGCTCCGTTGCTGCCCTGGAAAAACAAACTTCATCCTCTGTTCCCTTAACGCTGGGCTCTTTGGGAAGCTGAAAAAGGTAATCTTTCCCTCACAACCAAAAACACACTCCTTCGGTGACAGGAGCTGCTCATTTCGGAGGCTGCGTCCTTCAGAGGGCGCATTTAGGCTGAATACTTCATCAAGGATGTCATATTTAAGAAAAGTAACGTAATAAAATTGACTGATATTCATTGTGAGGTGTAAAATACTGTAATTTCTTTCTTACGTTGCAATCTAACGGTTATTTTCCTTAAATGAGACCGATGATGTATGCAGCCTTCAAAGGGTGCAGCCCCTGAATTGGGACACAGACATTGTTGAAAATCTCTCGGCTTCCGTATCCTGAACGAAACGCGTTGATGGGCGGCTCTTGTGTGTGTGTGTGTGTGTGTGTGCGCACGCTTATCAGAGAGAAGTGCCTATATATTTATATATATTTATGTATATTTATTACCTGATAAAGGGCCATGTTAGAAAAAAAATCTGAAACCTGTACCGAAACCGGAAGTAGTCAGTTGGCACAGAAATACTCCGTCACAGTCCAGCTCGTGTAAACTTTGGCCAAGTTTAGCATGAGAATCCAACTCTTCAACAGTGTAAATACGTCAGAATGCATGAAATAGCATTACACCCCCCCTTTAAAAAGCGATTACTGTAAAAGAAAATATCTCTCTTTGCATTGAACTTTGAGCGTCGTAACTTTGCAGATGTTGTTTATGATCAAACAGAAACATTACACACTAACTAAAGTTAAAAAAGTCAAATCATAATCAACCACCCATTCTCAAGGATGCTGTAAAGGTCAAATCCTGCTCTTCTCAGCACAAACCATCTGTTTTAAATTATACGGCTTCTAAGAAATCATTCACATTATTAGTCCAAATAAAGCATTCAAACCAAATGAATGATTTTAAATGTTATCAGTAACTCAAGCCTCATGAACACAACTCTGAGTGATCTCTGTAAACACTGGACCTCCGCAGTATCAAGCTCTTGGGTGGGACGTGAATAAGGTGAACGCAGTTTTTAGGTGTACCTAAATATTTTAATTGCAGTTTTCAGTCTGAGGATATATTTTGTTTGCTCGTATACAGGAAGTAAACAACAGTTATTTACTTTTATAGGGCGACACGATACACGAAGGTGCAACCAAACCTTCCACTTCACGAAACGGCATCAGTTTGCGCAAATATTTGCGACTGCTTCCTTTTGTACGGCTCTCCTCGTCCTTTCTATGGTCAGAAACACAATCTACTGTGGAAACAGCATCAAAACCGCCCACAAACGCACACGAGAGATCCAAACTTTGCTTTATGTTGAAATATTTCTTGTGATCTGACACTTTGGATCATAACAGTGATTTAATTTGTTTACGTTCATGTACTTGCATATATGTTTCAGGCCTTGAGTACACTATGAAGATCTACTTAAGACGTCCACGTCCCTCTGTTGTGTTTGAGCTGTTTAAACTGGGCTTTGGAGGTGGTTTAACCACACAGTGTTTTGTTAGACAGCTGCTTCATTTGTGGCTTTGCAGAATTAAAAAGACTGTTTGGAACATTAAAGACGCTGTTGACACACTGTACACCGTCACGCTCTCATTACGGCTCTTTATTCCTCTAAATGACCCACTGTGAAGTTACAGGACTAGAGGATTTGACCCAGTGCCTTTAACTACGTTTAACTTTAGTATGGCTTGACTTTGATTTATTTGTTAGCTCAAATAAAACAAAATAATGTTAAAGTCAAAATTGACCCACACATAAAACATGCTGGGTTAAAAACAACCCAAGTTGAAAATGTTGAAAATGGACAAACCCAGCGATTGGGTTAAATGTTTTATTTAACTCAACTATTGATTAAAAATGACTATATGTCTGGCTTAAAATGAACCCAAAATATGTTGGAAATTAAAAATCAGACACATAACTACTAGAGGAATCAATAATAATAATCAAAAGGTGAACATTAATTAATAAGCAATTTATTGTTTAATTATTATTCATTAAACTTATTAATAAATGTTCATTTCCAACATAATTTGGGTTTATTTTAAGCAACAATACAGTCATTTTTAATCAATAGTTGAGTTAAATGAAACTACCCAGCAGGTTGAGCAAACATTTAACCCAACCGCTGGGTTTGATCATTTTTAACCCATCTTGGGTTGTTTTTAACCCAGAATTTTTAGAGTGTAATTACTTTGAACTATTGATTTTTCCATACAGATAATGTTAGTGACTAGCCAAATAACTACTAGGCTACTTTTATCAAACTCATAATCTAGTCTCTATTCTGATCAAATACAACCCAGGAGAAACGAGCCTGTGACGAGCCTCATTATTGGCCGGCTCCTGCGTCAGCGTCATGCGTCACATGCATGCGTCGTGATGATCACGTGATCGGCTTTGGCCAATACTGAGCCGGCGTTCGGACGTAAACACGTTACTGCGTCACCTGTGTGAGATAATGACAGGGAAGAGAAGAGATTGTTAAATAAAGTCATTATTTTTGTTTGTTTTTGTGCACAAAAAGTATTCTCAACTCTTCATAACATTAATGTTGAATCACTGCAGTCACATGACTTTAGTACCTTTCTGGACATTGAAAGTGTTGATTATATTGCTGTCTATGGACGAGTCATATACCTCTCAGATTTCATCAAAAATATCTTAATTTGTGTTCTGAAGATGAACGAAGGTCTTGGGGGTGTGGAACGACATGAGGGTGAGTAATTAATGACAGAAATGTAATTTTTGGGTGAACTAACCCTTTAAAGACCAGGTAACTTTGAATGAACGTTCATATAACATTACTGGAACGTTAACGTTCTTTGAGAGAATGTTGCCAGAATGTTATCCAAAGTTCTGAGAATATTCTCTGTTATCTCATGCAAAACTCCCTATTAAAAAGGCTGGATTTTGCCCGCAAAAATTCATCAAGCAACAGTAAATGTGACCGCACCTTAATTCTGTCTTCAGCACCTCTCCTGCAGCACACTGCCATCTGTCAGTCAGCAACCACCCAGGGCCTACATTTACAGATGATGGCAAAGAAAGCGTTTTGAGTCATGCTCCATTTAGCCACGGCTTAGTCAGACTCCACGGCTTCACTAGCGCTTTGTCTGGTGTTTCTGAGCTCTTTGTGTCTGAATCCAGGCAGGGTGCCACCCGAGACAGCAGACAAAAGCTCTCCGGATTAGAGGAACCAATAGAGGAACTCAAGAACTCGTGAAGAATTTGCAAAACATCAATGATAGCCACATTTCTTCTGCTTGTAATACAGTACTTTATCCTCCATTGAACAGAAGTTTTAGTTCTGCGTGAGCTCGTCCAGACAGTACAACTGTAAATGTTAATGATGTCTTGAAGGAGACAGTGGAGATTTCAACTCAAAGCCTGTACTGAACCGTCGTCCTCTAACGTTGAGTTCTGATGTTCCCTGAGGGCCATTTGTCACAATATAGATCACATATCAAAGCTGTTTGTAGAATAACTGTGTTTTAAAGCTTTCCATATCATATTCATGACCAGATCGCTCACATGGCTGTGTTTAATCAGGCTCTACATCATATATATGAAGCCATATTTCATTTCCAGAGAGAGTCATCATACGCAGGGTGGTTTGAAATGGTCCAAAGCCAATTTTATATTAAATACGTTTTGATCACCCATGTGCTCCTTCTGGGTGTTGCTTTTTCTTCTCGTGCTACATAGTGGGACTATTCATACAGTTTTATCTTAAACGTTTCCTGTCTGTAATCTGACAGCTCACCCTCTGAAATACATTCGACTACCTGAAAGGACCTTTTGTGCAACATTGGCCGACCAAAAACTAAATTCAGACTTTTTCTCACCCCAGCAATTAAAGCGAAGCTGCCAGCAACGGTCCCGCTGTACATCACACCTCAGAGTACTGCTGTTCATAAAGAATAAAGAGCGCGCCATTGTTACTCCAGCCAACTTCATGCAGGAGTTCTTTCGGTCGTCGGCCCGGTTCGGTCTGGCGCTGAAACATCTGAGGGTCCTACTGTTAGAGCAAAGCTTCTGAAATCATACACTCTAAAAAATACTGGGTTAAAAACAACCCAAGTTGAGTTGAAAATGGACAAACCCAGCGGATGGGTTATTTTGTCCCAACTATTGTTTAAAAATGACTATATGTCTGGCTTAAAATGAACCCAAAATATGTTGGAAATTAAAAATCAGACATAATTACTAGAGGAAACAATAATAATCAAAAGGTGAACATTTAGTAATATGCAATTTAATGAATGTTTATTGTTTAATTATTATTCATTAAACTTATTAATAAATGTTAATTTATTAAACATTATTAAGTAATGTTAATTTCCAATTTGGGTTCATCTTAAGCAACAATACAGTAAATTTTAAACAATAGTTGAGTTAAATAAAACTACCCAGCAGAATGGGCAAACATTTAACCCAACCGCTGGGTTAAAACAACCCAGTCACTGGAATTTAAACAACCCAATCACTGGGATGAAACAACCCAGTCGCTGGAATTTAAACAACCCAATCACTGGGATAAAACAACCCAGTCGCTGGAATTTAAACAACCCAATCACTGGGATAAAACAGCCCAATCGCTGGAATTTAAACAACCCAATCACTGGGATAAAACAGCCCAGTCGCTGGAATTTAAACAACCCAATCACTGGGATAAAACAACCCAATCGCTGGAATTTAAACAACCCAATCACTGGGATAAAACAACCCAATCGCTGGAATTTAAACAACCCAATCACTGGGATGAAACAACCCAATCGCTGGAATTTAAACAACCCAATCACTGGGATAAAACAACCCAATCGCTGGAATTTAAACAACCCAATCACTGGGATAAAACAACCCAATCGCTGGAATTTAAACAACCCAATCACTGGGATGAAACAACCCAATCACTGGAATTTAAACAACCCAATCGCCGGGATAAAACAACCCAGTCGCTGGAATTTAAACAACCCAATCACTGGGATAAAACAACCCAATCGCTGGAATTTAAACAACCCAATCACTGGGATGAAACAACCCAATCGCTGAGATGAAACAAAATAATCGCTGGTATAAAACAACCCAATCGCTGGAATTTAAACAACCCAATCACTGGGATGAAACAACCCAATCACTGGAATTTAAACAACCCAATCGCCGGGATAAAACAACCCAGTCGCTGGAATTTAAACAACCCAATCACTGGGATAAAACAACCCAATCGCTGGAATTTAAACAACCCAATCACTGGGATGAAACAACCCAATCGCTGAGATGAAACAAAATAATCGCTGGTATAAAACAACCCAATCGCTGGAATTTAAACAACCCAATCACTGGGATGAAACAACCCAATCACTGGAATTTAAACAACCCAATCACTGGGATAAAACAACCCAATCGCTGGAATTTAAACAACCCAATCACTGGGATAAAACAACCCAGTCGCTGGAATTTAAACAACCCAATCGCCGGGATAAAACAACCCAGTCGCTGGAATTTAAACAACCCAATCACTGGGATAAAACAACCCAATCGCTGGAATTTAAACAACCCAATCACTGGGATGAAACAACCCAATCGCTGAGATGAAACAAAATAATCGCTGGTATAAAACAACCCAATCGCTGGAATTTAAACAACCCAATCACTGGGATGAAACAACCCAATCACTGGAATTTAAACAACCCAATCACTGGGATGAAACAACCCAATCGCTGGAATTTAAACAACCCAATCACTGGGATAAAACAACCCAGTCGCTGGAATTTAAACAACCCAATCGCCGGGATAAAACAACCCAGTCGCTGGAATTTAAACAACCCAATCACTGGGATAAAACAACCCAATCGCCGGGAAAAACAACCCAGTCGCTGGAATTTAAACAACCCAATCACTGGGATAAAACAACCCAGTCGCTGGAATTTAAACAACCCAATCGCCGGGATAAAACAACCCAATCGCTGGAATTTAAACAACCCAATCACTGGGATGAAACAACCCAATCGCTGAGATGAAACAAAATAATCGCTGGTATAAAACAACCCAATCGCTGGGATGAAACAACCCAATCACTGGGATGAAACAACCCAATCGCTGAGATGAAACAACCCAATCGCTGAGATGAAACAAAATAATCGCTGGTATAAAACAACCCAATCGCTGGGATGAAACAACCCAATCACTGGGATGAAACAACCCAGTCGCTGAGATGAAACAACCCAATCGCTGAGATGAAACAAAATAATCGCTGGTATAAAACAACCCAATCGCTGGGATGAAACAACCCAATCACTGGGATGAAACAACCCAATCGCTGAGATGAAACAAAATAATCGCTGGTATAAAACAACCCAATCGCTGGGATGAAACAACCCAATCACTGGGATGAAACAAAATAATCGCTGGGATGAAACAACCCAATCGCTGGGATGAAACAACCCAATCGCTGAGATGAAACAAAATAATCGCTGGTATAAAACAACCCAATCGCTGGGATGAAACAACCCAATCACTGGGATGAAACAAAATAATCGCTGGGATGAAACAACCCAATCGCTGGGATGAAACAACCCAATCGCTGAGATGAAACAAAATAATCGCTGGTATAAAACAACCCAATTGCTGGGATGAAACAACCCAATCACTGGGATGAAACAACCCAATCGCTGAGATGAAACAACCCAATCACTGGGATGAAACAAAATAATCGCTGGGGTGAAACAACCCAATCACTGGGATGAAACAACCCAATCACTGGGATGAAACAACCCAATCGCTGAGATGAAACAACCCAATCGCTGAGATGAAACAAAATAATCGCTGGTATAAAACAACCCAATCGCTGGTATAAAACAACCCAATCGCTGGGATGAAACAACCCAATCACTGGGATGAAACAACCCAATCGCTGAGATGAAACAACCCAATCGCTGAGATGAAACAAAATAATCGCTGGTATAAAACAACCCAATCGCTGGGATGAAACAACCCAATCACTGGGATGAAACAACCCAATCGCTGAGATGAAACAAAATAATCGCTGGTATAAAACAACCCAATCGCTGGGATGAAACAACCCAATCACTGGGATGAAACAAAATAATCGCTGGGATGAAACAACCCAATCGCTGGGATGAAACAACCCAATCGCTGAGATGAAACAAAATAATCGCTGGTATAAAACAACCCAATTGCTGGGATGAAACAACCCAATCACTGGGATGAAACAACCCAATCGCTGAGATGAAACAACCCAATCACTGGGATGAAACAAAATAATCGCTGGGTTGAAACAACCCAATCACTGGGATGAAACAACCCAATCGCTGGGATGAAACAACCCAATCGCTGAGATGAAACAAAATAATCGCTGGGATGAAACAACCCAATCGCTGGGATGAAACAACCCAATCGCTGGGATGAAACAAAATAATCGCTGGGATGAAACAACCCAATCGCTGGGATGAAACAAAATATTCGCTGGGATGAAACAACCCAATCGCTGGGATGAAACAACCCAATCGCTGAGATGAAACAAAATGTCAATTTTCAACCCAATTTGGGTTGTTTTTAACTCAGTATTTTTTAGTGTATAATTTCACCATACTAACACAACATTGCTTATTTCAGTTCTCAATTTCTAGATTTTAATTTAAATGACTTTTTCATGTCTCAGCTCAGCTGTTCTGGAAGTAAAAACATCCATTTTTCAATCACATTTACACTCAAATATAGAGCCTATTTGTAAACCCTACATCAATTGTCTATATTATTTTTCCTCCACCAAACTTATTTCATCAAATAAGTTGCAAAGTTATTCTAACATGTTAACAATGGAATTTGCCATATGTTACAATAATAAAGCTATTTTAAATAGTATTTTAAAATTGTTTTATGCATGTAGAACTCATATTAATTGACAGACTACACTGAATATTTGTAATTTTTAAAATTCATTTGTTGCACGGAAGCACTTTTAGAAGGTGTGTGTGTTTGTGTGTGATTTTACACAAATGGACTATTTTGAAACAGGTTTTCAAAATCCCTCCCAGTCTGCCATTGGTTAGAAACTCAGATGGCCCCGCCCCAAACTCACGCCATTGGTTGAGTCGCTTTTGCCTTGTCAGGCTGGTCGGATTAGCGAACAGGGAAATGTTTGATAGTGCCACAGTGTGATCAATGTCTCTGCAAATTAAATTAGAATAGGAGAACATATAACAAAACGGCAATTATCTAAATATCATCCAGACATCACTTATATATTTTCACATCAATTTTGACCTAAAATCTTTGCGTTGAAAAGAAAAGTTCATATTATCTGTCCACTTTCCAGATTAAATAATGTGTGACTTTTACACATTTCCCTGCAGGAGCGTCAGATGCTGTAGTGTGTGTGAGCGTCACGTCACTCCCTGTTGGCAGGAGGAGGTCGGACAGCTGCGTACCTGCTGTGTTTGTGGGTGTGTGTGAAGTGACGAGCGGACGCTGAAGGTTACTGCTGCCGCCGGCCGCTCTGAATGAAGTGTGAAAGCTTTAGTTGCAGAGCGTTCATCTGCAGACAAAACAAACACGCTAGAACCTTCGCTGACAACACCGTTCAGACAAAATGTGGCTAAATGATCACTTTTGGTCGCTTTACGACACAATTGCATGATCTGTGTGTGAACATTCAGGGATTTACAACACAAAACTTATCTTGCTGTAAAATATGCAAACATACTTAAATCACTTTGCATGAGATATCGAGGCTTGTTTTCAGATAATGCATGTTGAATGCATTTATTTTAATTAGCTCTTGGCACAACCAAACAATCATAATGCCTATCATGTGGAGTTCCTGTGATTTAATTTGTCCATCTTTTAATGCGAATGAATCAGTTATCGTGCAGTGTTTCCTATCTGCTCACACTTTCATTACGGTTTCTCAAAAATGCGATGATTCAGGTTATTCAGTGAGCCTTTTGCATTGAGTCATACACACTATGATAAGCAAAATCGGTCCTGCATGGCCGCTTTCTGCTTCCATTCCTTCCAGCGAGCGACTGATGAAAGAGGTCCTGGAGACAGATGTGTGTTTTTTGTGGCAACACAGCAAAGAGAGTTTACTTTATGTTTCAGAAAGCCTTCAGAAGTTATCCAGCACACCATGATCAATCATAAACATCAATACAGATGGAACAGTACTGGTTAAATATTAAATGAGGCTTATAAAACATTTTAATAGACTGTAGACATGCTATTGGCATAAGCATATTAGAATTATGTTGATTTAACATAACGTCTGATGATGGACATTAAGACTATACAGGCTTGTTTAATTTCCTCTCACAAAAACATATCAATATATAGAGGTTAAAGAACTTTTGTTTGACCTTTTGTCAAATATAGACACACATTGTACAGACACAAAACGTCACAAGGGTGATCTCATTCAGAGCTGTACACGAGTCTTTGGACAGACACTGAAACGTACATCATTAATGTACAGACAGTATCTGAACAAAAACCCTACAACTCTAGAGATAGAAGTGTTTCTTTTTAATGGCAATTTAGAAGTGAAATCCATGAGACGAAGTCATTTTTACTTTTTATACTGTTGGCTTACAATTATTTAATTAGAATACTCTTGAGATCTTCACAGAACGTTCTGGCAATGTTCTCTCAAAGTTATGAACAAAGGTTATTGCAGTAACGTTATTAGAATCTTCGTTCAATGTTATCTGGGGCCGATAAGTTACAACTTCATGGCATTTCAGCACAAATTCTGTTTATGTATGTGAAGGCTGATGTTGGATCATTGAGGTTAAACGTCATATTATGTTATTATTACGACCTGTTAGCGACGCTCTGCCTTCAGAACAAACAGTGAAACTGAAGAGCTCGTAGAACTTTAAGTAAGAATTACCAATGGCTGTCCTGGTTTAATTACGTTCTCAAAACGTTAGCACATAAACATATTTTATACATTGTTCATGGAACTTTTTTTTTTTTCTGAAACATTTTAGTTTTCTTTAATATTTTTTTTTTAAATGTTACTACTTGTTTCAGAACATTCAACAGTAATGTTCCTATTATGTTAAAAAAAAAATGGAATGTTCCTTTAACATTCAAATAACCAAGAAAAGAAAAAAATGGACATTTAAAGGGTTCATGAACTGCATTTTTTTAATGTTATAATGTTCTCTGAGAACCACTCATAAAGTTATCAAGATTTTTACATCAAAAAACATCCTAATTTAGACATCATTAGGTATTTTCAATCCTGTATTTGATCCTCTCTTTCGAACACTCAGTTTTGATGGGCGTGTCTCATTCAAGAGTTGAAGTAAACGCCCTGCTGTGATTGGCTAATAGTTTTGCATATTAAAATAACTTTCAGTGTTCCCGCCAGTACACATATGGATTTGTGTTGAAAATATCTTGTTAGATAGTTGAAATATTTGCCAACAATGTGAAACATTTATATGTATTACATTTGCTTTAAAGGCCCACTGAAGAGGGTTGGCACACGCAGCATTATTCAATGTGTTGACGTAATTTCAAAAACAGCCCCGCCCCCTTTTTAAAATAGCCAATAGCGTTTAATTTATGTTACAGCTCTCCAGAGCCATTAGACTCTGTAAAACATCAGTTTCCTTCTAATCTCTAACCGTTTCTCCTCATAATGTCCTTTATATCGCTTATATACAGCGTTCTGTGCAGAATTCAAATAGGTCCGATACCTTCTGTGGTCTGTGCCGACTCGCGAATATGATCCGCTCCGTGCTCTCGTGTCTCTGGACCGGAGCAGACTGTGACACTGACGCGGAAACGGACTTCATTCGCGTCAAAGGAAAGCATATTTACACTGTCTGAATCGTTCCCTATTCTCTATATAGTGCACTATGTGCCATTCAACATGTAGAAACTAGTAAATGTGTGAGCGAATGAATGATTTCAGCCGCAGCTTCAGCGTCTGTAAGAGTGTAGGAGGGGGCGGGACTTCAGATTCTAGAGAGCATTTGATTGGACCGAAGATTTAATGAGAAGCTGGAGTGCGCGATGATGTCATGAAAATCCGTGATCCATTTTAATGGAAGTGAGAGACTAAGTTTTGAATGCTTATATCTCCTAAATGTGAATTTTGTGATTGTTTTGGAACACACCAGCTTATTCATAACCTTAAGGCTAACATATTCATAATAAAAGCTAAAAAACTTAAATTTTGATTTCAAGGGGACTTTAAAAGTCTTTTTTATGGCAAATAACTTAGAGTTTCCACAGTTATAGCTGACTGGATGACAAACAGAATTATGACTGAATGAACCATCGTTTGGTTCTTATAGGCTATTCATAGACTGGAACTTTGTTAAAAATAAAGTTCATCTACACTTTTTTTCTTAATGGATCACACTGCAATGCAAAGACTGTGTTTTTCCACGACTCGGCTCTTCAAACGTCTTGTTCTCCTCAGAGTCTCTGTGGTTTTGTCGCTGCAGTAATCCGTGTCTCGTAATCTCTACTACATGACGTGTGAGTCAGTGGGCGGGGCTAAAGAGGTGATGATGTAGAAGTGGGCGTCGATCTTCTTCTACAGAGGCGTGTCTTTCCTTGCAGTATGACGTCATAATGTGACAAGATCCAAAACGCGTCGCTTGGCTTCAGTAAAAGCTGTTTTTGGACTAACAGAAGTTTTGGACTTTTTTTATAGTACAACAACCTCTTGTATGTCAAAAGATCAAGGAAAATTCTATTTCTCAATTCATGAGCCCTATGGGAACATTAGCAGAACGTTTTTAGAAGGTATATTTGTCAGATGGGTTCACAGAGCACTGTAACGCACTGTAAACGCAGCGGCCCGGAGATATCATTCGTTGAGGCTTTTATTTGCTGATCATTTTGAAACAGAAGTACAGATTTGCGGGAGCAGATACTGAGGTCTTTGAGATGGTCGAAAGACACATTCTGAGCTTTTTGGAGTGATACACGAGGCTTTCCTGCCGATGAGTTTTTAAGTCCAAGTGTAAACAGAGCTGAAAAAACAACAGATCCAGTTACTGGTGTAAAAGGAGTGAAGGAAGCGTGTGTGTGTGTGTGTGTGTGTGTGTGTAGATCAGCGACGTGAATCGCACTATTCCTGCCTGTGGTTTCTGTCTCTCAAACGCTCATAAATTCCCCAGCATCAATGAACTGACACATTTATGCTTGACATTAATGTTTAGTTCTAATATAAAATTTGGTATTTGGGGTATTTTGAATGTTTTTGGGTATATTTTTGTCAACTTTGGTATTATTTCAATGTCAACATCAGTGTTATTTAGGTTGGGTGTAAAAGTCCTTGCCAGGAATGCTGGGACATTTAATTCCAACAGCTAACCAAATAAAACGCTCACGCCAAATCTCAGCATGTATTCATATTTTCATCCACCTTAACAGTTGAAGGCGAGTTTATTTATAAAGCACATTTCATACACAATGGCAATTCAAAGTGTTTTCTAATAGATCGGTTCTGGAAGTAAAAATGCTCTTCGTTTCTTAACGTTAACTTAAATAATCGTGTTCGTCAGCAGAATTCCTGGTGAAAAACTACATTACCCATGATTCTGCAGAGAAATCTCCACCAATCAGATTCTCTTACTTTTTTGCTTCAAATTAAAGTTTGTAATGTTGCGATTCTCCTTATAACGTTTTAAAAACCTCCAGTGTGTGCAGTATATTAACAGGAACATAATAGCCACTCCCGAGCAGATTTTGTTGTTTTGCATCCTACACAAACTGAGCGAACAAAAGATCTAAACATCTCCGTCTGACTGGACCCCATTATCAGACGGTTAGTGGTTTGTCTGCTGTTTGGGATATTTTCATTTCTGGCTTTAAGCTGGGGCGAGTGACTCATTAAATCAAAGGTCGCAGCGGTCTGTGTCGCTGCCAGAGAGCTCTGAGATTTTCTCAAACATTGTTTTAAGACAGAAGCCCACAGCACACGAGCGCCAGCCGACTCTGACTCACTCAGAACACACTTAGACATACAGTATATGTTAGATTTGTCCTCCGTTAATTAGATGAATATCTCCTCTCTGTTAGTTTCAAATCATAAGTGCTGCTTTATTTGTAATATTTCAGAAAAACACCTGGAACATGTTCTACAAAAGATCCTTCATGAAATCAAGAGCAGCAGAATTTGATCTAAAAATGAAATTAATGAAAGTAAATCATCTGAAGTATTTGTTTCTGTCATCGTGGAACGCAGAATCGTCTCACTCACGGGTGGGAACAGACAGTAAATGAAAGACTGTTAAATCAACAGTTTCAGACGTCTCTTCACACGGCTATATATTGTTTCACTTCACACAGTTTTTTCAAATGTGGAGAGGAGGATCAAGATGGCGTATCTGTTTACATTTAAGTGCAGTTTGTTAAACTAACACACAAACTCACTCGGAGAGAAACAATAGTGCTTGATTAGAGGCATTTGTTTGAAGAAAATCTTCAAGTTTCATCAAAACATTGTCTGAAAGGGTCCATTGACTCATAAAACAGCCAGAAATGATGAAAGTGCTCGTTGAAGGCGCGGTTTTGAGTTGCGAGGACATTTTGGTTTGCTAAATACGTTCTAGGAGTGTCAGGTGATTAAAATACTATAAATATATTAAATTATTATTTATTTAACTAAATATGTTTTAAAAAAGTTTTTACAGCCGAAAAATGTGGAGAAAAGGACCAAAACTTACAATAAGTTTACTTTAATATGCATTCTATTATATTTGCATCCGAGGTTTTAACATTTAGTATGACTGATTGATTGAATTTGTCACGACCCGTGCGTACAGAAAGCCGCTTCAGACAGTCCTCTTTCGCGCTTGAATGGACAAAAACACACAGAGTTATGCCAAAATGCCCGTTTTGTCGAGTATCCTCATAAGTACAGTCTTAAATGGGTTAAAGTGTTAAATGAAGTGTTGTGAGAAAATGGGATGTGTGTCAGATCTGCGTCATGTGTGTCAGCTCTTAAAGTGACAGCAGCCTAATAAACCTGCTGCTGTTCATCGAACAACAAGAGAAAATCACTCACTGCTCCTGACTGAATAACTTCTGTAGCTTTAATAAACATTCATATACTTAGGCATGTCTTTATGTTGTTTCTACATTAATTTGGAGATTAAATGTGAAATTATTACAATATAAAACTATATTAAAAATTAGAATGTCTGAAGCATTGATTAATTGTCTTTTCCATGCAAGTTTTATTTTTTACATCCCAGTAATTTGAAACTAGTGGTATTTTTAAACATACGTTTTTCTGTTTGGCCGAAGCGTTGGAAGCAGGACTTTTATTTTGACGGCATTTGATTTTGGCTTTTCTCTATTTTTGGATTTTTCCACCATTGTTTCCATTTGTCCAGTATTTGTTCCCAGTCAGTTTTGATCCTAATGTTACTCTACCACTGATTAATAGTTTTAAACATCTGTCTGAAACAATCATAATCAGCCCGTGTTTTCAAACAACAGTCCTATTCATAGCATTGTTCAATCCCAGAATGCTCTTGTGAGATGCTAACACTGCTTAATCTCAAGGTGAAGGTCTGTGCAAACCTGCCCTCAAAATACGCCTCAAACCTGGACTGTCGCAGAACTGCAGAGCTCATGAATCCGAATGTACACACGGCTAATGAGCGGCAGCTTCTGCAGCGGCAGGGAAAATAAACCTCAGTTGATTCGGGGGACGGCGTGTTTGAGATGGCTGCCGGCCCATCGGCCTCGCTCTAAACACTCAGTGTGTCCTAAAGACGCCGTGGATCGAGGGGTCTCGCGCCTCGCGTCGCTGCCAGTCTGGGAAGTGTTAATGGACAGCTAATCCCGCTAATGCCATAAACTGAGACTCGGCAAAATAATCATATTCAGAATCCCCGCCATCAAACAATAAGGCAATGACCGCTTATATTTGGATGCTGTCTTGAAATCTAAAACTGACACAATATTTTTGCTCAAAATCCCCGTCCTCTGAGCACAAACACATGTTGAGCGGGTGTTAGTGAAGCTGAAAAACTCTCAGGCTGATCTGTGTACAGAATGGAGTGTCATTATGAGAGTGTGTGAGACGTGTGCAGGCAGCTTTGCATGTCTTCTTGTATTAATGCTCTTATCATTATTTTCATGATTAAGAACATTTTCCCCCAAAATATCATCAGTCAAAAGTTTGGGGTCAGTAAGATTTTATATATTATATTAATATTTTTGAAAGAGCCTCTTCTGCTTACCATGGCTGTGTTTATTTGATCAAAAATACAGTAAAAACAGTGAAATATTATTCCAATGTAAATCAGCTGTTTTCTATGTGAATATATAGTAAAGTGTAATTTATTCCTGTGATCAAAGCTGAATTTTCAGCATCATTACTCCAGTCTTCAGTGTCACATGATCCTTCAGAAATCATTCTAATATGATGATCTGCTGCTCAAGAAACATTTATGATTATTATCAATGTTGAAAACAGTTGTGTACTTTTTTTTTCAGGATTCTTTGATGAATATAAAGTTCAAAAGAACAGCATTTATTTGAAATAGAATCTTTTGTGACATTATAAATGTCTTTACTGTCACTTTTGATCGATTTAATGCATCCTTGATGAATATTAGTTTTAATTTCTTTTTCTTTTTTTATGGTAGTATAATCCTGTGAAGTGTCTAGGGAAATGTGCTTAATTGTTATGAAAATAATTTCACAATGCATAAAATTTCAATGGTTCTAAAACTTTTTCTCAATTTATTTGATGTTTAATGAGCTTCATCCACAGACTGTGTAAAACATGGACGTGACATCACCCGTAGGTTTCTGAAGAGCATTTTTGAAGCCCAAAGTGGGCGGAGCCAGTTGTTGCCATCTTGGCAGTGCGTCACTCCCGGATAACCGAAAATGGGCAAAGAGGCGGGGCTTGGGTGGAGCTAACAGACAGCAGACAAACGGCTAGTAGTGACAGCAGCCGCAATCCACCTGTCACTCAAGTGGCCACGCCCTTAATTATGCATTATGAATTATAAAAATCATGTCATGAAGAGCAAAATTAGCTATAGAGACCAAAACCACTTTTTGTACCAGGCTGTAAACATATATATATTATTATTTGTTTTTATTTTTTGCTGTAAAGTTGGGCATTTTAACATGAGGGTCTATGGGATTGACTTTTGGAGCCTGTCCCTAGTGGCCAGTTGATGAACTGCAGTTGAAGTCACTTCCGTGTTGGATTGGAGAGAGAGAACGGAAGGTTGCTGCTTGGCTTCATCAAGTCATTTTGAGCTTGTTATGATCATTAAAATCAAACGTTCTTATCGTGGAATCTTGAAATAATCATTCATCCTCCAAACAGTGTCGAATCCCTTTGATTTCTGTTGCAGGAGACGCCGTTTTTCTTGCGGTCAGGTTTAGTCCACAAAGAAGTTGCCCTTTGCAGTTAAAACATGTTTAGTTTCCAGATTTGGAAAAGCCAGGATGTGGCTTCAAATGAGACAAACCAAAGTAAATTGTCCTTCCCTAGCTCATTTTGCATTAGCATTGCACAATTTGTCATGGAAAACAAGGCTGAAGGCTTGGAGAAACCCAACGGTTCGCAGCGCACACGTCTAGAACTAATGAAATGTTAAATCTCCTCAGTTCCTGTATGAACGGCCTCGCTGACACCGATGAAAGCGATACGTTTCATTTAATTAAGACTAATTTAGTGCTCCTCACCATTAATAAAGCAAGCGTACGTTTGGCTCTTCCAGCAGACCCTTTCCCAGCAGTATTTCACCTTAATATGATGTTTAATCTTCTCCTGAGCCTCGGTGACAGAGAAGGTTTGGCAGCTGGTGGTTCCAGAAGAGCCTGAAGGAACCTTTCTTGACTTACTTTCTTTTAGTTCATGATTATTATAAATTGTCATAATAGATTTAATAGGTATATCATTACAAAAGTGGTTGGGTTTGTTTAGTTTGGCATTAAAAAAATAAATAAATAAAAAAATAAAAAATAAAATAATGGATAGTTATACTACTCAAAAATACATGGATTTCATTGCATTAGATATCAAAATATCAGGCCGTGGCAACTTCAAAACAAAAAACAAATTATCCTCTTTTTCCAACTTTCTGATTTTATTTTATTTTATTTTTTTATATATTTTTATATATTTTATTATTATTTTATTTTATTTATCAAAATATCAGACCAAGTGGAATTTTCAAATGAAATCATCCTCTTTTTCAAGGTATTTTATTTTATTTTATTTTATTTTATATATTTTTTATTTTATTTTATTTTATCAAAATATCAGACCAAGTGGAATTTTCAGAACAAATTATCCTCTTTTTCCAACTTTTTCAAGGTATTTTATTTTATTTTATTTTATTTTATTTTATTTTATTTTTTATATTTTATTTTATATTTTATTTTATTTTATTATCTTTTATTTTATATTTTTTTTTATATTTTATTTTTTATATTTTATATTTTATTTTATTTTATTTCATTATTTTTTATTTTTTTTTATTTTTTTATTTTTTTATTTTATTTTATTTTCCAACACCCTGGATGGATGGCCAGTCCATCACAGTTTATTTTATTTAAAACATCTTCAATAAATCAAATTGTCCTCTTTTTTTCCTACTTTTTCAAGCTGTTTTTGCAAATGCTTATATATTTGATTCCTTTATTTCATTCAGCTGAATGTTAATTGAACATCTATTTAAACGCTGGCTGTAGAACGAAGGCCCTGCAGGTATGTTTGTAGAGATAATTGATTGACGGGTGACTGGGATAAGTGCCTGACTAAAATTGCAGTGAGATTATGTTAACATGATCCGTGCAAGTTTTGGCACAGGCCGTGAGGAAGGCGATCCGTGAGGATCTGCTGGAATGCGGGACGCAGTAGTGTTGATGTTCTCTCAGACCCTGAGGCTGTGTTGACATGCGCTGCAGCTCCAGATCTCAGTCCTTTAATGAATGAAGGGCGCTGCCTCTAATTAAAGACTTCACCATAACAAGCGTCTGATTTACGGTGTTTTATCACAGTCTGGAGAGAGAAGATAAACATGCTCATCATTTTCTCTCCCATGTTCCTTTTTATTTCACAGCATGTTTGTTCCGGTACAACTGGCTGTCCTTCGTCTACCTCATCTACCTCTTACTCATCCCGCTCTTTGCCGAGCCGACGAAGACAACAATGCGAGGTGAGTCCGACGCCCTTCAGCTCTGTGTCTGAATTCCTCTGGAGACAGATATTCCCGTGTGAAGACTTGCATCGCTCTTTATGAGCTGATCGTGAGTGTGTGAATGCAGCGCCACGGCCGGCAACAGCTGGAACCGTGAAAACAGGATTCACAAAAACTTTTTGAGGATATATTGCCTTTTGATGTTTCATTTGAAGGTTACACTGTTACACTTTCACATAATCATATTTTCACCTCAGGATCAAGATCTCCATCCCTCAATAAATACAGGTTTCTCACTTGTGATCATGAATAAGTGCTTTACTGCCTTGACGTTATAACGGTACATTTAGAATTCATTCCAGGGCTATTAACATTAAAACTATAACCAAAAAGGCATTTTCATTCATTAAAAAATAAAAGAAATGTAAACTCAAATAAACTTCAACTAATTTTATTTCAGTTACCAAGGCAATTGTTTTCATGTTTTTGTTTAGTTTAAACTGATATAAGTAAGAATAAACTAAAACTAAACCTAATAAAAAGTATATAGATGTTTAAAAAACTAATAAAAATGACAAAAACACAATAAAACCAATAAAACTAACTAAAATTAAAATGAAATATAAGAAAATATAAAAATAAAATCACATTCAAAATATTAACAAAAACTCTTATAGTGTATAAGTGATACTAAAATAACACTTATATTTTAATAACTAAACTTTGATTTTTTTTAAGGTGGAAATTTCACAGCAAATCAGGGTTGAATTTGAATGTTGAATTGCATTTAAAACAATTTAAAAATTAAATTTTAAAACAAAATTTGATTTATTCTACTGTTTATAATGCATTGAAATGTAATGGTGATGAATAGGTAGATCCAACTAACATAAAATTATATATATATATACAGTATATAGCTTGGAGTCGATTGTTTTATGTGTGACGCAATGAAACATGACAAATTGTGCGACATAATTTTTGGCCAAATTATAAACACATGCAAAAAACAATGAAATATTAATAAATGATTATGTTGTGCAGTTTATGCTTTTTCCTGTCAGTTTTTTTTTTTGTTTGTTTTTCCTATTTGTACACATTAAAATAAACCCTGTAGCTGTAGTATGTTTTTTGTTTTTGCCAAATAATTTTGTCAGATAAATACCTTAACATCTCTCATCTTAAAATATATATTTTCCTCATATTTTGATAGTTTAATTGAACTTGTAGAGTTAAAAACAAATATCCCCTCCGAACATCACTTTTGGCCATTACTGTATGAAATGATGTGATTTGATTTAAATGAGTAGTAAGTCATGGGAACACACACACACACACACACACACTGAGTTGAAGGAAGTATCAGTGACGTTTGACATCGTTTCTGTAGGTTTGAGTGATTAGTTCCAGCTGTAAGGCTTCAGCTGAATGTCACACTGTCATGATTCCACATGAGTCCATATCAACAGCAGGATCTGTCCGTTCCAGCGCTGCATGTTATTAAGGTGCATCATGTTTTTGTGCTCATTCCAACAGCATAGTTGTGTGTTTTGACATTTAAAGGAGACCTATAATGCCCCTTTCACAAGATGTAATATCAGTCTCTGGTGTCTCCAGAATGTGTCTGTGTCTCCTATTTGGGTGTGAGCAAAAACACGCCGTTTTTGTGTGTGTCCCTTTAAATGCAAATGAGCTGCTGCTCCCGCCCCCTTTCCAGAAGAGGGCGGAGCTTTAACAGCTCAACAACAACAAAGCTGGAGAATCTCATGCTGCCAAAATGAGGATTGTCAGTAACGGTGTTCAGCCTTACATTGTTCAAACCGGAGTCGACACTGATGGAGAGACTCAGGAAGAAGTTACAACTTTTAGACGTTTCTGAATGGTTAGTGGATAAATTTATGCAGTTGCTGTGGAGTTGACTATCTTAACGTCATTGATTAGCATGTTCTGTCATGATAATCTATAAATCGCTCGTAAGATCCTACAGGGCCAGAGAACATATGCTGCATGAAGATAGAACAGGTGTAGTTTAGTTTAATTATGGATATAACTTATATTGTCATATTGTCATGTTGCATTTGTGTTACGTACTGTATTGCAATAACATGGCCCCGCCCCCTTTGTTGAATTTTTTCAGGGGCGGGGTTTATGTAAATTTTAGGGTTAGTGATGTCACCAACCCAGGAAGAAGCTCGTTGTAGTCCCTACCAGCCGTTTGTTGTAGTCCTTAAAAAGCGATTTCTGTAAAAGAAAATATCTCTCTTTGCATTGAACTTTGAGTGTCGTAACTTTGCAGATGTTGTTTATGATCAAACAGCAACATTACACACTAACTAAAGTTAAAAAAGTCAAATCATAATCAACCACCGCTTTATAATAGAGCACTGCACTGCTGAATGTGCTCAACTGCTGCCTATCTGGACAGCTGAAGAATTATCTTTTATCTCCGGCTTCACGAGGGGTTCGAGGGGGTGGGGAGAGTGGGAGCGGGAGGAATGCAGTCTCTTCTCTTTTCCCAGCATTCCTCAGTGTGTCACCAGTTCAGAAGTTCAGCTCTTACCTCATCAGATTCACCGGATCGGCCTCGAGCTCCACAATCAGCCGGTCAACTAAACCAGAGCCAAACCTGCTCATTTAACCTTCTTCTTCTTTAGACACGAGAGAGAAGAATCACAAATGATCTCGCTAACATCGCTGTTGTTTCTGCCAGACAGAGAATGAGATTAAATGGAGACAAACTGAGTCTTTTGTTCTACTGCTTCTGAGATCTTTCTCTTGAGGAATGAGTTTCAGAAGAAATCTCAGCAATATTTCAAACGGAGCTCAGATTTTCCAACATTTGTTTTTTTCTGCTCACCAAGGCAGCATTTATTTGATTTCAGGAGTTTTTCAGGATTCTTTGATGAACAGAAAGTTCAAAATAACAGCATGTATTTATATTCATGCAAATTCAGAGGATTGTATTAAATTTGAACTTTTATTTCATCTTTATGTTTCTTTAATGTCTCTTCAATCCTGCTTTCCTCTAAATATCTTTGGCACGTTGTATTTCAGCACTTCTCATGTCACTCTCTGTTGGGATGAACTGCTTGTATTCTTCATTGTAAGTGGTTTTGAGTCATTGTCCACTGTTGAATGAGAACGTTCCTCCTCCTCAGACTTCTGACAGCGTCTGAAGGCTATTGGCTGTTTACAGAGAAGGAGCCAGGCCTCCGATACGTGTGTGAAAACAGGAAAGGCAGCAGAACAATGAGAGAGAGGGATGTGAATGCATTAAAACATCTCCTCTGGTGACAGTGAAAGACTGAAGAACAGCAGAATCATGCTGGTGCTGAGCATCTCGTCTGTGTTGAGCTGTTCTTGAGTGAACGAAGTCTGGTTTGATCAGAATGACTTCCTGATACTGCTACAGCATTATCCATTTACGCTGCGGATGTTGTTCTGCTCAGTCACACTCGTGTCCTTCATCGGAGCTGATGGTGTTTGTTTATGACTGAAGCAGCTGAGCTGTCGCTGATCACACAGGCGTGCGGAGGCACGTATCCCGTCTCGTCTGCTCCGGCACTGAAGCTGAACAGCTGTATCGGCTCTGAACCCGAGGACAGGGCGAGCGTGTGATCTGATCTGTTCTTTATTAGCCGTGCCTGCGGAGACAAGCTTTACTGTTGTTATTGCTCACTCATTTTCCTTCAGACCGCTTGTGTCGCAGACATGAATTATACCATGTGATCACTGATAACAGAATTATAACAATGAAAGGCATTTTCTGTAGAGCTGCTCTGGAATAATATGTAAAGTGCTATACAGATAAACTCGAGTTGAATTGATCAGACTGAGAATTTTCACCTGATCGTCAATACAAATCCAAACGACTGACATTTACGGACATTCAGAGTGTATTTTTACACAAACAAGCTCTTAAATTGATGTATATTATTTAAGATTAGATCAGAAAATAATATTTTATTAATAAGAATATGTTAGTAAATAAGCGATGTTTGGTCTATGTTCAAAAGGACAGTGTTATTTTAGTATTTTTGTCATTTTTATTAATATTATTTTGAATTAGTTTTTATTTTATTTTTTCAATTTTTTACATTTTAAACATTTTTTGTGTTTTTGTAATTATTATTATTATTTTGACAATATATCAATTATTTATTTTATTATTTCAGTTAACATTTATTTAATTTTATTCATAAATCTCTGACTTTTGTACAAGATGGTAATTATAGTTAACTGGAATTAAACAAAAACCATAAAAAAAAACATTTTTGTAGCTTGAAATAAAATAAATGTTAACTGAAATAAAAATAAAAATAAAAATTTCATTTAGTTTACCTTGATGTACTGAAATAACTAAAACTAATACTGAAATAAAAATTATTAAAAACTATATAGACATATTTTTTTATATTTTTAGACATATTTTACTAAAACTTTATATTTTAAAATGAAAACAGAAAATATAAAAAAGAAAAACTGATTCAAAATATTAATAAAAACTGCTGGTTTCTAAAACAACCCAAGTTGGGCTGAAAATGGACAAACCCAGCGTTTGGGTTAAATGTTTGCTGGGTAGTTTTATTTAACTCAACTATTGTTTAAAAATGACTATATGTCTGGATTAAAATGAACCCAAAATATGTTGGAAATTAAAAATCAGACACATAATTACTAGAGGAAACAATAATAATCAAAAGGTGAACATTTTAATAATGAGCAATTTAATAAATGTTTATTGTTTAATTATTATTCATTAAACTGATTAATAAATGTTAATTTCCAACATATGTTGGGTTCATTTTAAGCAACAATACAGTAATTTTTAAACAATAGTTGAGTTAAATAAAACTGACCAGCAGGTTGAGCAAACATTTAACCCAACCGCTTTTTAACCCATCTTGGGTTGTTTTTAACCCAGAATTTTATAGAGTGTTTAATAATATCTCTAAAATAACACTGGTAAGTCCTATTAATGTGATTCTTCTCAAAAATATCATAACTTTATTCTTGAAATCGTAGATTCAGCACTAAAACACCATCATCTCTGCACAATATATGGCATTAAAGTGTCACTGAATTTGAACACTTGAGCGTCTCTTCCTCACATCTGGAGCTGATTTACTCACAGCTGTTTACTGGGACGGCCGGTGCTGCGGGTCAAGAGTTCGTCCGGCCCGGAGCTCGACTGATTCAGACATTTCCCGTCTGTGCAGCTGCTTCACCTACACGGCCTGACCTTTACCCTCTGGCATGTGACGTCACCGAGGCTGTCAATCTGCAAATACATATTCAGATAAATCTATCAGTGGACAGGTTCACATTGTGAACATGTGAGCATGACCAAGAAACATGGAGAAATGAATACATGTAGGACGTGTCCTGAAGAATTACGGGGTGTTTGACACAGTCGACTGGACTTGAGTGTTTTATTTTATTTACTTATTTATTTTCATTGCAAATATGTTTATATTTGTACAGTCACTGTGATGTAAAATGACTCAGATTTTGGTTATTTTACCCACCCCTAGATAGTGTTTTTCAGAAATTTCAGACTTGCATTTTTCCTTTTTGTGTTGAAATAGTTTACTCTCACGCAGAACGACTACATTTTGATCCAAGCGAACAGAGCGTTTGGAGTTCTTCATTTCATCATACACTCCTCCACAGTTCAGTGTCCTCAGTGAAGTTCAGCAGATCTCATTACCCTGTGTTTCAGGCTGTTGTGAGGCTCTCAGTCATGAGGTAAAGCTTTGTTTAGGTGATCTGCCAGCGTTCCTCAGTCGTCCGTCGCGTCATTACAACCAGATGTTGCTGTTCGTTACAGCCTTTACCTGTCCTGTTGTGAGGTGATGATATGAAACTGGGTAGATCTCAGCGGACGATTACCAAGGGACATATGAAGCCGAAGCTGGATTGAAAAACATTTGACAGTTTCTTTAACACAGTCAGACATTTTATTACAGCTCACAAATTATCTGCGACTCAACATGATAGCAGGCTATGTGTTATAATCATGTTGGAATCTGAGTTATATAGGAAGTGAAATCTTCAGAAGATTGTGCCATTTGTGTCCCACTGAAGACACTGGCGAACTATCACTTTAAAGCGCCCCTATTATGCTTTTCACATATTTCCATGTGTAATATAGCAGCTGTTTGTGAGTGTAAAAGGTCTGAAAAGTCTTGAAGTTCAATGCAGATGAACAGAGTTATTGTGTCTCAAAAGAAAGAAGTGATTCTGAACTGAAACGAGTCGTCAGTAATTCAGTCTCACTTCCTGCTAAACCTATATAGGTTTGTTACTAATTTGCATAATGTCAGCCTATTGACTGAACAGCGTCTCTTTGCCCCGCCCTCAATCACAGTAGTTGTATCTGAGACTGGAAGAGTTTGGTTCATGTTGTTCATGTCGAGAAGACACTGTTTTCTCTACTTTGATGAGATTGATACGGTAAAACCAACGCCATCGTTACTGTTCGTATCACTGTAAATCAAGAGCTGAGATTCAGATATGATAATGAGGGGTTGGTTTCTGACCAATCACAGCAGACTGGGTCATCTGACCAATCAGAGCAGAGCAGCTCTCAGAGAGGCGGGGTTTAGAGAGACCGAATCTCTGATCGAAGCGTTTCAGACACTGTGAGAAAAGAGCTGATGCTGCAGTGGATATTATGAGAACATTAAAGTGTTTTTGACCTCGGATGAACGTGAACCTGAAAACAAAATCAGGAACCTTTAAAATAGTATAATAGTTAATACGTTTTTGTTGGAGGAACATTGAAGTAATGAGGACATTGAAACCCCATTGATCCCAAGAGAAAGAGAAATAGAAGTGCAAGACAAAGTACAAACGGACGATCTGTCCTCTTGAGGGACGCAGGAGGTAAGATGGTTTCCTCAGGAAACAGAACTGAATGGAGATTTCGTCAGAGAGGAACCTCGACCCACACGGCCCTCCGAAGCCCGGCCTCACCTCACTTCCTCAGGAAGTCGTGTGGTCGATGACTCCTTACAGGAGCTGTCATCTTCATTCATTAATTTACTTCTTTTTGGAACATGGTCAATATCAAGAAATGGTTTACGGTCATTGACATCAGTTCAATTTATGCAGGAAATTAACTCGTGTTTGTCATTCAAAGCTATTGTCTAACTGTTAATATAGTGTATAATGTATCGTGGATGGTGCTTTTATGATGTTTTTTGGATCTTTGGAGCTCTGGTCGCTGTAAGATATTGTTGTATGGATAAGAGCAGCATTAACATTCTTCAAAACATCATATTTTGTGTTCCACAAAAGAAGTAAATCATCCGGGTTTGGATCATCATACGGAAAATGTAATTTCGGGTGAACTCCTCCTGTACGACTGTAGTTTTGGCTCGGTGAACACCTTTCTTCATTGATGAGCAGCTCAGTTTGAGATTTCACTGCTTTCACAAATCACAGTTTTTATGACTCCTACACTGACTAAATCATCTGTATACAAAACGCAAGACTGGATCACCTTAAAATAAAGTACGGTTCACGGATGAAAACGAAGAACAGCTGTTTTAGATGTGCTGTGGATAATATATCACACGCTGAACCGAGCGTCCCTGCTGTCCACTGCGTTTCTAGTGTGTTTTCATGTTAGTCCCACATTTTTGCAAACTTTCCACCTTCGGCCAAAACGTAAGCTGTAATACATTGTTGTAAAACAGAGTTTGATAAGTTCGTGGCACCAGAGCGGAGTGTAAATAACCCTGAAGCACTGACACTGCAGTATTTCTAGTGTGTTTAAAGAAGGAAATGTTTGTGAAGACACAAAGTCCAATTAATGACTCTCACACTATAACGCTACAGGAAATGACTGTGTATATATGTATACATGTAACACTACTCCGTTTTACATATATAAAGCTATATATATAGTGATTTGTATACGAGCGTTCAGGATGGCTCTGTGAATGCCAGTAAGGAAAGGTCAGACTGGTGTTTTTCTGCACTGCAGAGATTTGCTCGAGTTTTAGACATGAATCAGAGGTTGATGATTCACTTTCTTGACATGTAAACTTAGAAACCAGATGCTGAGATAAATACTAACCAACACATCTGAGAACAATAAACATCTAAACATGTTGCTTTTAAAAGGCCCAGTGTGTAAAATAAAGCATGATTTATTACAGTGATGGTATTGCTTGTTGTGGTTTTTGAAAGAAATTAATATTTTTATTCAGCAAGGATACATAATTGATCCTTTAAAAAATGTTACAAACGATTTCTGTTTTAAATAAATCCTCTTCATCAATTTTCAACATTGATAATAATCAGAAATGTTTCTTCAGCAGCAAATCAGCATATTAGAATGATTTTAAATGAATACTTCACAATATTACTATTTTTACTGCATTTTTTATTTAAAAAAAGCAGCCTTAATTGTCAAAAACATTAAAACGTTTGAATATACTGTGCAAATATTATCTATAAGACTCTGGGCTTGAGTAGTTGCTCTCTGTCTTAAAGTAATTGAAGTGTAAGAATGAATTGATTCAAATCAATTATGTCAATTATACGAGAGGAGAGACATTCCCGTAGGAGGAACATTTTATATCTCGTGCTCATATCCTGCTCATTGCTGTCAATTCAGACTTTTTGTTTTCCATTTAAGTCTCTAAAAGCTTTTGGAGATGTGATAGTGTTACCAGACGATCGACTGAGGTTCTGCTGTCGTCAGCGCTGCTGTGGTCAAAGCATCAGTGCTGATATCCACACATACGGTCCCTATAAACCCCTCCCAACTTACAAAAGACACTTACTAACATCTCTGTTCCAGTGGACTCAAGGGCCTTTAAATATGATTAGTGAAATATTTTTCTCAAGCCTTTCTTTAACCCTTATAGGGTCTTTGGGGTCTTTTTAGACCCCAAACGACGTTTGCTAAAATAAAAAATAAAAATTCTCTTCGTCCAAATGACATGAAACTTTGTACAGTGGTTAACACTTTCTAGATCAAATAAACAAATAAAAAAAATTGGAGTGATATATTGTTTTTATGTTAGTGTAGAAAAAAAAAAGTCACACTCAGGGTCTCCAGAGACCCCAGGCAACAAAATGTAATTTTGTAACAAAATAATTGTTTTTTTAAAAACAAATGTAATTTTACTAACATTTATTAATGTTTTTACTTCATATTTGTGCAGTTTTTGGAGGATTTATCATATCTTTTAAATTTATATAAATAAATTAAAAAATATTTTTATACAAAAACAGCTTTTTATGTAAAATTGACTTTTACACATTTCTAAGTTTCATTCATGGGGATAACATGGATAATTTGACATGGTTTAGTGTAAGATTTTTGCCCATCTTTTGGAAAATGCTAAAAAAATGATCACTTTTACCAGTAGACGGTAGGATTTCAGTTGGATTTATATCTACATATTATGAAATCACAATTATGACAATAAAAATGACTTTTTGTCAAAGTTTAGCATTTTTTTGTACTGAATTTTTTTTTGTTGTTGTTGTTTTCAATAATGTTGATTTTGAGGATGAATTTTGTCCATTTTTTAAGCGGGGTCTCATCATAATGTAACAATATTGAAAAAATGATTTTTTTTTCAGTACAAAAATACTAAACTTTGACAAAAAGTAACTTTTATTGTCATAATTGTGATTTCATAATAACTAAAAAATACTTATGAAATGATGTCTTTCAGTTCAGCTCTGCGGCATCTACTGGTAAAAGTGATCACTTTTTTACTTTTAAAACTGCATTTTCCAAAAGAAGGACAAAAATCTTACACTAAACCATGTCAAATTATCCATGTTATCCCCATGAATGAAAGTTAGAAATGTGGGTCTTTTATAAAGTCAATTTTAAATTTAATTTTTTTTAATCAATACTTTTATTCAGCAAAGATGTATTACATTGATCAAAAGTGACATTTATAATGTTACAAAAGACTTTGATTTCAAATGAATGCTGTTTTTATAAACTTTCTATTCATTAAAGAATCCTGAAAGCTGTTTTCAACATTGATAATAATCATAAATGTTTCTTGAGCAGCAGATCATCATATTAGAATGATTTCTGAAGGATCATGTGACACTGAAGACTGGAGTAATGATGCTGAAAATTCAGCTTTGATCACAGGAATAAATTACACTTTACTATATATTCACATAGAAAACAGCTGATTTACATTGGAATAATATTTCAGATTTTTTACTGTATTTTTGATCAACTGAGCAGAAGAGACTTCTTTCAAAAACATCATAAAACAATCTTACCAACCCCAAACTTATATGTACTGTGCAAGTAATAGCTATTAAAGGAGCGATGGACTCTTTCTCTCGAACAATAAAGATGCAGCACACATTTCCACCATTACGCTCCGCACACAAACACTGAGATCCATTCAGTCGGCTGGAATGGATGAAGTGGCTCATCGGGGAACAGAATAATGAGAAACTGTGGCCAAACGGCACGCAGACGCGACTTGCCAACAGAGCAGCCTTTAGTCCTCCGCCGCTAAATAACAAACACATCTGGTCCATATTTGCGCTTCCTGTGCCAGTATCGCCTTTCTGCGGCTGATCTCAGTCCTGCTGCAGCTCATAATGGCTTCAGAACGCTGATCCTCGCTCTCCACTCGCTCGTCATCTGTCCACTGAATTATGTGCTTTTTCATCACTCTACGCACTTACTCGGAAATAAATCTTGACAGAAAATGTGACCAGGGCTTTTGTTTGCATGCAGTCGATTTGCCCGTTTGGTTTCTGTCTTCTAATTAGACTAATGGCCTGAACACACAGTAAAACAGTGTGGCATGAGCAGACCTGTAAAACATTTTCATAACAGCAAACCGTTGTGAAGATCGTAAAGTCTTGGCAGACTTGCTTGGCAACGATCCTCAGGTGGTTTAGAAGTGATTATCAGTAGGTGTTAATACATTGACGGACACAAGTGCTCCAAAAATTAATGTTTTCAAAAGCATTGTGTTTAATATGGGCGAGCTGAAACTTGATCGTTACAGATATGAATTTCTGTCTTTGAAATGGTTTGATGAACACAATTTATTTCCTTTAAATATTTAATTAAAATAGACAGTAACTTCTAGTAATTTCCAGTAATTTCTAGTTAAGGAAAGGAAAGGACTGTACATTTTAAATTTACAGTAGCATTTTAAAACTTGGGAGTCAGTAATATTTAATGTTTTTAAAAGAAGTCTTGTTGTAACCTTGTTTTCATCAATTTTTTTCTTAATTTATGTATTTCACTGACAAGCTAACCAGTTTCTTGCTGTGTATATTAAATTCTGAAGTTTTTTAGGTTATTATTTTTTTCTAACCCTTTCTGCAAGTTTGCTAATTCTGTGACGAGGAAGCTTTTAGCCCTGCTTCTAATTCATAATGTTTTCATAAATTGAGTTACGGTGTTCTGCGGAAACCGCCCGCGTCTGAGGACTGATATGTAATATTTCACTCAAATCCACGGGGAATGAAACGATCCTCTCTCATTACCTCTGATATTTTGAATATGACTCTTGTGAATTAATGAACTCTGCATTTAATCAAAAGAGGCTGACTGTGATTTTAGACTCACTAATATTACTCATATTCTATTATCTGTAACATTTTCTACCTCAGCCATTTCCATGATCCATGATAGCGTTTAATAATGAACTTCATCCATGCCACACTTAAAGGATTAGTTCACTTCAGAATTAAAATGTCCTGATAATTTACTCACCTCCATGTCATCCAAGATGTTCATGTCTTTCTTTATTCAGATGAAAAGAAATGAAGGTTTTTGAGGAAAACATTCCAGGATTTTTCTCCATATAGTGGACTTCACTGGGGTTCAACGGGTTGAAGGTCCAAATGTCAGTTTCAGTGCAGCTTCAAAGAGCTCTACATGATCCCAGACGAGGAATAAGAGTCTTATCTAGAGAAACCATAGCTGTTTTCTAAAAAACATAAAAATTATATACTTTTTATCCACAAATGCTCGTCTTGCACTGCTCTGTGATGCGCCACGCATTACATAATCATGTTGGAAAGGTCACGCGTGACGTAGGAGGAAGTACTGCGGTAGGATGAAAAACTCAAAATCGTAGAGACATCTTTGTTTTACCTTTTTTTGTAAAGGCCGTTTGATTTAGTCTCTGCACATTCGCTTTGTAAACACTGGATCGGAACTTCCAGGACCTTTCCAACCTGATTGCGTGAAGCGTAATTATCAGGAAATTTTAATTCTGAAGTGAACTAATCCTTTAAGGTTTTGTACATTTTATCCCACTTTCTAACAGACGCTTGGACTTTTTTTTTAACTCTTTAATTCGTGATATCATCTGATTAAATTAAGCACTTATTGGTTTGCAAATGACGTCATTTCCTCATTTGGGCCGGATGGGTTGTGGGTGTTTTTTAACATCCTTAAGTTTGATGCTATCAGTGTCATTCCCAGCATCCCACTATATCAGGAAGCTGTTGTTCCTTTGATGTCGAACCAACATCCATCCACCCCAAGTCCTTCTCTACTGTCATAAAACATGTTTATGTAGTATTATACATAAATCTACATATTTTTTGACCCTATAACATGCATTACTCACAGCATTTCTGAAAACAGCCACGGCTCTGAACTCACTCTGATCCTCAGTGATGAACAGCCCAAACACTGCCAAAAACATCAGTGCTAAATGAATAAGAACGAGAGAGAGAGAGACTGTGATACACGGGTGAATTTCCGCTAATAGCAGTGATTTTCGGCGGAACAACAGCTTCAACTCAATGAACTTTCATCTTGACATGATGAATGCTTGAATTCCCGACAGCGTCACTGGAAGACTAACACCATATTACAAGTCATCGAGTCATTCTCGCTCTGTAACAATTGTGCAAACTTTTTGACACTTGTTATGACCTGCTGACAGAATTCTGCAGAAACCTCCACAGATTTCAACAGGATTTGATGTTATGACTTAATCCAAAAGTGCACTTCAGCTTTGACACGCAGGTTGTGTCTGAAACCACATACTCTCGAGTACATACTGATTTTGAAGTACTTTGCGAGTGCTAAAAAAAATATATTCTATATAGTATTAATGCGTGTAGTATGAATGTAATCTGGACGTCCACCATGTTGTCACAGTCATGTGACCTTCTAGCATCACAGATCCTCTCCCGTGGCCTTCTGGGATAGTAAAGTGTCCGTCGTATGCACACTTCAGAATCTCGCTGGAAGTAGTCAGTCATCCGGGCACTTTTTGCCTACTCTTTAATCAGTATTGTGAATTCAGACATACTTCTTCATACTTCTATTTCACATGCTGTTTTTAGCCTACTATATAGTAACAAAAACAACCCAGGTAGGGTTGAAAGTGGACAAACCCAGCGATTGGGTTGTTTTTGCATGAACAGCCGTTCGACACGTGCGCACTAGATATTTCATCCTTGTCCAGTGTCTGTGCTATTTCTCTCTCCAGAATTGATGAGCAATAAGAACTAAACTAAAGTTGCTTGTATGCAAATTGCAGGGAAAGTTTCCTAATGTAAATGTTTTTACTCTTTTTCTTCTACAGGCCACACGGGGCGCTTGCTGAAATCTCTGTGTCTCACCAGTATGACGTTCCTGCTGCTGCATCTCATCTTCCAAATCACAATCAACAGCCTGATAGCAGGAGACAACATTGAGCCACACTTCAACTGTGAGTACTGACTCCATCTGACTCTTCACTACAGATCATTAATCATGCTAAGACACGGGTGAGGTCAAGAAGTAGAGGAAACCAGTTTTATTGGCTGAAGTGCGCAATTCAAACTAACTGAATGAGCTGAACTCTCATACTCAAGTTACTAGTTGAAAACAACCAGTTAAAATAATGAACCAATCAAGTGGGAGAGAAGAAAGTTTACTGCTAACCATGAAGCACCACCTCAAGGCCTGTTCACACCTACACAAATGTCCAGGTTTCATGTGCGAGTGGTCTGTTCAGACCAATGTGAAAAATACAGCAGATTCACTCTCTGACAGGTGGTGGCGCTTATGGAAAACAAACAGAAATACAGCGGTTACCCCGGTACAGTCTTTAAACCTTTCGTCACTTATGTCAAACAGTATTTACATGTTCTCAAACCGCCGTTCAGATATTTGTACACAATTGAAAAGAAATTAGAAACCCTCTCTGTAAAAAAAAAAAAAAAAAAGGTTGCTTTGACGTCACACAAATGTTCAAGTCAAATAAAAAAAAACGATTGCACCAAATTTTTGTACCAAACATTCGTCTTGCTGTGAACAGGTTTTTAGTTTAAAGTCAGTTACTGAAATTATTATTTGATAAAACGTTGGACTTTTTGGTTGACCCTCGCCACTATGTTTGGCAGCGTTTACACATCACAGACTGAGAAATAAAGTGTTCAGTGTTCACAAAATTCATTAGCCACTTAAACCGTGAAAATGCAAAACCAGTAAAATCATGTATTCATGGTCAAGTCTCAAGTCTAATTTTTATAAATCACCAAGTTGGCACAGGAAATTACGTACCCTTGCTCAAGCCCCTTTTGTGCGTTCTGAAGCTGCTGAGCTGGACAAAGGTGACCTGAGGTCAAAATACACGCCTGGATCATGTTACCCCGACACTACAGCTCCAGCAGAACCCAGACTGGGCCGACCAGACCTGCTCACAGCGCTAGCCACTTTCTCCAAGCGTAAAAGCCACAACATCTGTGTTCAAGATGGAGATAAACTTATTATGAACAGTGAAGGGCCATTCCTGACAGAACGGTCTCAAACATGAGATCTTCTGCTCTTTCTTCTGTCTATTTGCAAGTACAAAATCATGATCGAAGGAGCTCTTGACCAACATTTTACTTACAAATACTTGCTGTGTGTATATCGTAAACACCTTTACTATCACTTTTGATAAATGTAATGCATCTTTTCTTAATAAAAAATATTCATTTCTTTCAATTTTTTATTTATTTATTTTATTTTTTTGAAGAAAAGGATTTAGGGAAAGACGAATGCAGTGGCTTGTTCTTTCAGGGTGTGCAGATTTAAATGGAAACCAACCTTCATGGCTTATGAGAGCCAAAAACAACAGCGGGCGAATGAAGGACTCTGAGCCAAACCAGAGATAGAGCCTCTGAGATCTTGAGCGACTGCGTTCGTGTTTTACCAGGACAAGCTTCTCTGAACACGACCACACGTTTACGCCATGTATTACGCAAACCTTACATAAGCCCTCATAGGCTCTTTTGTTGTACGCTCATGAAACATATCATTACCCAATAATTTGAAATAAAATGACTAAAAGGACTTTTATCAGACGCAAGGAGCAATGACTGAGTGTTGAAGAAATTTAAAACTGATCTTTTATAAGAGAAGAACGCTGCCAACGAACCTGATTCGAACGGTCACTGTTCATATTGATTCCTTTCATTTCATTGCAGTGTTTGTGATGCAGCAGAGTATTAATAAACATGTTTGTTCTGAACTGCTTTAACACAGACTTCATTCGCACTTTGTTTTATAGATAATAACATCTCATTTTTTTTTCAATGTATGTTACAGTAAGTGTTTCTGAACAACCCTAATGAGATCCAGCTATAGTGAAACGTTCGTTCAAGTGATTCTTTTGAATCTTTGCATGACATTTTGTTATGCATTTGCATTATCGGCATTATTATAAATAAACAGAACCATATTTGTTGCATGTATTGCAGAAAGCCATTTTTTTCCCCCAGTGAAGGTGAATTATTTGATCCTTCGTTCTCTATTTCTTACAAGCTCTTCGCTATTTAATATTCAATATTATTTCTTCACGTCTTCATAATGCTTGTTTGTTTGATACTCCTATTTTTAGAGGTGACCTGAGACAAAAAGGGCAATAAATACCATAAAAGTGCTTTAACTTATTTACTTATAGGAGCTGTTAACTTGAGAACCAGATCTCTGAATCAGCTGAACTTGATTTGTGAAGTGAATCAAATGACTCACTGAAAAGAGTCAGCTCAGAAGAGTGATTCACAAATCAGACTGATTCAGTTCTCAAGAATATAAACTAATATTATATGGGGGAAAAAAATAAAAACTGAATAGAGTTTGTTCAGAAATGCTTTTTTTGTGTTCCACAGAAGAAGAACAGTTTGGATGAACTCTTCTTTCTACAGTATATTTGTGAATTAAAGCACTTCTCTTACACTAATTGTAACTCAAACATGTATATTGTGCTGAGACGTTGACATATGACTGATAAACTGATAAACGTACAAACAAGAAGCACGCGTGCGTTTATCTGATCAGTCAGCATTCAACTCCTTTCCTTTGTTTTTATATCGGTCAGTCAAGGCCATGCGCTGAAGTCCGCTGTGATGCAGTCAGTGTGAACTGTACCCTTAAAATAAGCATTGTTTAGTAACGCCTGACCTGAGATCAGCTCTTCCTCCATTAGCCCTTATTTCCTGTGCTCTTCAATGCATAAAAACTGATTCTAGAACAGAAGAAGGGGGTTAAGACTCAATCTGAAAGGAAATGGCAGCTGAACTGCAAATCTGAAAACACCAGGTGTTTAATATTGTGCACATTAGATGCAAACAGTTCTTGAGATTGAACTGTAATCCATATATAATGCTTCTGATGGTTTATACGGGTTTGCATGTTTCTCTGCAAGAACATAGAGAGGCCGAAAAGTATTTGGGGTCTTTTAAATCACACAATGTGCCACGTTTGTCAGTGCTACAAATAACTTTCTGAGCCATTTTTGCAATTATTTTCAATCAAATGTTTCAAAAAGTGATTTTAGTGGCTGGATGATTTTAGATCATTCTAACATTTGACAAGCAGAAAATGCCAAATTTTGTATTCATCTTTAGCAATATATCAATTCACATAATCATTCATTTGAAACCTGACAAATTCCTTTTTGTAAAACATTTTGTTTTAAAAGTGGTGTGTTTATGCTATAATATAATAAAAAATAATAACATTATATTACATTCAAATAATTTAAATAGTTGTTATTTAATGATGCAGTTGATATAAATTACTGTTGTATTTTTGAGTTATTATTGCACTCCTTCATAAAAAGGTTGTTTCTGCCAAACAAAATAAAAAGGTAATTATATTTATTTTGATGGCAGCTTTATTTTTCATAACAACATATTTATTTCTTATATTTGTAACTTTATATTTCATAGAGTGAATTATTGTCACAATTGTGACTTTATACTGTATCTCACCATGTGATTTTATTTCACATAAATTGTTATTATTTTATCACAAGCTTTTCCCTTTTATGGCTTAAAAATATAATATAATATCATATCATATCATATAGAAAGTAATTATTTAATAGTTAAATAATACAGAGATGTTCATATATTTTGAAGTGTGGCTTAAGCGTCGAAACGCACAAATAAACTTGTCTTAACACAGCAGAATGAAAGTTCCTGTTTTTATCAGTAGTTGTGACGTCTCATTCTGGCATGTTTTCACTGTGTTTCTGTGCGATGCGGTAAACCTGGCCTGTGCCAAAAATGACATCTCTCTCCTAAGAAATCGGAGCCAGTAAAAGGCGTCGCCGTCGAGTCTATGAGACAGACAGAGAAACAAGAAGTGTTTCTGCTGAAAGATGAAAGCGTTGATCAGCGGCTCCTCTGGTTTACAGTCGAAGTCAGCGCAACAGATGCTGATTTGTCAAATGTTTCGCTCCGCGCTCAAACAATAGCACTGTTTTTCTGATCGGTTTACAATCTAACATTCCTCTCATTTGCATTATTGACTTTAATGCAGTTACACAATCCCAGCGATTATGCCTTTATTTCCAGCTCCTGCTGCGCTCTTTGAGAGAATTAATCAGCTATTGTTGGTATGAGTGATACGAGGCCTGATCAGAGCCAGCGTTTCATCTGTCGCCACACCGAACGCTGCCAGCAGGGAGAACAAACGCCTGCTCGCGCTCCCTTCTGTTTGTCCTAATATTGTAGTTGCAGATAAAGATCGGCTTCCTCAGGACGCGTATCTGCAGCTCTCTAAAAATACTCCACTTTGTCCTACATTTTTTATGTGCACCTTCTAACAAAGACTAGATGTAAACCTCTGTTTCCTCAAGGTCACCGACGACGACAAAAAGATGAATTTGTTCAAGGGGCATTAACTGCGTGAACAGTGTATCTGTTCAGGGATTTTTTAAATTTAATTATTAAAAATATATGCAGTGAATATATATTGTTGTTTTATTTTTTGAGAGTCAACTTTGTTTTTCACAGTTGCATGTATATTTCTCATAATTGTGACTTTATATCTCACAATGTAAATTTATTTTACACAAAATGTAATTCTATTTCTTATGTTAAGCTTTGTCTCACAATTATTTGTGTTATTTTTTATGCTTGTAAGCTTGCTTTTCACTTTCATGGGAAATAAAATCAAATAAAATAATAGCATAATAAATCAAATAAAATAAAATAACAACATATAATTTAATAAAATAAAATAATAAAAAGCATAATAAATAAAATAAAATACAATAACAACATAAAATAAATTAAATAAATAATAAAATAGCATAATAAATAAAATAAAACAACAGCACTAAATTAAATTAAATGATAAAATGTCATAATAAATAAAATAACATTAAATTAAATTAAATAATAAAATAACATGGTAAAATAAAATAAATAACAACAAAATTAAATTAAATAAAAAATTATATTATAAATTATAAAATAGCATAATAAATAAAATAAAATAACAACATAAAATTAAATTAAATTCACTAATAAATAAAATAATAAAATAACAAATAAAATAAAATAACAACGTAAAATTAAATTAAATTCACTAATAAAATAATAAAATAACATAATAAATAAAATAAAATAACAACATAAAATTAAATTACATTAAATAATTAAATAAAATAACAAAATAAAATAACAAAATTAAATTAAATTCACTAATAAAATAATAAAATAACATAATAAATAAATACATTTACAAATAAAATAAACAGGAACAATAAATAAATGAATAAAATAAATAAAAAATAAACATAAAATAATAATAATTATTATTTTTTACCAGTAAAGCTACAAAGTTTCAACAATAAGAAACCGCTGTATTTCTGGGAGGGTTTGTATTTAATTTGACTTTGCCTCATTTTGTGAAAATAATTCAGAATGAAAATGACAACCATATCTGAAAACATCCAGATCTAATCTGTGTAAGCAGAGAAGCCCACACCTTCATTTTGACATGATAAGCTGTTTTATTTCCCTGCTGGCTCGGTCACTTTCACAGACGGTCTGAAATGAATACGACCCATTTGTTTAAAGAGTCGAGCGTGATCTCCATCTGAATGTGTTTTAGTCTTCCCACAGAGAAATATTATGAAATCATGTGTTTAGAAGGCCTCCTGCTTCATCCTGAACGGTTTCCTGAGCGTCATGACACACAAGGCCTTGAGATCCACCTGAGACAACACCGGTCAGTCTGGAGAACACAGAAAACTTTGTGGTGTAAACTCACAGACGTTTAAATGTGAAATGTTGACGTGTTTTACGAGCTGCGATCTCCTTGAACCGCGTTCACTGATCGCTCACATTATGACCAGATAGAGGATTTCCAAATATAGCATGACATGTTAACTTTCTGAGCTTTGATCTAGACTCTAAACATATTTGTGAACGTCTCTATAAGAAAAACCCAAACATCTGGTGTCCATTAGTAACTGTTCTTTAGCAGAAGTATTTGGATCCTCAGCAGATAAAAGAGAGTGATGCAGTTATTATCTCCCTAGCTTTCTTATACGACTGATTTAGATGAAAACCCTCACAGTGTTTGAGTTATAGAGATGATTAAAGGGGAATAAAAGAAGTGCCCTAGAATTCAAACACATTATTGTCTGCGAGTCTATATCATCTCAATCCTCCTGCGCCATTAAATGACATTATATTTGTCCCACATCATTATTACTCGCTGACTTTACTCCGTGCTGAAGACTCTTTGTGTTTAGACATTTTTTCAGTAATAAGTTTGATATTTTGTTGTTTAACAGCTTGAAACAGCATATCGGAGTAATATTTCTGTTTGCGCTGATGCACCGTTTTTTCTCACACTGAACTTCTAACTCACTGCCGTCACTTTGTTCATTCTGAAAGTGATTTTTTGCCTGTATGGCGATTCGATTCACTGAACATTGACTGGCGCTTTGAACTTGAGCATGAAAGTACAGAAGGACGAAAGAAGAAACAACACCCTTAAAAGGGGTCATGAACTGAGAAATCAGGTTTTCCTTGAGCTTTTGATATATAAGAAGTCATCGTACTGTAAGAATATCCTGTAAGAACTGAAAACTTCCTTGTTAGTCCAATAAAAGCTTTGATTGACACCAGACCCTGCGAACGACTGATCCTGTCATAGATAGGTGAAGCTCCGCCTCCACAGAAGAAATCAACGCCTACTTCATCATTGCAGCTTTAGCCCCGCCCACTGGTGTGTTAGTGAGATGAGGAGGAGAGAAGAGCGATACAGGACTAAAATAACATCAGTTATGTGATGAAAGCATTCGTTAGTGTGCAGAAATTGAGTTTCAAAGACGAGATCAGTGCTTTCATGATCTCAACAACACGTCTGTGATCGACTACAATGATCATCACTGCAACCTTTCATGCCACGATCTCAATATAATGCTATAGATCTAAATGTAATGCAGCACTGTTCACAGTTATTTAATCTTGAGAGCTGTAATAGTAAAACAAGCTAAAAGTTTTAATACTTGTCTATGTCATATGTAAAGATGTCAGCCAATCACAGCAGTGGGCGTTTCCACTGAAGTCTCACAGAGACACTTTAGGTTTTTAGAGATCTAAGGCTGTATGTCGTACAAGTGTCAGGTAAAATCCTCTAACTGCTTCACAAGCTGACATGTTGTTCCTGTCATGAACCGTGAAATACAAACCCTGCTGAAAATGAACAAGTCAGCAGAATAGAATTAATATCAAATCAAGTTGTGTTTCAGATTGTCAGACGGCAGCAGAGATATATGAGTGTTTATAGCACAATCATTTTTGTTCTTATTCCTGGTTTGCTAATGTGTTGCCAAGCATAATTACATCATTAATAGTTTGTCGAATATTGGACAGTTACTCCAATCTTGGAGGATGGAGTGAACGCTGGTGTATTTGGCTTGGCAGGGATGCAGTCAGAATTCCCGCTGGAGAATACCTGGAAGTGTCCCTGTAAACAGACGTCCTCCTGACTGAAGTGAAGCGTCTGGAGAGACACGGTGTTACATGAGTCTCTGCTCCAAACCAACATGATGTTTTGTTTGCACTTTATGTGGTGACAAAAAAACATGAACACATCCAGATGTGCCAAAGGCATCGTGGCGTGTGAAACGAGCAGGAGAAACGAGTGTGTGTGTGTGTGTGGTGCGTCTGCGCTGTGTGTGGTGAACAGCATCTGGTTTGGGTCTGTGCAGATGTTAGTGAGGTGTGTGGATCATGTGGGCTCCAGGTACAACATCTGTCATGTCCTGATTCTGATGACGTGGACAGTTGAGCATATGAACAGTTTGAAGCCCTATGAATACTAATGAGATCAGGCTGAAAAATAATTTCTGCATATTGTTCCAATGGGGGAAAAAACGTCTTCATAAATTATTTTCTGACGTCATCAAGCCTTCCCTTTCAACAGACTGTCATTTAGAGACTTTTCCCAATCCAGTCAACACTTAATGGTTCACGGTTCACTACTTTTGAGGTTCAAACCAGCCATCTTTTGATTACCAGCCTTGAGCTTCAGCCAGCACATCACACCATGTGATTGTTATAGATTGAAAGCTGTTTTGAACACCTTCTTGTGTTGTTTTCGCAGGTTCATCATGGGAGAGATCAATACGGCAGTTGGGTTTCGAAAGGTAAGAGATATTGTTTTCTTCAGATTAGAGACTGTGTGAAAGTTGGCAACAGAAAACCTATTGTTCGCTTTTCAGAGTGTGTGATGTTTTCTTTGGAGGCTTTGAGCGGCTTGATTTTACCGGTCTGGACGTTGGTCAGACAGACGATGATCCATCAGAACTTGAAAAAACTGAATATTAAGAATACTGAATAACAAAGTAATGTAACTGAACAGGTCCATCTGTTCCCTCTCACATATTATATGACAGAACGATGAAAGAAATCAGATAATATTTTTCATAAAAGCAGAAAAACAATATATTGGTATTGTCATCCAACCACAGTATTTGTTGAAATATGAACTTTAATGATGCACTTTATCAACTAAAATGCCAAAACAGCTCCAGAGCGACTGCTATTAGTTTAATGAAGTTAAGTTTAGGGTAGATCTACATCCAAGTGTCTCTCTTTAAGTGCACTTAAGTAGCCTTTTATTTGATTAATATTATATCATCTGCAAGTGCAGTTTTTAAAAAATGATGATTTGAAGTACACTACAACTTCACATTTAATAGAATTAAGTGCACTTCTTTTACACAAAGGTTTTTTCTTCTTTTTTTTACTTTAAGCTGTTGGAAATAAAACTATTTAATGTTAAATATAATTTTGAATATTATATAATGTTGAAGTTCAAAGCCGAAATCATCTCTCAAGCACATATAGACTCGCGTCGGACTGCGGCACCAGCCTAAATTTGACTTGTATGACTGATTCAGTCATTAGGACATTGTGGGTGGCATCATTTGTACAAGTCCCTCTTTTCTTTTTCATCTTTGTAATCATGTTTGTTTACATGCACATTATTTGTCTATTTGTAAGCGGCCTGTATCTGGCTTGGCCGCCGGCAGTCCTCGGGCTGTAATAATGGGCGCCTCCTGTTGAAACAGTGGGAGTCTGGGAAGCAGGTGACTGACGCTGATGAAAGCTAATCAGACAGCAGCGACTCGAAAATAAAGATGGCGTCAGCAGACTCTTGCATAATTCTCTTATGATGCAACTGTTGGACACTGATCGTAGACAAATTTGATAATTTGGTAAGATTGTAAAAAGTCTGTTTTAAGGCCATTTAATATCTTTAAAGAGGACCTATTGTGCTTTTGTCAATGTTTAACTTAGTTATTCTCTATATATTAAGATCACATCACATGACCCATAGCTGAAGAAATGTGTGATAACCTGGCAGACTGTCATATGCTTGGCTAGATTTTAGGAACGTCAAATCTCGCAATTACAGTGTTAGTGATTTATAATTTTTAACCCAGAATTTGCATTTCATTGGCCCACTTGACAGAGCGCAGGAGGCTTTTGACAGATCATCAAAACTCTGTGGAGAAGTTGGTCTGAACACTGAGAGTCTCACAACAGCTGGATGTGGTTAAAACATGCATGTTAGTCTCAATCTGTATGATGTTAGTGACAGACATCTGTAATTTACCTCACTGTAGAGGAGAAGCAGTGTCTGGAAGTCTAGCACAAACCATATGTGTTATGATGATGAACCCAGAGCCAGGTTACATAATAATGCCTTATGCAGATGTTGTGATGTCTGCAATTAGACAACATGAATCCTAAATAATGCAAACTCTTAATTTCCAACAGGGGAAGTCATGCTTCACTCTAACAACTGCATAGCAATATGCTAAAACACTCTGCACCTTAGCAACTGCATAGCAACACCTTGGCAACCACCTACAACACTCTAGACATTGCATCGCAACATTCTAAAAACACTCTGAACACCTTAGAAACTGCAAAGAAAAACGACCTGGCAACCATCTACAACGCTCGAGCAACTGCACAACAACATGCTAAAACATTTCAGACACCTTAGCAACTACATAGCAACACCATGGCAACCATCTACAACACTAGAAACTGCATAAAAACACTCGGAACACGTTTGCAACGCCCTGGCAACCATCTACAGCACACTAAAAACTGCATAACAACATGCTAAAACACTCTCGACACCTTAGCAACTGCATGGCAACGCCCTTACAACAACCATCTACAACACTCTAGAAACCGCATAACAACACTATAAAACACTCTGAACACCCTGGCAACCATCTACAACACTCTAGCAACTGCACAACAACATGCTAAAACACTCTGGACACCTTAGCAACTGCATAGCAACACCCCTGCAACCATCTACAGCACTCTAGAAACCGCATAACAACACTCTAAAACACTCTGAACACCTTAGCAACTGCACAACAACATGCTAAAACACTCTGGACACCTTAGCAACTGCATAGCAACACCCCTGCAACCATCTACTGCACTCTAGAAACCGCATAACAACACTATAAAACACTCTGAACACCTTAGCAACTGCATAGCAACACCCTGGCAACCATCTACAACACTCTAGCAACTGCACAACAACATGCTAAAACACTCCAGACACCTTAACAACTGCATAGCAACACCTTGGCAACCACCTACAACACTCTAGACATTGCATAGCAACACTCTAAAAACACTCTGAACACCTTAGAAACTGTGGAGCAACACCCTGGCAACCATCTACAACACTCTAGAAACTGCATAACAACACCCTGGCAACCTTCCACAAAACCCTAGCATCGCCACACAGGTTTTTGAAGTGGTAAGGTCCAGGTTTTTAGGTCCTGCGACCCTCAAAAAGAAAAGCTTTGTCTGGGCTCCCGTAGAAAACGCTGACACTATAAAATATTGGAACGTAATGAATATTAAAGAAATATTTAATAAAGAAAGGTATGTAGAGCAGGCTACTGTAACAGCATGCTGGCTCTGACTGTAATCAGATGCATGTGCACTGAAGCTGGGCCTGCCTTTGTTTGCTTTATCATATCAACATTTCTTGTACCAGGGTCCATGGAGTATTGTCCAAATGTTATCAGTTTCCTTCAACTTTGAATTATGAGCTTTACAAGCAGGTTTTCTAACCCAAACAAGCTTTTGTTTAGTCTAGCGATTTCTAAGAAACAACAACTGTTTAAATATTCTCCGTTTAGCCATGTCTGATCTTTTAATAATTTACCAATATAGATTACTCTTCAAATCATTGTTCATGTGACGTTCTCTGATAAACCATATCAGATCACACTTCCACTCACAACTTCCTCTAATTTGTCACTAATGGGGCCGTGGAGCCGTGCAGACGTGTCAAAATAATCCTTTGTGTGTTTTCTCTGTAAACTGGACTCACGCAGCATAAATCATGTGTGTTTTTCTTGAATCTGCGATTAAACCCGAGCATTAAAACACAAGGGAGATCGCAACAGGCGCTTCATTATGAGCAATCCTACATGAAGCCTGAATCGCAGCTCTGTGCCGCGTGTTGCTCTTGGACACAAGAGAGGCCAAAGCATCGTTGGATGCTCTCTTCCCAGCATGCACTGCTCCTCCATTTGGGCTCACTGTTATTTTCTGTACAAATAATTAGGGTGTAATTTTTGTCTGTGGGGTTCAGGGATTTCATTACGGAGATGTTCGAGATATTTGTTCTGATACGAATTAGTCGGAAGCAGGAGGAGGTCATGTTGGTTCATTTATTAGCCAACAAGAAGTCTTTTATAGGATCAAACTAGCATGACTCAGTGGAGAATGAAGTGTACACATGATTCATGGCTTCCACTCCACTTTTGGCCCTTTCTGTCCACAGTGGATTTGTCTTCTCGTCAACTCACTCAGCAAACAGAAAGGTCGAATGATTCAGCCTCACAGCCATCATTGTGTTTGAACAGAATGGAGCAAAACAGTCAACTCTAATGCTTCACACACCAGTTTCACTGATCTGGGGTGTGTTTCTCAAAAGCACTGTGAGCTAAGTTGATCATATAGACCATTAGTGGCAGTGCTTCTACGATCTACTTAGACTTATAAATAATAAATAAATAAGAATAAATAAAAATGATATACTTTTTAACCACAAAGGCTCATCTTGCACTGCTCTGTGATGCTCCACACATTACGTAATCACGTTGGAAAGGTCACGCGTGACGCAGGACTGTTTTGTGTGATTGTTTTAAGTGGGAGACATAGTGCTAATGAAGCACATATTGTAACAGTAATGCATCACATCATGTAATCATAATCATGTCACATCAGTAATAGCACACACCCATCCTACACTGTTGAAAAGCTTGTGTGAGTTTGATGACAGACGTCACCATTGATGAGATGAGATTTGATTACTCAACCAGACGGCCTGCTGGACCTTTGAAATGTGTTTAGTTAAGAATTCAAGGTCCTTCAGCTTGAAGACATGACGCTCCCATTCCCTGTCCGTGCCTCCACATGACTCTCTCCGTCCTCTTGTCTATGGATTATGTTGGTTTTGCCATTTCTATACATTTCTTCTAAGATCTCCTTGAGTCTTATGGATTCTAAATTAAGTTTTTGTTACTCCAACGTCTCATTCATGCGTTCTGCAAACCAGTACATGACATTAACATAAACAATGAAAATTACTTCTAACACATTTGTTAATTTTAGTTAAAAAGGACCCTAATAACGCCCCTTTCACAAGATCTAATATAAGTCTCTGGTGTCTCCAGAATGTGTCTGTGAAGTTTCAGCTCAAAATCCCCCACAGATCATTTATTATAGCTTGTCAAATTTGCCCCTATTTGGGTGTGAGCAAAAACACGCTGTTTGTGTGTGTGTCCCTTTAAATGCAAATGAGCTGCTGCTCCCGCCCCCTTTCCAGAAGAGGCGGAGCTTTAACAGCTCAACAACAACAAAGCTGGAGAATCTCACGCAGCCAAAATGAGGATTGTCAGTAACGGTGTTCAGCCTTACATTGTTCAAACCGGAGTCGACACTGATGGAGAGACTCAGGAAGAAGTTACAACTTTTAGACGTTTCTGAATGGTTAGTGGATAAATTTATGTAGTTGCTGTGGAGTTGATTCAACTCATCCACTAGCATGTGCCGTCATGTTAATCTTTTGTGTTGAATTGACCCTCGTTTGTGAAGCAGTCCGGCGTAAAATGACGGCATGTCAACAACACTCTACTACAACAACTCTTCCTCTTCTCTAAAGCAGCCCAACATGGCCCCGCCCCCTTTGTTGAGTGTTCTTGGGGGCGGGGTTTATGTAAATTTTAGGGTTTGTGATGTCACCGGGAAGAAGCTCGTTGTAGTCCTTAAACAGAGAATTCTGTAAAAGAAAATATCTCTCTTTGCATTGAACTTTGAGTGTCGTAACTTTGTAGATGTTGTTTATGATCTAACAGAAACATTACACACTAACTAAAGTTAAAAAAGTCAAATCATAATCAACCACCCCTTTAATGTTAATTTCAGCATTTATTAATACACTCTTAACATCAAAAGTTTTGGGTAATAATATTAATATTATTTAATGGACCTGCAGCTAACATGAACTAACAACAAACAGTTGTATTTTCATTCATTAACATTTACAAAGGTTAATAAATACTGTATTGCTCATTGTTAGTTAATGTCATGGGACCTTATTGTAGAGTTGCCCATTTTATTTGTAATCCAGTGAATAAAAGAGTTTTGTTTCTTAAAGTCTAAAGCTCTTGAAAAGCATGACTTGCTGCAGTTTCATTTTAATGCAGTATTGTACGGCGTGTCTAATGCATCAGAAAGACGTCGAGCCCCAGCAGGCCTTTTCTGGAATCAGTAATGCTCTTTCAGTTTGTTTTCTGAAAGCTCCTTTACCTCAGTTTGTTTGGACAGTTTGTTTTTGGCCGCTCTAGAAGCAGCTGATCTCTGCTCCGTTTCACTGGAGTTGTGCCGCTCACCCTGGGAAGGCGAGGGTAACGTCTACCGTCCGCCGGCCCGCTGAGACACCTGGTGTAACGCCAACCTACATTCCTCCTCTGTGTTCACTGGCGCTCATTAAAACAGAATGACTAACCTCACCACTAATCCATGAATATCAACATCTCAGTTTGCTCTTGACTCTAATTCAATGGCTTAATTGCTCGTTCAGTGTCCAGCACTGAAACTAGAAGGTTTACTTTTACTGTGCAGTTCAGTGCTTCCCATAATTCATTGCTTTTACCCAAATCAGTGCCATCTGTGGGCCTCCTTCTTTGTCTTGAGTTGCGTCTGCTCACGGTTTTCTCTTCATGAGCCTGCTGAGATGAAAGGCCTCTCTGAGCAATACTGTAAACTGTTTAGATACAGCGAGACGTCATTACAAAGTGCATCTGCGGCGTGAGCCAATCGCAGCGCTCGCACTTGGTTTTGTTTTTCAGTGTGTTAACTGCAACGTCTGCCACTTATTACGGTTTATGAAGCAAAAATCGCACACTTCAAAGCGATTGCGTCAAGGGTAGTCGGGGAAGCTTTGCTTTGAACGCAGGGATTTTGGCCTCAGTCTGCCCCAACTTTTCTTCACGGTGTTAGACAGTCAACAATAAAGCAAAACAAGCTTGCGAAATCTTTTCCTGCTGACATTTTGGCAAGATACCATTATGAATATTCTCCCCTTATCTTAGTATTTTATTATAGTTTTTATGCTTGAATGTTCAATTTTCCCCATATTTATATGTGGACTGGCATTACACCAGTAGGTGGCGGCAAGTGAATGTTTTTTATGAGTGATTCATTGAATCAGTGATTCGGTTTATATGTTAAAAATACTGATTCATTCTGGAAACACCACTGCTGTGAAGACGTGACGGTAATTCTGCTGTGGTTTGTTTGGCAGAACGAAAATAGACAAAGTAACTGAAAATATTGTGTCGCAAACATAAGTTATTCACTTTTAACTTGTTGTTTATTAAACTTTTGTATCATTATAATTTCGTTTGTCAACACATCTGCAGCTCATATCTACACGTTGTTGTCGTATGAAGAATCAGTCATTAATGATACTGATTTGTTTTTCTATAAACCCTACATACACGAAATTTACTTAATCTCCAGAAGGACACAGAAAGTAACGATAACTTGCAGTTAATGCGAGTACTCGGAAACCATTTTGTTCGATTCATCATCAGACTGATTCAAACTTGTTATGAACCAGACTTTTAGAAAGTTTCATTCTTAGCGATTTACAAGAGTGATTTGCTTGCGGATCAGTCTACAAAATGTCACTTAAAGGACTGGCTCATAAGAGTCATTTGTTCGTGAATCGTGAATCACTCCTTGATCGTTTTTGTCATACAGTACAGTGTTTTATCTCATCACATTCATTTCAGATTACAAACTCATTCACAAATCAGGTAACCGTGAAATATGATTTATTATGCTTTGGTGATGATGTTTATTCAGATGACTGTAAAAATCACAAGAATTTATCTGTACTATGTTGCAATAAAATACTGTAGTCAGAATTTTGCTGTGAAATCAGGGTCGTTTCTGTTGTAACGCAACAAATCACTAAATAAAGGAGAAAAATATAAAGCGGGCTATACCATAATCTCTTTCTCTTGAATACTTGGACCATTATTGTGGTTACCTGTTTGGGAAACATGTCTTTCCCAGTCAAAGTCTTTCCCATTCTATTTAATAATAGTGTTTAATATAAGTTTATAACTAATTAACTTGCAGGTAAATGTGGTGTTTTGTTAAAATACACATGCATTATACAAACTCACAAAGTATTTTTTTTAGCAGCACTGATAATATACTGTGAATTCTGGAGAATTTGCCATATTTTCCCAAACTCTGTATTGCAAGACAAAATATTTTACTTGTTTATGGCTGTGTTTGTATTTGTGAACTAGGTCTATAGAAACTATCCGTTCATACGCAGCTGAATCGGCTCTAACAGCTTTACGTCGTGCAAGCGTGACTTAACCCTTTAAAGATCTGAAAGCGAGCGTCTTTACAGCTGAGGAGTGTGGTTATGGACGTGAGAGTATGAGTTTCAGTTCGCTCTCTGAAGAGGGTTGAATGGGTTGTTTTCATTAAATGACTCTCGACTCTCGACTGCTCACTAGAGCACGGAAATGAGATCCAGACGGGCGAGCGCTCTGAGCGAGGATACTGGGAATCGCAGGCTTTTATTGAAGCACAGAGTGTTTTTGTGTGTTTTTAAGAGGCACTGCAGCTCATTGTTGCACTAAGAGCTCTCGTAAAAAATCATTTCATCTTAAACATTACTTTGGCTCAAGAGGGACTTACACAGTTCTGACTGCATGTATATATTTACCTTGTGTTAATATATTTTCTCCTATCCCAGTTTAATATGCAGAGACAACTGTAAGTAAACCATGACTTCCCAGAGAGTGTAAACACTGAGGCTGTGTGGCGCTATCAAAACACTGAGCGCTCCACATGTCAGCAGTGTAGGTTCAGGATGGGACGACCCGACTGAGCGATGGAAGTACGTAACTGTGTGTGTTTGTCTCGCCGCAGCGTCCGAGGTGCAGACGCCGGGAACGGCATCCGAGTGTTCATTCCCGACATCGGCATGTTTGTCGTAGGCCTGGTCACGTGGCTTCTGTGCCGCAGTCTGGAGAAGCCGCCGCTGAAGGACGTGTCGCAGCACAACAGCGACTTTGAGGTGGACGAGCAGGTGAGAAACACACACTTTTACACACTCACAAACATACACTATAATGAGCAGTTTGTGTTCTTCAGTGTGTGTGATGTGACTAGAGTCCTGATGCTCGGGCTGGGCGATACGGCCAAAAACACGATCACAATTTATTTTTTTTCCCATATGATTCTATAGCAATATTTGTCACAATATTCATTTCATTCCATTAAAGGGGAAGAAACTGCTTTCCACAGATAATAAATGCTCTAAAAAAATCAAACTTGGATTTATTTTTTCTGATAAATATCGATTTACTTGACACTGAAATGTCGCTGTGATAGAGCTGTGCGTCATCTGTCATTCTCACGCCACATGACTTTCATCGAGCAAACACAGAGCCAGCATCTTCAGGTCCGTCTTCCTCCATCGCTGCGGGAGACTTTCACTTCCAGCCGGAGCCAAAGGCCGCTTTGGCTGTAAATTATGATCCACGGCTCTGTGGAGGAAAATACAGCGAACACAAAACTATCTGGATGAATGCTGATTGTGCAAGTGCAGTTTCTCCACGGGCTGTCATGGCTTCCCGAGCGCTGATTGTTCGGTCTCTGCTGAGTTTGATCAGCTCACAGACGAGAACAGGGCAGTTTGGAAGATGACCCAATCCAAATAGTAACAGCATTGGTGAAATATTCACATGGTATTGATTAGATATTTTAGCATTTTTTCTGAAACAACACAAGAATGTGTGTTGATGTCAGCGAGGACTCTCTGTGTCAGTAAGTCATTCCTATTGGCTGCACAAGTAAACTAGTGGAGATTCATGTGGCGTAATTCACTTTCAAGGGATCGTTTTCTCACTTACTGGATCTAAAAATATACAGAATCTTTTAAATATAATGTGTTTGACCAGTTAATTGATCTAGAAAGAATAAAAATATTTTAGTGTATTGATTTCCACTAAGTGCTTGCTTTGAATTTGATCTTCTGCCATGAAAGATCCTTTAGTTCCCATGAAAACATCTCCATCCGCTCAACATATATATATAATTCGTGCCTATAGATAATAAGCGGAAAGGGATGCTTTATGTAGCTAATATTGCATTATGAAAACTAAAATGAAATATAGATGCAATCCAGACGTGTGTCTATAATATTTCAGCATTTCATATTTCGCGTGCGAGTGATTCATTAGACGAGACTCTTGTTTTTAGTAGTTTTACTTAAAATATCAAATACTGCCGAGACCATCCTCAATTAGTGTCAGATTTCATAACTTCTTGCCATACAGCTCTAGGGGCTGCTGTAGAAGAAGAAGAAGAAAACTAACAGACACAATTGGAGCCGTTTGAAGAAACAGGAGTCGATTTCATTACAAAACTAAATGCAGTACAGAAGCCACACAGAAACACATAAACAATCCATTTAAAATGTGCTGTTCTTTTCTTGAACTTTAAGGAAAGATCATGTGTTTGACCAGCTGACGTGTGTATTGTTCTGGTTAATTTCTGCCCATCCGCCCATCTCTCTACCTCTTCACGCTACACTGGTAGAAAGGGTTTATTTTTGATGGCTCCTCTCAGCTTCCTTTGCAATCAGAGTCAGTGTTTGTTCAGGTAAATGTCCTGTTTGATATTTGAAGTCTGGAGATCCACACAGAGAGCGTATTGAATCTGTCACATGGCACATGATGTGTCTCTAATTAGTAAAGTGTAGAGCTCGTTAAAGAGAGCTGTGCTGTTCCTAGACTCCTTTGGCAGATCGTTCAGTAATATCTTTTCTGAAAGAGTCTCTTCTGCTCACCAAAACTGTGTTTATTTGATCAAAAACACAGTAAAAACAGTGAAATATTATTCCAATGTAAATCAGCTGTTTTCTATGTGAATATATAGTAAAGTGTAATTTATTCCTGTGAATTTTCAGCATCATTACTCCAGTCTTCAGTGTCACATGATCCTTCAGAAATCATTCTAATATGATGATTTGATGCTCAAGAAACATGTATGATTATTATCAATGCTGAAAACTTTATTATGAGATCATGCTGTAAAGGCTGATATGAAGTTGCGGTCTGTCAGGAGAAAGTATGATGTGTTATGAATGTAATTCTTCATGGCTTGAGTCAGTATAATAATCAAACACACAAGCTGCTGTGATTATCATTTCATAAACCAGCGAGAAGTTTAGTCCACGAAACACTAATCATCAGTTCAGTATTTGCTTTGTCACACACACCTCACACTTTCTTAATGCCATTAACAATGCATTTGCATTCCAACACGTGAGTGTGTGTGAGTGTGTGTGTGTGTGTGTGTGTGTGTGTGTGTGTGTGTGTTCAGCAGGTTCACATCTGGAATACATTTGCTGCTGTTGTTTTTTCGGTGGCGGTGCTAGAGTTACCAACCTCCCCTCAACATTACTTTTTTCTCTCTCTTTTTTCCTCCATATTTCTCTCTCTCTCTCTCATCCATATTCTCTCGTGAGTTTAATTCTCTTCTGAACAGAAGCCCTGTCACATACAGTCGGTGTTGGTGTGTAAACAGGCTCTGGGACGGCAGGTCATTTGCTGGTTTGATGGTGGTAAATGTTGGAATTCTCTCTCATGCTCAGATCTTTATGGATCGTGACAGGCAGATAATTAATACCATGCTGTAAGTGTTTAAAGAAGTGTGTGAATGAAGTCAAGTTGTTTTAATATTATTATTCTTATTACAGAATCCAAGAAAAACAGGCAGCAGTAGTTCTTCAGGGCAGCGAGTAAACAGTGACAGCTGATCATGAAACGGCACAATAAACACTGATGGACTCGAGCGGTACGGGCTTTCAACGACTGATGCTGATAGATATATACATTAATGAAGACTGATGAGAAATATAAGCATTTGTTTTATATTACACAAGCTTTTTTTACGCATTATTTACTCACAGTAAGGGTTTGAATTGAATTTTCACTCACCAGCCAATTTGGCTACTAAATTAAGTTACCGGCCATTCAGAGTTTCTATTAGCCAATAAATAAATAAATATTTGTGACTTCTCATATATAATGCCATTTATTTTGTTGTAAACTCCAAGTATAGTTCACTAGGATGAATGTTTAATAGTAATCATGTTGAAAATTCATGAAGTGATCCTCCGTTTCTGTTCTGAGTGTGAAACTGCAGTTCAGTGGGACACAATCACAGCCAATCAAACGAGAATGGAGCTGAGATTTTGACCAATAAGATTCCACAGTGGGCGGGGCTAAACAATCAACAACATGTGCTGTCACAGTTTGCGGCTGGTCAGGAAAATGTTAATTTGTTGGTAGATTGAGAGTGAATTTGAAATTGACAGAAGAAGGAACGATCACAAGTGGACATGGTTTTCTTCAGATGCGAAATAATGAAAATGGCCAAATAATGTTATATAAATAGGCTTGGCCTAACCCAAAAGTGATGAAAATTAACATCTTTAACCTTTATTCAAATATTATTAAAGCACATTGCGTAGTTGTGCTTGGAGTCAAGAGTTTTATTTGTGGTAATAACGCAATGAAACATGGCAACGTTTTGACCAGGCTGTCATACAAAGAAATTATGAACATGCAAAAACAAGAGAGAACTAACCAAATATTAATAACTGATTATGTTGTAGTCAATGTTTGCTTATTTTTTTTGCATAGTAAAATAAAACCTGTCGCTGTAGTTTGCCTCTTTTTGCCAAATAATTTTGTGCGATAAACACCTTAAGTTTAGTGTTTTGTTCTTCCCTCATATTTAAAATATTTAAAAAATGTAAAATATTTTCCTCATATTTTGATGGGACTTGTAGGGTCATTAAATAAATGGATATCACTTTTGGACACTACTGATGCACTTAATTACTCATTTAAATCATGCATTAGATATAAATCAAAAGTGATCAAGCCGATTGGTGGTATTGATTTCAGCGCCGTGGACAGCACAAACGATCGGGAATCTCCATTATTTCCACATTGCAAAGAAACAAAACTCAGCGTTTCCATTCCGTTTTCCAGGGGTGTTTGTGTCTTTTCCAACCGTTTTGGTTTACCTGCATGACAAATATTTGCCAGAATTATCTTAAAGTCGGGGTGAAAGGGAAATTGCACACTAGTCTTTTCCTCCCTATTGTGACGTATATCTGAGTGAAAAATAAATGTAGGGCATGAATAGATTTGGGAATTGATTGGATTGTAGGAAGTTGTCCTTGCTAATTAAATGGAGGCAGATCTGAATGTCAGTTTGCAGTCAGTTGTGGAGGATATTTAGTCGAGACACACATCATGAAGAGAGTAATGGGGTGGGACGAGATCTCACGATGTTAAAATATGACAGGATTTCTCATTGAGCTGTCTCACGATATCACCTTGATGGAGTGTGAGTGTGAAATTAGCATAAATTATGCCACCGCTACGTTTACATCCACTGTCGTTTTGCTTTTTTATGGGAATAAAAAACATTTAATTCGGTTTGATAACGGTTGCTTCAGTTCTAAAGCGTCTGCTCATCCGGCGCGAGCTGCAGAGTCGCACACAGAATCACGGTTCACTGATCACGTGACGAGAGGAAGGCGAGATGACTGACAAGACCGTGGCGGAGGATTCGTTCGTGACAGAGCCTAAGCTTCTGATGAATGTCTTATCTTGTAGAATACATGATCAGCACCGCCGCTCCCTATTCACAGTATGAGTGTTCGCGAAAGTAAAATGTGCGCACACACTAAAGCGATTTCAATACCCCACATTTTGAGAGCGGCTCCGTGACACACGCAAATCAGGCTACATACAATATCTTCTAATATCAAACCCATCTTAGGCTGTGTAGTTGTAACCATCTCAATATTGAGAGAGTTCTTTGATTATGGTTGCACTTATTGTTTGTTCTCGTGAACTCGTGTCTCGTCACACCTCTGGAGGTTAACATTTATGATTGAGTGCACAGATAAACCCTATTTTGATTTCATGGTGACTTTAAAGACATGAATTGTTATGATAGACAGAACACTGTAATAAATCAGATGAAGGTGGAATCAGACTGTGAATCTCTTGTCTAAGTTTGACGGATGAACATTTGATCCTGTTTCATCTTCGGCCCTCACCATCTCCTCAGTTCTGTCCATCACGATGATCAGCTAGAGCTATTAAACTAGTCAATGCTGGCTGTTTTGTGTGGGAACTGCACAGACTGCTCATTCATGCTGCTAATATGGTAAATATAGTGGAGGGAAACACTGTCAGATTTTTGTTTTCACAGCGAAGCGAGGCTCGTTCAAATAAACAACTGATTTAGCTCAGCGGGGCTTGTATTATTTCAAACTGAGTATATTTAACACAGCACAGCGTTTAGAGAGTTTGTCTGGCTGAAAGAAGCTGCGCCGACATCAGCAAACCTCGCTTTGATCAGTTTGATAATGTCTGAAACACTCAGAACATTCAGCCTGAATTCCTCACTTGCTGAAAGTATATTAATCCTTCATAACTCAAACTTTTTTTATTTTTTTGGCATCATTTTGTATGCCAATGGTTCACCCGTCCTCATCTTCCCCCATGAATTGGTCTCAGTTAATACTCAAAATAAGGCTCCTTTGAGTTTTTGAGTATCATTCATTGCTGACCCCAGAAATGTGTTTATCTGAACCTGACGGATGTTGTGTTTGAAACTGAAGTCTATTCTGACAGTGAGAGTTGAGTTTCTCTGAGTTATGGGTTTGAATGTGATTAAATCTGTGCCGGAGATGCTCACTTTAACTTTATCTTCCTCATGGAGAGTTGATTTCTCTTAGAACCGCAGATTTCTCTCAGAATGAAGGACTGTTCATCAATACTTGAACTTATAATAATAATACTTAACATTACATTTGACAGATTGTTTTTAAGATATATTTGCTAAGCCAAGAATGACTGTTACTCTTGCTCATACTCTCATTCATGTGATTGTATTTATTTATTCATTTTAATTTTTTTCATTCATTATTGATTTATTTAGTATTTTTCATTTTATTTTATTTTTGTTTAGACAAGGCATTGTTACTTTGTTACAATCATCAACAATCAAACTGAAGTCATTGTTATTTTAGTATCATTTACATCTATTATAGTTTTTATTAATATTTTGAAGTGGTTTTAATTATTATATTTTGCATTTTAATTTTTGTTAGTTTTAGTAATGTTGTTGTCATTTTTATAGCAGCATTTGAAAACAGCATGACCACCTGTAGTGGGAAATCTACTCACCTTCAGATAAAAGTTGATATTTCACATATTTACAATATTTTGAGGGGACTTACATGTTTAAAAAGTTCTTGTTAAGTGTTTGCTTATTACATGTCTGTTGAAATTTTCTGCATTTAATTTTTACATTTTTCATAATTTGTCTGTAAATGTTTGTATCCCCTTTTGAGGTATAAATTCATTGTAAAAAGCATTTTAGCCAAATTTTTAAAACATTTATTCTCTCATACCTTAAATTAAACATTCTTTGTAAAATTCTGTGGAAAAATAAGTATAATGCCTGTTTATTAATATATTAGCCTACTGTATCGTATTAAATACGCACATTTGTAGGGCCAATAAGTGATCAATATGATCATAATTTTGCTGAAAACCTGTTGTACACAATCTACTCCATGCCTTCTGTCCTCTGATTGATAGTTTATACTTTTCTTTATGGTCTTGCCCTTTTTAGGGTTAATTATTTGAGTAGCATACATCAAGTAACTAAATGAAAATGGGAAATGTTGCTTTGACAACTATATATATATATATATATATACCACTCACTTTCTTCTAAAAAACCCTAGTTTTTCATTGTTCTGAAAGAGGCATAAAGACCTTTTCCCTCATTGTTCCTTTCATAAACAGTTGGATAGTGATTGTAGACAGTGCTGTATCAACAGACCGACAGGATTTATCAATCTATAGACCCTCATCCTGTTACAGTCTTTCTGGATTCATTTAGCCGGTGTTAACTTCATTATGACGGGAGAACAAGTCACTCTCTGCTTTTATAAAGAATCTTGGAATAAATGACCACAGCAGTGATTCACATTCTTTTGCTTTTATAGTGAAGTTTGGTGTATCTTTCTGTGTCAAAATACATGAATTCTTAAGATTTTTTTCCATGTTTTATTACTCTTGCGCCTGTAATGTTGTGAAAAGGAAGTGAGTGGTGATGTATTATGACATCACAGTGAGATACCGGTGAAAATCTGGGTACACCTGGGAATTTTAATCAGCGTCTGGTTCATAACACGGACTGGAGCAACAGTCTGACCAATCCAAGCGTTTGATCGATGTTAAAATGTTCCGTGAATATGTAATACCAGTTTGGCGTTGGTCAGATTTTTTAATGTTTTTAAAAGAAGTCTCTTCTGCTCACCAAAAATACTGTAAAAACAGTGAAATATTATTCCAGTGTAAATCAGCTGTTTTCTATGTGAATATATAGTAAAGTGTAATTTATTCCTGTGAATTTTCAGCATCATTACTCCAGTCTTCAGTGTCACATGATCCTTCAGAAATCATTCTAATATGATGATCTGCTGCTCAAGAAACATTTATGATTATTATCAATGTTGAAAACAGTTGTGCTGCTTCAGATTTTTTTATGATTCTTAATAAACATCCATCGTCATGTTTTCAGGAAAAGGAGGATGAAGAAGAGGACAAGAAAAGTGAGAAGCAGGATCTTGAGGATGAGCTGCTGTTCGAAGACTTCGAGCTGGGCGATGAAGACTGTGCACTTCCTGTGGAGGAGGAAGTGGACGCGGAGGATGTAGAACTCGAGGAGGCAGACGGCGAAGAAAGTACCAAAATGAGGATCCTGCGGCAGATAGCAGACGTGGCGTCCAAACTCAAAGAAATCATTGGCAATCTGATTACCACTGCAGGAAAAGTAGTCATAACCATATTATTGGGCCTCACAGGTAGGCAGTGTTGAGACCGACATCACTCACACATACGATCAATAAAGCAGCGTTCATTTATAAGCTGAAGATAAATACAAGCTCAAGTGTGTTTATATATCCTAAAGCTCAAACATAAAGGAATATGTAAGGGATAATGTACATCCAGCAAAATAAACCCCGACTGGGTGTTCAGGACTCAGACGCGGCTGCTTGACACATTAGTAAATAATTAGACACAAAATATTGATTAGAGTTGAAATATGCTATTAGATAATTAAACGCAAAGCTTCTATGAAGAAATTTCAAACTATTTTTTAAAATAATTGTTTATCAGTGGAGTTCCTGGTGAAAAACTACATTTCCCATGATGCTTTACAGAAAATTCCACCAATCAGAGAGTCGAAAAAAGCAAAACGCACCAAGAGAGTTCTTTAGCACTGCCAATGATGTAATAAAATCTCTCTACGCTCTCAAAATACTTCAGTGTATATATATATATATATATATATATATATATATATATGCATATTTGGAATATACTTAAAAAATATATTGTTTTATTACATTTGTAAATGAGTAATTTTATATTTCTCCATCGTTTTTAATTCAATTATGATGTTTGCAATGCTTCATGGGATTGTAGTTTTTTCCCTCACTAAAGCCACAGGCCTTTATCATATCTCCACGTTTGAAAAGCAGAAGCTTCAGATAATAGTGTAAAAACTGCCTGTATCAAACACCCTCTCATTAATTCAGTGTTGTGAAGCAAAGAAAAAAGGTGTCATAATATTCCAGCGCATTAAACAGCATTAGAATTAAACAAAGCTTAAAATATTTAATCATTTTTTCCATGCACTTCATGATGAGATCATCAATAATTGGATCAAATTGAGGTTGTTTAAATAGAGGAATATTTCCAGCCCATACACGATTACACAAGAATAACTGGTTTGATCATCATAAACGAGTCATATCCTCTGTGTTTGAGTGATTGGATAGCATTATACTGTAAAATGGATGTTAATGTAATGCAAAAAAATAAACGAAATAACATAAAAAATCGAATTAAATCAGCCGATGACACAGTAGGGTGTCATGCAAGTCTAAATAAACAGTTGTAAGTATTGACCTTTATTGTTAAGTTAAACTAAATTAGTTTAATTTTCTTCTCAAAACTGGTGTCTGTCCATTGACAATAATGCAGGTGGAAATTAGTTAAGTGTGATGAAGGCCTGTTAAGTACACAGTCTTTTTGTCCGATTAAAAAAGTTTTGCTTCAAATTAAAAAAGACCTTTTTAAAAATCCCTTTAAAAGAAATGAATGAAAACAACTGTTCTGGAACCTGAAAAAGGGGGCGGGCGCTAATGCACTGTAACTGACCTCGGAATGTTGACCAATCAGAATCAAGTATTTCAGAGAGCTGTGCAATAAAAAGAGGTAAAACATCACCCACAGTTAAAGTGCGGCACATTTAACATTGTTTGCCGAATTTTCTCAGACAAAATCCACATTTAGATTTCGCAGCTGGTCTCTGGTTGTGTTTCGCTACATTATTGTCCATGGATTTTTGTCTGCAAAAATTCAACAACATACAAATATGACAATGATAATCTCAGGTACTGATTAAGTGCGAGTTTAAATATCATTTTGAGTGACTTTGTAGCCATGGATATTTCACCTTTTGAAAATAAAACAACAAACTATGAACAAAGACTGATTCAGTCACTCAGTATACATTTTATTAATGTTAAAATGGTGTAATATTTCTGAATTTGATTATGTGCTTATCCATTTAGTTGTAAGTACAGTGCACTTCCACAGAGACTCCGCCCACATGCTCTTCTGATTGGCTGTGATTTTTGATTGATTTGTTTTGCGAGGGCAATGCACCTGCACAGAGACTCCGCCCACACACTCTTCTGATTGGCTGTGATTTTTGATTGATATTGTCTCATCTCGTAGTCGCGTCTGGTGTGGACAGATAAATCACTGGAATCTGATCCCATCATGTGAATGATTTTTCTCTGCCTTCTTCTTGTTCCAGGTATGATGCTGCCGTCTTTGACCTCCATTGTGTATTTCTTCACCTTCCTGGGCCTGTGCACCTGGTGGTCTTTCTGCCGCACGTTCGACCCGCTCCTCTTCAGCTGTCTGTGTGTCCTCATGGCCATCTTCAGCGCCGGACACCTCATCATGCTCTACCTCTACCAGTTCCAGTTCTTCCAAGAGGCCGTTCCGCCCGGAAACAGTTACGCCAGGTGAGACAACAGAGCCTGTTACCTTTCAAAGCCGGGGTTTTAAAGTATGAAAGTTGCGTTGGTCTTTTCTTCTCTGTCGTGTCGTATATATCTGAGTGAAACAGCTTCGCAAACAAGAACAAATGTAGGGCGGGGCTTGATTTTGATTGGATGGTCGTGGTTTGCTATTCTGATTCAAGATGAGGAACATGAATTTAACACAATAATGAAGTGGATGGAGTAATCATTTATAATGAACACTGCAGTGTGATGAAGCAGTCTCAGGAACTGCTGCTGTCGAAGCTCTGCATGTTTTCAGGATCAGTTTTGTAGACGCATCTTTTTGAAGCATCGTGTCAAGGCCGTTTCTTTGAGCGCTAACGCTTGACTTGTTCAGTCTTGTGTGAGTTTGTGGGTCTTTGTTTAAATAGGTGAATGCTTGATTTATGCTGCTGCTGAAAATGAAACACAAAAGGAAAATTTAATTAGAACGATGTGGAGAGCAGGAATCCTGCATGTGAGCGGCTGTCTGGTGTCCGATGGGTCAGTCATGCTAATTTAGCGATCTAGCCCGTGTGTCATGTGACGTTACAGAGACTGGCGTCCGTGTCCATCTGAACCAGGTCAACCTGTCATTAAAGTGAGTAAAGACTGAAGATGAATGACAGATCTGGTTCTGGATGATCATTGTGATACTATTACAGTTTTATTAATATTTTGAATTAGTTTTAATTTTTATATCGTCTCTTTTTATTTTAATTTTAGATCAAGTTTTATTTTTTTATTTTTTTTTTGTTTTTTAATTTGTCTATATAGTTTTTTATTAATGTTAATTTTACTTTTAGTTATTTTAGTCCATCAAGTTAAGCTGAAATGAAAATGAGAAATGTTGCTTTGGCATCTAGCTGGAATAAAATAAGTTTAATTTTTTTCCAATATATCATCAGGCTGTGTTCTCGAAGGAAGACGAAGAAGAACAGGTTCAAATACAAAGTAATCCAAGTTTAATCCAAACAGGTAAAGGGCAGATACAACACAGCGTATAATGACGGTGAACGGACAGAGAACAGAACTGAAACAGGAACTCATACGGGGGAATTAACAGCTGTGATGGTGTTAGTGTCCATGGTAACTGATGAGTGGCGGGAACTTAGAACAAGGGAGCACATGTGACCAGAGAAAACCAAAACAAACAGAACATGAGGGTGACTGTGACGTATATTTTACTTCATTTCAGTTCATTTTTATTTTAACGTTATTTTAATCATTTTTAATGGGTTTTAGTTCCAGTTTTAGTTATAATAACCCAATTTCTAAGGAATGATATTCCTCATAATATTCACATTTCTTCTATGAAAAAAACATGTAAAAACACATAAAACAAAGCAAATAAATAAATAAAATTAAAAACTAGGCATGAAACAAACAGAGCTGCTGCATATACTCACAGCGCCCTCTAGTTTGCCCGTTTACACAATGTTGCGATTAATTAATCTAATGAATTGCAAATTAATCACACATTAAATCTGGCTGATAAATAACCCCCAAAAGATCATTTAAAGTCAGTTAAAGCATCAAATAGATATTACAAAATGTAGCTTTAGAATTTTTTTAATTGGATTTAACATAGAATTTATTACACATAAACTTTTAGGCTTCAGTGGCCATAAGAGTGAGCATAAATGATGACAGAATTTTCATTTTTGGGTGAACTATACCTTAAATGTTTGTTTGTTTGTTTATTAATAAATATGAAATAATTGTTTTAATGAAAGTATACTCTAAATAAGAGATTAGACCTGTCAGTAGGTGGCAGTAAATATCTACATGAGTAGGTCAGCGGCTGTGTCCGAAAGGGTAAAAATGCCAGGAAGGCATCAAGGCACGTCCGAATCCAGTGTTATCTTCACTTCCTGTCTCCTGAGATACCTTCATCTGATTGGTTTTTTGAAGGTATCCTTCACTGCCTTTGATATCCCACAATCCTGTGCATTCCATTCTGTGACATTTCAGCTAAAAAAATAAAGATGGCATCCGAAGGTTGTGGTTGGTGGTCAGTTATTGTACATTTTCCACCTATTTTAGTAATTACATATTTGCTTATTTATCACCAATCTCTCTCTGTTTTGCTGTCGATCATTACTCTGCCTGTGAAGTCTGTCTGAAATCAGTTTTTTGAGGATCCTTCATGTGCAAACGCTGCCTAGAGTCATTATCTGATAGAGATGAGTGGCAACAAGTCATGTTTTTGGATGCAGCCATTGAGTCATTCGATTTGTTCAAACAGCTGATTCATTCAGGAATGAAGTAAATGGCTCTCTTTATGAATGGACCATTGAATCATTGGTTCACCTGATTGATTCACTTAAAACACCGATTCATTCAGAAATGAAACACCGCTGTGTCTTGCTCTGAGACGCACAACAGTTCTGCTCTGGCTTTATAGGAAATAAAAGTAGACAATATTGTGTCTAAAATATTACACAATATTAAATTCTTATTTATTGAACTGTTGTATAAAATCAATATCACATTTGATATCACTATCATGCAATATCACTCATGCTATTCGGGACAAAAACATTGTTACTTGTGTGATATTGCTTAACTATTATATCATGTGATTTAAATATGAGACAGAAACTCATAGAGCGGCATTTTTGCCCCATATCTTGAATTTTAGGGTCATTCTAACTCTTCTCTAGGCTTCATCACACAGTGAGTTGTTGCTCTGCTTCATGTTCGTCATCAATCAACTGTGAAATATTAGATGAACTACGCAGGTCTGGGTGCGTTAAATGCATTAATAATCTTAATGCCTCATTAATGTTTTATTAATGTTTTTAGGGCTACTGTGGGCTGACTGAAGAGTTAATTGTGCATATCCAGATTGTAGGGACAATTTAAAAAAATGTTTGCACCAGAGATTTACATTGATTTTTGATTTGTTTGATAGCATGTGAATATCTGTCGAGAAATGATCCATTAAAAGAGATGGTGGCCCGTTCGGCTCATCCTTAAACTCATTTGAGCTTGTTGCTCTAGTTGGGTTTTGATTTGCATCTCAAACGAGCTACAAGCCGACACATTCAGACTCTGTTTTGAGAAGTTTGATTTAAAGAGTCAATATTCACTTTGCCTTCAGAAATCTTGATTTAGTTCAGTGTTGTCTGTGGCGTCTGCCCAGCGTTTCACTCCAGGAAAGACCTTAAGTGAGTAAAGTGACACGGACATGGAGTCTCAAACTCTACACTAATGCTTTTTTATTTGTATAAGACTTCCAGTTTGTGGGATGTGAGCTGTGTATTAATCTGGACCTTCTGGATCACTTTTAAACCTTTTAGCTCTAATGGTTTGATTTGACTCCATGTTAAAGGGATTCATTTCGTAGTCATTTACTATATGACTTAACGAATTTAACGAATGTCTGTTTGGGTGAATTCAGTACAATGCGACTAACTTTAACAGAATTGAATCATTTTTACGATGCACCGCATTGCTGATGTGAACATCTGCATCTATGCATAAAAACGAAAGAATCAATTTTTTAAAAAAATGTTATTAAATAGGCCTTGTAATAAAATAAAGTTCTCTTATCATATGTGACCCTGGACCACAAAACCAGTCATGAGTCGCACGGGTATATTTGTAGCAATAACTAACATTACATTGTATGAATCAAAATGATCGATTTTTTTTTATGCCAAAAATCTTTAGGATATTAAGTAAAGATCATGTTCTATGAAGATATTGTGTTAATTTCCTACTGTATATATATCACAAATTTATTTTTGTAAGTAACATGCATTGTTAAGGACTTCATTTGGACAACTTTAAAGACAATTTTCTCAATATTTAGATTTTTTTGCACCATCAGATTCCAGATTTTCAAATAGTTGTATCTCGTCCAAATATTGTCCTATCCTAACAAAAAAAACATTGACCCTTATGACTGGTTTTGTATAAAAAATAGTTATTAAAAATGAATAAAAAAGTTGTGTATGTCCTTCAGAAGCAAAGCATTTGTGTCTGATGTTCACAGATAATGTACCTAATTTCTTGAAAGCAGAAATACAGAAACACAGAATTATGTCTAAATATCTGTCTCTGCGAATTTCCACGTAAACATAGTCGGTTATGTCTTGAACACAAACAGTTGAGGAACGTTACATTCATTATATGCAATTAATGTTAATCAAACAACAAAAGACATCTTGACATCATGATCTTGACTGAAGAACTTTTGTCATTTTTAATGATAATCAATTTATTTGTAATTAATACATTAAATAGATGTAAAATGAAAAAAAAAAAGTAAAGCACTGTTAATTTCGTTGGTTTATTTCTTAAATTGTATTTGTTATTTGCATCTTTGCTCTTATTTTTAATAACAAAGATAAAATAATAAAAATAACTCTATTGTGATTATTATTATAGTAATTATTATTAATAAAAGAACTGGGGGAAAAGATGCAAAGAGAATCGTTACACTCTGAATATTAATTGAATTGAATCATGAGGGAAGTGAAGATTCACACCTCAGTTAACCAGCAAAAAGTGTCGGCAAAAACAAACAAACACTGGGTTTAGTTAAGAATAATCTGATATTTAAGGGATTTGAACATTAAAATTGAAGTAGCTGCCTTACAGAGATTCACACTCCAGGGGTGAAATTACACTGAATAAACTAAACTATACATATATAAATGAAACATATTGACGTTCTTACTGTAATACTTACAGTGGGGAAACACACTTGTAATGGCGATGGACCGATATACTCCTGACTGATTGTATTTACAGTGGACGTCCTCACTTTAATGAACATTTGTGATGTCACAGTAATGACCTGTCGCCATCCGAACGAGCATTTGTGCTGCGATGCTGTATAATGACCATCAGTATCATTGATCAGTATTCCCGCAGGCACATCTAGATGCTCAAGGATGAGGCCTGTGTTATTCTGACACTAATATTCCCCAGCGGCAGCTGCGAGACCCGTTAGCGGCGGATACGAGACTAATTGTGCGACCGTTGCATCTCGTTAAAATGTGTTGCGAACGTCGCCCCCGAATGCAGAGCTGACAACAAAATACAAACACTAGAATAAGAGGCTTTGAAAGCTTCGGGTGTTTGTTTGTGTCTCTCTGTTACTCTAGATTAGTAGCTGCTCCACTAGAGTTCAACCATGAGCAAACACTGCAAATAAACATCATTCTGACCTCTGAGAGGTCCTGTTTTAAAATTGTTAGTCCACTCATTTGGGTTGAATCCACATCCTGAAACCTCATACGCTTTCAAAGCCTCTATAAAAGACACAGATACTGCAAGTATGTCAGATGAGGTTTGAACCGCGCTCAGAAAACACACGGCGAATATGAAACGGGCCGAGCCAAAACACACACACGTGTGAAGGAGTCCTGTTACCTTTCAGAAATGCAACGTGTGGCAGAAGAATAAAAGAGGCAAGTGTGCAAAGAAAACAAAAAGCGAAGAAATATGCTTTATTAAACCCCTTTGTTCAACCGCATAGAATGAAGTGGTTTTTACAGGATTTAGCAGTTTCTTTCTCAAACAAAACCTGAGAAACACCCTATTAGAAAAACATTAGGCGATTTTAGGACGAAAAACAAAGAGCTTACACATAAACAGCACAATCGCTACCAGCTTTGTAATGGAGCACTTGTGGTGAGGACTCTGTGGTAGCTGAACTCTGAGTATGTGGAAATGCCAGAGAAGACTCTATTTTGGGTAGAAAAAATGCTAATTTAGCAAAGCCAGAGATTAGAACCAAATGGTTTTATGTTAGTTAGTCTGTTGGGTGCAACTGATGCAGGAACTATTGCTTGAGTCCGAAAGACTCGATGGATGTGTCATGTTTCATTTACTGTTTACAAGCTTCGGGTCAGTTTGATTTTTTTAAAAGAAATTAATAGTTTTATTCAGTGAGGATTCATAAAACTGATCAAAAGTGACAGTAAAGACATTTAAAATGTTATAAAAGATAATCATAAATGTTTCTTGAGCAGCAGATCATCATATTAGAATGATTTCTGAAGGATCATGTGACACTGAAGACTGGAGTAATGATGCTGAAAATTCACAGGAATAAATTACACTTTACTATATATTCATATAGAAAACAGCTGATTTACATTGGAATAATATTTCACCGTTTTTACTGTATTTTTGATCAAATAAATGCCGCTTTGGAGAGCAGAAGAGACTCTCGAAACATTAAAAAAATCATATGAACCCTAAACGTTTGAACGGTAGTATACCAACGTTGCCTACAGTTTCTTTGGAAAAATAAAAATAAATAATACAAAAATTGATGTACATTAATAATATAGAGCTTTAAAATTAATGTAGACAGCATAAGTCAGAAAATCTGGTCTCTGAAAATGAAATGTCAGGCAGACTTTGCTCTCCTGGAGAGTTTCTCTTCTGAAATCATATGAGATCTGTTTCTCAATCTCATGGCTGTCCAGCAGAAACAGTTGAGATGAAAGATCTTTGTGATTTTCTGTGTGTCTGGAGTCCTCAGGCACCTTTTTCTGCTTAAGAGTGTGTTTATTATGAATTGGCCGCATTATAAATAGCAGCTTTATCCAGAATCATTTCTGCACTTAAACTCGTTATTTTCAGCCGTGGCAGTAGGACTTGGATGTCACGCTTAAGGTTTGGATGATTCATGAAAGGCGAAATATTCTGACTTCACATTTTCTCTATGCCATGAGGTAGCTGCAGAACGAACATCTGGCAAACCACAGTCATTTAACTAACAGCACCAAAACTATAAAAACCAGCGAGCTTGTGTTTGTCACCTAATACGTTTTCAGAAGGGTTTTAGCTGCGAGAAGTTACTTTTATTGATTTCATCAGCTAAATATGACACCATATATGTATGTTCAAGTTGCATTCAAAAGCCACGTCTCTTCATTCTGAATGGTAGTGCGACGCGTTATTTGGGAACGAAGAGCTGTTGAGAGTGTTCTCGTCTTCTGTGTTCTACTTTTTTCACGTTTATTCCCTGTTAAATAGGCATCTGCTGTTATTTTCTTCCTTAGCAGTCCAATTTTGGTTCTGCTGAAAGAGAGAGAGTAAAAAAAGGGAAAATAAACAAGCTTAACCTTTGGAAATCTGGAGTGAATTAGCAGCTCTTCTCTTACAGTTGTTCTCTGTTGAAAATTTAGTAAGGTGCTTTTTGATTGGGTGATAATCTTATTTTTCCTTCCCAGATCATTTCAGGTTTTCCTGTTGTTTTTTCTTATTTTAATAATTGCACTGAACCTATACATGTAGTCATTATGACTCGTGTCCATTAATCTAATATCACAGATCTTTACTGTATCATGGTAGAATCTCAGTAGTTTTTCTGTAATAGATTTTTAACGAATGAATCATTTCCCTGTTTTTCCCTCAGTCTGTTTGGCATATCTCCTGTGGTTCAGACGGACTGCTCCCACACCTGGATGTTCAGAGTGAACCCTGACCTGCAGTGGCACCACTTTGTCAATCCCATCATGCTCTTAGTGCTGTATTACACTCTGGCCACACTCATCCGCCTTTGGCTGCAGGAGTCAGAAGACGTGGTCAGATTACAGTCTGAGTTTTTTCTTCAGTATTCTGTTTCACTTATTCATTGGATTACGAAAGTAAAATAAGTTTTGAACACTGATTTATGTTGTGCCTTTTCCTCATATATAGTCAAAGTGCCCCTATTATGCTATTTTCAAGGTTCCTAATGTAGTTTTGTTTTCTTCTACAACAGGTTCACGTTCATCCGAGGTCAAAAACACTTTCATGTTCTCATAATATCCACTGCAGCATCAGCTCTTTTCTCACAGTGTCTGAAACGCTTCGATCAAAGATTCGGTCTCTCTAAACCCCCGCCTCTCTGAGAGCTGCTCTGCTCTGATTGGTCAGAAACCAAACGCTCATTATCATATCTGAATCTCAGCTCTTGATTTACAGTGATACGAACAGTAACGATGGCGTCGGTTTTACCGTATCAATCTCATCAAAAAAACAGCGTCTTCTCGACATGAACAACATGAACCAAACTCTTCCAGTCTCAGATACAACTACTGTGATTGAGGGCGGGGCAAAGAGACGCTGTTCAGCCAATGAAGACCAGAGGCGGGGATTATGCAAATTAGTTACAAACCTACATAGGCTCAGCAGGAAGTGAGACTGAATCTGACGACTCGATTCAGTTCAGAATCACTTCTTTCTTTTGACACACAATAACTCCGTTCATCTGCACTTTGATCTTTGAAACTTTGCAGACCTTTTACACTGATATATTACACACAGAAATATCTGAAAAGCATAATAGGGGCACTTTAAAGGGAAATTTTAATGTATATATATAATGATGGTACATTTCTGTAACAAATATGACTGTGACTCATCAACAGCAGGACAAAGAGAAAGAGGGAGAGGTCGAGGGAGGAGAGGAACCAGAATCTCCTGAAAGCAATAATGCCGTTTACACTGCGGACAAGAAAAGGCAGCTGTGGCGAATGGCACGCTATCGCACAGATGAGAGAAATGTAGGAGTCTGCGTCTCTCCATCAAACACTTTTACATAATTACATTTCACTCATTTTCACTTTTACTATTACAATCTTCCACATTTAAGCATTTAAATTGCTTGTTTGTCTAGCAAACACATGCATGCCACATATATATTGTGATATATAGATCATGAATTGTTCTTTTGCATTTTTCAGCTGCTCACCACACAAGATGGCTACAGCTCACCCGAGGTCTGTGTTTCAGATCAAACATCATCTCCTGATAACCGTAGACTGTTACTTGAGGCTGTCAGTAATGAAAGCAGTGTCAATACTGTGAGGTTAAAGCGCTTCTGAACTCTCTCAGGTATTGATTGTCACATCTAATGGAGCTTCGCTGGACTTCACGTCAGTCGCTCATGAGAATGGACCAAAGTCTGTGGAGCTCTACTCAACCCCTCATTATAAACCAGGCCAGCCTGAGCCTGAACCACGTACGTCTGCCAATCCCCTGTCCTGTGACGAAATGGGTGGCTTAGAGTTTATGGGGTGAAAGTTCAGCCAAATGATTTCCAGAAAAAAACTGACAAGACTTTTTTTGTCCAAACAAGATTCAATAAGTTGCAAAAACGTTTTTGTAATTAAACAATGTTGTCTTATTTTCCAGTAAAGTTGCTTCAGATGCAAAATGGCAACAAAAAAATGTGTGTATATATACAGTATATATATTCTATATTTTGATGTATAGAATATATATATATATACACACACTCATACATGCACATATATACAGTATGTATGGTGTAAAATGGTGTAAAATTAATTGAAATCTATTCTGTGAAAACAGTATCTTGCACAGTTTTGCTTCTAAATTAAATATCTGTGGTTTATAAGTGTATAGATATATTTACTTAAAAAACAAGACAAAAATGCTGATTATGATTTGTGGTTGTGGTGTACATAAATTTGCAGTGGAAAAGGATTTGATCCACCACATACATAGTCTCACAGTTTTGCCATAAACATCTGCACTCTTAAATATTTCTCATACATTTCGAGAAGTTTTTTTTTTCTCTTCAATTCTTGGAAATGCTGTCCAAATTTTCCAGATATATGCAGGAAAAGCCCCCATTCATGTTCAAGGACTAAGTTATTAGATGATTCACAGCGTTTGATGGCCATCAACCTCCTTTTTCTTAGAACACATGCTTCTTTTTCAGAGAAAATGGACTGCGGCGTTTACAAGATCGACTCGACGTATGTTGAGCTTTCCGAGGTTCCCCAGTCGTTTGGTGTTGTTCGTGTGAACTCGGCGGTGAAGGCCTTCAGGTTTATCATGAAACAGAGCTACATCTGCGCCCTCATTGCAATGATGGTGAGTCCTGCATGACAGTCCTCCCTTTCAGTAGCCGTGTTAGACCCCCTGTTCAGCGCTCGACCGCCCGCACCTGCTTTCCTTGCGTGGCCAATTTGGTCATTACCCATGACAAGGTAAATGTGTACCATGTGCACAAACTTTCTTCTTGGGTTCATGCAAAATGGAGGTCACCTGCTGGTGATCTTTGAGATGTGATGCAGTAAAGTACGGTTGGATCTCACGTGCCTCATTCATTTAAAGACATTATTTTAAATGTGAAGATTGTTTATGTTAAAATACATTTTCTTAACTCAGATTATTGTTCACTGACTACTATTAGTATGCCATTCATGGGTTTATCTCCCCCAAAAGTGTAAACATTGAGCTTCCCAGCCATCATCTAATCAGCATCCGCTCAGATCCGTCAATCACTTTCCAGCTCAACCTATACCTATAGTTTGGGGCGTGGCTACTGTAGGAGGCTGAGAGTTTGGGGCGTGGCTACTGTAGGAGGCGGAGCCAGAGGGAGTTTAGCCGGTTTGACTGACGGTTTTGACTGAATTGTGGTTCGTCATGTCAATAATGCATCCGGTGCAGATACATTATTTGTATTTCTGCTAGGTGCCACTTGTGTCACAGAAACTACATACTTCACATTTGAGTCTTGTGTAAAAATTCAGTATTTTCCCCTCTGAACTTCCCTCCAGGCTTGGAGCATCACGTACGTGAGCTGGCTGACCTTCGTCTTCCTCATCTGGTCGTGTACTCTGTGGATGGTGAGGGACCGGAGGAAATATTCAATGATCACCTCTCCATTCATGGTGTTTTATGGGAACTTGCTCATCATCCTGCAATACATCTGGAGCTTTGAGTCACTGCAGCCGGTGCCTGGGCTCTTCCTGAAGAAAGAAGTGCCCTTCCGGGAACTGGGATCTAAAGTAAGACCAGTTTATGGGTTTTGTTTATGTGCGTCTATGTGTTTGTTTAAAGTCAGCATGAAACGGTAGTTGCGCTAGTCTTTTCTGCAATCTTTCTGCATTCGATGGAGAGCGTGGCGAATGTAGTACGTCCAGATTGCATTCATACTAGCGGTCTCAAAGTAATTACTTATTCAGAATAAGTACTCAAAACATGCACCTACTCAAGAGAGTATGCGATTTTAGACGCAGCCACAGGCTCTTGTGAATGAATGATCTTATTGATTGACTTGAATGATATGAAGTGTGTTTGTGTCTACAGACTCTGTGCCTCCTCAGTTTCTGGCTGTTGGTGAGACAGTTTTTGACTGAGAGGAGAGAGAGACAGACAGATGAAACGCAGCTGTCTGACGTCAAGGTGGAGGGACGCACACTTGGTGAGAGAGAGAGACAGTCAGTCCACCTGTACAGAAACAACTGTCAATGATCGTATCAATAACTAGCATTTCCATCGGCTATAAAAACTTTTTCTCCAAAAATCCTTGGGTGGAAACTTGGCGATAGTTAATATATTAACTATACAATATAACTAGCAGCGGAAGGCCCTAATGGTGCACACTATTCACAAGATTGTTAACTACAAAGACAGCTGTGATGATATTGAACTCTTTCTGCATACGAGTGTGTGTTTGTGTGTGTGTGTGTGTTGTAGAGGGGTTGGAGGACGAGGCCGGCGGACACCGAGAGATGATGGACGTGTTGGGCAGCACAGTCATGGCCATGCTCAACAAATACTGGATCTACATCTGTGGAGGAATGTTCTTCTTCGTTAGCTTTGAGGGACGCATCGTCATGTACAAGATCATTTACATGATGATGTTTCTTTTCTGCGTAGCACTTTATCAGGTTTGTGTTGCTCAGCATTACTTCTGAAGCACAATAACTGACAACAGCCTGATTATCACTGGAGTGATTACAGATAACACACACTGAAGTGCTGTTTTATGTTAATGACAGTAAGAAACACATTAAAGTGATTATTAGACCGTAATCAATGTGGAGTTTGTTTGTTTGTTTTTGTTATGTCTACTTTATATTTTGTTTGTTGTTTTGTTTTGTCTACTGTCTTTTTCTTTGTCATCTCTTTGCTTTTTCTATCATCTATTATTTATTTGTTTATCCTTTGTTTTGTTTGTCTATCATCTATTTGTTTTTTTATTATCATCCTTTTGTTTGCTTGTTTGTTTGTTTGTCTATCAGCTATTTTTGGTTTATCCATTTGTTTGTTTTGTTTGTCTATCCTTTTGTTTTTGGTTTGTTTATCATCCGTTTGTTTTTATTTGTCTATCATCTATTTGTTTTTTTGTTTGTTTGTTTATCATCCTTTCATTTGTTTGTTTGTTATATCAGCCATTGTTGGTTTATCATCCATTTGTTTATTTTGTTTGCCTATCATCTATTTGTTTTTGTTTGTTTATCATCCGTCTGTTTTTGTTTGTCTATCATCTATTTGTTTATTGTTTGTTTATCATCCATTTGTTTGTTTTTGATTGTCTATCATCTTTTTGTTTTTTGTTTGTTTATCATCCGTCTGTTTTTGTTTGTCTATCATCTTTTTGTTTTTGTTTTCTTTATCACGTTTTGTCTGTCTCGTCTATTTGTGTTTTGTTTGTTTATTGTCCTTTTTTGTTTGTCTATTATCTATTTGTTTTTGTTCATTTATCATCCGGCTGTTTTTGTTTGTCTGTCATCTTTTGTTTTTGTTTTATTTATCATATGTTTTGTTTGTCTCGCCTATTTGTGTTTTGTTTGTTTATCATCCTTTTTTGTTTTGTTTGTCTATCATCTATTTGTTTTTCTGTTCATTTATCATCTGTCTGTTTTTGTCTATCCTTTTGTTTTTGGTTTGTTTATCATCCGTTTGTTTTTGTTTGTCTATCATCTATTTGTTCTGTTTGTTTATCATTCTTTTGTTTATTTTGTTTGTCTATCAGCTATTTTTGGTTTATCATCCATTTGTTTGTTTTGTTTGTCTATTATCTATTTGTTTTGTTTTTTGTTTATCATTCATCTGTTTGTATTTGTCTATCATCTATTTGTTTTTGTTTGTTTTTCATCCATTTGTTTGTTTTGTTTGTCTATTTGTTTTTTGTTTGTTTATCATGAATTTGTTTTTGTTTGTCTCATCTATTTGTTTTTGTTTGTTTATCTTATATTTGTTTTGTTTGTCTCATCTGTTTGTTTTTGTTTATCATTAATTTGTTTGTTTTGGTCTTCTGTCTGTCTGTAGCTGCACATATCATTGTAATTAAAGCCAGTTAACGTATTGTTTGTCTCTTGTTTCAGTTGCACTATGAGCGGTGGCGATGGATGTTGAAGTATTTCTGGATGTCAGTGGTGGTCTACACCATGCTGGTGCTTATACTGGTCTACACATTCCAGTTCGAGTCCTCCATAAATGTGTGGTCCAACATGACTGGCATGAGCAAAGAGAAGTATGCATTTAAGACGTCTCCTATATAGACTAATATTTGTGCAGTTATGATCCATCGTCTGATGTTTTTACACTATGACAGATGTTGGTGTCGTAACTGAGCTCATCATCTGTGCAGGCTGGAAGATCTCGGTCTGGAGAAATTCTCGGTTCCTGTTCTGTTCACACGGATCTTCATTCCCACTTCTTTCCTGCTGGTTTGTATCCTGCATCTGCACTACTTCCACGAGCGCTTCCTGGAGCTCACCGACATCAAATCTGTGGCTGACAAACAGAAGAGCACTATCTCCAGGTACAGTGCTGCTCGTTTAAATCACAAAATGAAAGTATTCACCACCGTCAAGATGCATCTTACGGTTGTTGTGGATGGGCGTCTATGGGCTTTGCACATCTGGCCTCTGCAGCTGTTTCCCTATTCTTCTTTACAGAGCTGCTCAAACTCAGACTGGAGATTGTGAGTTGACAGCCTTTTTCAAGTCCAGCCTTACGTTCTCAGTTGGACTGAGATCTGGACTTGGACTCCAGGAAATTAATAATGTTCCTTCTAAAGCATTCCTGTGACGCTGGAAGCTTTAGCGTCATGTTTGGGGTCATTGTGTTGCTGAAAAACAGATCTTCTTCCAAGTTGCAGACTCCATAAGGTCTTCCGCCAGGATTTCCCCAGAGTAAATAATCCTGCCAACAACAAACAGCAGGGATTGTGTGTTTCTGATAATGTGCAGGTCACCTGATGGCCAGAAGGCTTGGTTTTGATCTCATCAGTAGACCTGTCACGATCATTCGTTTTTTGGTTACGATTACGATTGTATTGCATTGATTTGATTCTGTTTTGTTCATGTTTCATATATATATATATATATGTATAATAAAAATGATATAATATAATAAAAACTTTAATGCTGTAAAAAATTAATATTTACTTAATTATTTAAAATATTATTATTAATTATAATATAATAATAATAATAATAATAGCTTTTTATTATTATTATTATTATTATTATTTATTCTGGGAAAAAAAAATACTGTTTAATACTTTTTGTCTCTCCGCTCTTGGTTTTTAATTGGGTAAAAATGAATGTGATCAGTGCATGGTTTCATCATTAATATCCTCTTCACACGTAAACAGATGATTTTCCTCGATTTTCAGGCTGGTCCATCTGGATGGCAGTCTGGTGGATATCTCCATGGTCAAACCTACGCTCAACTCCAGCGTAAACGAGGAGGAGGTTGAGGAGAGAGTAGACCTGGAGAAAGAGGAAGAGCATCTTAAACAACTGGACGAGGAGGAGATTTCTGAGCCACACGTCATTTCTGAAAGCTACACCTGCCAGATGATGCCAGATCCAGTGCCAGAGCAGGGATCAGGTAGATTTGACCTTCAGATTTTGTTTTTTTCCAGGAACGAACTGGTTGAGTTAGTTAGTAGTGTGTTGAAACTGGCGGTTATGGTAAGGGGCGGGACATTTCCCAAAAACCAATCACAACACACCGCTCCAGCCGACCAATCAGAGCACATTGTGCTTTTCAGAAGGAGGGGCTTCATAGAGACAGGAACTAAACAGAGCGTTACTGACAGACTGGGAAGAGAGGAGCTGAACAATGGAGAATATGAGGAAAATAATCAACATTCAATCTAGTAGAGCCCAAAAACAACATCAAGACTTTGATAAAGGGCATATATCTTTAAAATAAGAAAATAAACACCTTTTATACATATTCATGTTCATTTAAAAGTAAAACCGCAGCATATCCCTGCAGATGGTGTTATTTAAGCATATTAAATTAAATTACAAGGCCAAATATTACTTTATATCCTGGCTTGAATGAAACGCACTATAAAAATCTGAATTCATATCGGTTGCTCTGATTGTAGCAATACAACTGGAAGAGGTTTTTATTGGCCTGACGGGGCGGGACAGGGCCAGCAGAATAAACAGAGCGGGATAAAAATGTCTAGACTTGTTTAATGTGTAAACACTTTTACAGTCGGGCGTGAGGAAGAGCCGATGTGCTGTCTTTCACACCGTTGTATTAAATTCCTGCTTATAAATGGACTGAATGAAGACTATATACTTACAAAATCTTTCAGAAAAGGAAATATGCATTTGATTTCCAAACATTTCCCTCTATATATGAAAGTTTTGAGAGCTAATTTATGCTTTTGTTTTTCATTTCTATTTTCTGTAGCAGCTGTGTGTGGTTACACATTCCACAACAGGTCAAACTTTGGTTTTCTAAACTCTTGTTACTCAAACACTTGTGCTTTATGTATTTCATGTCGCTGTGATTCATCTGCGGGTGTCTGTTTTATGACTGTTTTGAGATTGGAAATATTTTCACCATTATTGGCTGTTTTGTGGAGCTCCCTGAAATGTTTCAGCACAGCTCCTGCGTCGTAATGTTGACAGATGGCTCTCTGAGTGTTGCTGTGGACAGGGACATTATTTTACTGTTACTCCTGGATCCAGCTGACTGCTTCAAAACCTCCCTTCCCAAAAATGTCTGCTGAATGTTTTCTGGTCATGTTCACAGTGGGTGTGTTACTTTCACACAGTGCAGACCTGCCTTATTTTAGTAGTGTTTTATATACTATTGTAGTATTTATTCATATCTTGAATTAGTTTTTATTTTTAAATTTTTAGATTTAATTTTAATTTAAATGTCAGTAATTGTATGTATTATATATATATATATATATATATATATATATATATATAATACATACAATTGCTGACATTTAAATTAAAATTAGATTAGATTAGATTAGATTCAACTTTATTGTCATTGCACATGTAAGGTACAAGGCAACGAAATGCAGTTAAAATGCACTTGAAGTGCATCATCTGGGTATTTAAAGTGCTCTCTCAGTGGGAACACACTATTTTCATTATTTTTACTATAAAATGGCTTAGAATAGTGTGTAAGAATGCAAATTTGGGACGCACTTTCAGTCTTTAGAGTAGCAATTTTGAATCTTAATTTTGGAGTGAGTCATTCCTGAATATTTCATGTCAATTTACTAAACGTTCAAAAGTCATATGGGATTAACTTGGTACATTTTTTGTCTAGTATTAAGCATGATCTTTAAAGGGGACCCTTTACACAAGATGTAATATCAGTCTCTGGTGTCCCCAGAATGTGTCTGTGAAGTTTCAGCTCAAAATCCCCCACAGATCATTTATTATAGCTTGTCAAATTTGCTCCTATTTGGGTGTGAGCAAAAACACGCCATTTTTGAGTGTGTCCCTTTAAATGCAAATGAGCTGCTTTCCAGAAGAGGGCGGAGCTTTAACAGCTCAACAACAACAAAGCTGGAGAATCTCACGCAGCCAAAATGAGGATTGTCAGTAACGGTGTTCAGCCTTACATTGTTCAAACCGGAGTCGACACTGATGGAGAGACTCAGGAAGAAGTTACAACTTTTAGACGTTTCTGAATGGTTAGTGGATAAATTTATGTAGTTGCTGTGGAGTTGATTCAACTCATCCACTAGCATGTGCCGTCATGTTAATCTTTTGTGTTGAATTGATCCTCGTTTGTGAAGCAGTCCGGTGTAAAATGACGGCATGACAACAACACTCTACTACAACAACTCTTCCTCTTCTCTAAAGCAGCCCAACATGGCCCCGCCCCCTTTGTTGCGTGTTCTCGGGGGCGGGGTTTATGTAAATTTTAGGGTTAGTGATGTCACTAACCCAGGAAGAAGCTCGTTGTAGTCCCTACCAGCCATTTGTTGTAGTCCTTAAAAAGAGAATTCTTTAAAAGAAAATATCTCTCTTTGCATTGAACTTTGAGTGTCGTAACTTTACAGATGTTGTTTATGATCAAACAGCAACATTACACACTAACTAAAGTTAAAGAAGTGAAATCATAATCAACCACCGCTTTAACAATGCATGTTTTGTTTTTTCTTCTGAAGAGCTGAAGAATAAATGGCATCTGGTGGTGGAGCGTCTGACGGTGCTGTTCCTGAAGTTCCTGGAGTATGTGCAGAAGCTGCAGCTCTTCATCTGGTGGCTGCTGGAGCTTCACATCATCAAGATCGTCTCCTCCTACATCATCTGGGTCTCAGTCAAAGAGGTGAACATTGTTTAATAGTCAGTGGTGATTATTTTGTCAGGTGTGTAAAGCGTTGTTCATCAGCAGAAACGTGTTGTTTTCAGGTGTCGCTGTTTAACTATGTGTTTCTGGTGAGCTGGGCCTTCGCGCTCCCTTTCAGTCAGTTCAGACCGCTGGCATCCAGCGTCTGCACCATCTGGACCTGCGTCATCATCGTCTGCAAAATGCTGTACCAGCTGACTTCCATTAACCCTTCCACATACTCAAAAACCTGCAATATGGTGAGAAACTTGCACTCCTCTGTACATGTGTGAGATGGAGATGCTCATCTCACTGTCTCTGCTTCTCTCCTCAAGACTGATAACTACACAGAGGCTCAGAGGATGGACATGAACAAGTCTCTTCTCTACAGCGGTCCGGTGGATCCAGCCAACTGGATCGGTCTCAGGAAATTCTCTCCATTACTGGAGAATCTGAGGGTACGTACAAACTCAACAATACACAACACACATGCTTAGTGTCTAAAAGTAATGTTCTGGAGACATCTGCCAATGGTGATCTGAGCATAAATATTTCTTACCAGCCATAAAAAAAAATATTTTGCATTATTATTATTAAAAACAAATTGTCTATTTATTTATTTGTTTGTTTGTTTCAAGCCGTTCTTAATAGTTACAGCTATTGGCAAGTATTACATTATGCCAATTTATACTTCATTTGGCACTTGTGGTTGTTAAAAGTGAAGTAAGTTTTTTTATATTAAAATACATTCTCTTAACTCAGTTTATTGTTCATTGACTAATATTAGTATGCCATTAATGGGTTTATCTCCTCCATTGAGCCTCTCAGGCACCATCTAAACATTGAGAGCACCCGCTCAGATCCGTCAGTCACTTTCCAGCTCAACCTATAGCGAGAGTTTGGGGCGTGGCTACTGTAGCAGGCTGAGAGTTTGGGGTGTGGCTACTGTAGCAGGTTCAGAGTTTGGGGCGTGGCTACTGTAGCAGGATGAGAGTTTGGGGCGTGGCTACTGTAGCAGGCTGGGAGTTTGGGGCGTGGCTACTGTAGCAGGATGAGAGTTTGGGGCGTGGCTACTGTAGCAGGTTGAGAATTTGGGGCGTGGCTATTGCAACAGGCTGAGAGTTTGGGGCGTGGCTACTGTAGCAGGCTGGGAGTTTGGGGCGTGGCTACTGTAGCAGGATGAGAGTTTGGGGCGTGGCTACTGTAGCAGGTTCAGAGTTTGGAGCGTGGCTACTGTAGCAGGTTGAGAATTTGGGGCGTGGCTATTGCAACAGGCTGAGAGTTTGGGGCGTGGCTACTGTAGCAGGCTGGGAGTTTGGGGCGTGGCTACTGTAGCAGGTTGAGAATTTGGGGCGTGGCTATTGCAACAGGCTGAGAGTTTGGGGCGTGGCTACTGTAGCAGGATGAGAGTTTGGGGCGTGGCTACTGTAGCAGGCTGAGAGTTTGGGGCGTGGCTACTGTAGCAGGATGAGAGTTTGGGGCGTGGCTACTGTAGCAGGTTGAGAATTTGGGGCGTGGCTATTGCAACAGGCTGAGAGTTTGGGGCGTGGCTACTGTAGCAGGATGAGAGTTTGGGGCGTGGCTACTGTAGCAGGATGAGAGTTTGGGGCGTGGCTACTGTAGCAGGTTGAGAGTTTGGGGCGTGGCTACTGTAGCAGGTTGAGAATTTGGGGCGTGGCTATTGCAACAGGTTGAGAGTTTGGGGCGTGGCTACTGTAGCAGGTTGAGAGTTTTGGGCGTGGCTACTGTAACAGGCTGAGAGTTTGGGGCGTGGCTACTGTAGCAGGTTGAGAGTTTGGGGCGTGGCTACTGTAACAGGCTGAGAGTTTGGGGCGTGGCTACTGTAACAGGCTGAGAGTTTGGGGCGTGGCTATTGTAACAGGCTGAGAGTTTGGGGCGTGGCTACTGTAACAGGCTGAGAGTTTGGGGCGTGGCTATTGTAACAGGCTGAGAGTTTGGGGCGTGGCTATTGTAACAGGCTGAAAGTTTGGGGCGTGGCTACTGTTGCAGGCTGGGAGTTTGAGTCTGTCTACACCCAATCAGTTTTGGTGCGTCATGTCAGTAATGCATCCAGTGCAGATACGTTGGATGGGTTTATTATAAGCGAGATGCTTGCATTCTGTCTCAACAGAGTGTTAGTTACTCAGTTATTACTCATGACATATAGCAACACAGCTAAAAGTATTCCTAATATGTTGGACCTTTTATTGAAAGTAGCCTACTCTTTTACCTGTTGAGACAATCCTTCACAAGCACCTGTGAGAGCTGTGTTTGTGATGTGGGGGGAGGTGCAATGCGCGGAAGGGACATTTGAAAGATTATGCTTTATTATTGTAATTCCTCTGGTGTCACAGAAACGACATACTTCACCTTTAATTTTGAACCCTGCATACACTCTTACACACTTTGGTATCGTCATTAACCTTTTGTTTTTTTTCCCGCACAGAATAACTTATTGATGCTGGCATTATTGGCGTTTGAGGTGACAATTTACCGTCACCAGGATTTCTACCGTATGAAAAACAACCTCACCCCTCCAGTCACAAGAACCATTTTTCATAACATCACGCGCCACCATTTGGACGACGGCATCATCAACTGTGCCAAATATTTCATCAACTACTTCTTCTACAAATTTGGTCTTGAGGTAATTCATCAATATGTTAATCAATGATTAAATACACTACCCTTTAAAAGTTTGGGATCAGTAAGATTTTTAATGTTTCTGAAAGAAGTTTCTTCTGCTCACCAATTTGATCAAAAACACAGTAAAAACAGTGAAATATTATTCCAATGTAAATCAGCTGTTTTCTATGTGAATATATAGTAAAGTGTAATTTATTCCTGTGATCAAAGCTGAATTTTCAGCATCATTACTCCAGTCTTCAGTGTCACATGATCCTTCAGAAATCATTCTAATATGATGATTTGATGCTCAAGAAACATTTATGATTATTATCAATGTTGAAAACAGCTTCATATTTCTGTGAAAACCATCATACATTTTATTTTCCCAGGATTCTTTGATGAATAGTTCAAAAGTTCAATATTTTGTACCATTATAAATGTCTTTACTGTCAGTTTTGACCTCCTTGCTTAAAAAAAATAAATAAAAAAAAACCTTACTGACCCCAAGCTTTTGAACGGCCATTTAAAATCTGATGTTGAAATAGTGGATATGTTCCTAGATTAATAACTGTTGATCCTGGAGCAACACTACTGTCAGATTGTAGGGATTGGTTTAGGATAAGGCTCAGGGCTGGAGTTAGGACTATGTTTGATTGATCCAGGAACATGTCCTACTTGGCAAAATCATGTTGGCCCTTTTAGAGGCCAGTTTTTGTTTTGTCCAGACACTGATCAGTCTCCCGTCCCACTGGATGATCTCTAATATATTATCTGCTGAAGCTCAGATTGCTAACACACTGTTGAGACAGATAAACCACAATATAGTGTTAATGGATCAGGGATATGTGATGGATATTGAATTTTAATTTGTGTGCAGTGATACTATCAAATGTAGCCATTATTATCCTAATTTGAAATGCTTGTCTGAATGTTGCTGCTCCAGACCTGTTTTCTGTTAGCGGTGAATGTGATCGGCCAGAGGATGGATTTCTATGCCATGCTGCACGCGTTCGGTCTGATTGCGGTGATGTATCAGCGTAGGAGGAAAGCCATCGCCCACGTCTGGTCCAAGTATTGCTGCTTCCTGGCCTGCATGCTCGCCTTCCAGTACCTGATGTGCATCGGCATCCCTCCTGCTGCCTGCACAGGTGAGTGACTGAAGGATTCTTTTGAGTGTGACTGTCTTTTCCTCTCTATTGTGCCGTATATCTGAGTGAAACACTTCAGGAACAAGAACAAATGTAGGGCGGGGCTTGATTTTGTCTGTGTGGAATTGATTGGATGGTTGTGGTTTGCTATTGGTGGATCTCATGTGAGTGACAGGTTGCCCCGCCCTCGTCATCAGAGAAGAGAAGAGATGCTGCAAGAGGGAGGAGAAGATATTCTGATTCAAGATTACCAGAACATGAATTTAACACAATAATGATGATGTGCAGCGATAAATCGTTTAGAATAAACACTGAAATATTATATTTAAAAGTTCAATTAAGAGTCATCCATTTCATGGTGACTTTAAGGTAAGTTCCAAGATGACCGTGACTATATTTCTGTCTCTGTTTTGGGTTCAGATTATCCGTGGAGACACCCGTCCTCCAGCATGGACTCCAACGTCATCAAGTGGCTCTACTTCCCAGACTTCCACACCAAACCCAACTCCCTCTTCCTCCTCTGTGAGTAATGACATTACCAGATGGGCAAATTTGTGTTGAAATTAAATAACTAAAACTAAATAGATGTGATGTGAGAATAAAATGTTTTAAAGTGTCTTGAAACATAAACGTTTTTTAAGAGGTCTTCAGTTTGGGAATGGAACAGGAATAGGAATGCAGCCTAATGTGATTTTCAAACCTCAAAAGGTGATGATTTAAATATGAGCGCTGTACGATTCACAGTAAAAACACAGTGCTGTTGTGTTGACAGGCTCGCGGTTTCACAATCAGTGAATACTGTGCATTAATGCAAATGATCGCTTATGATCCACTATTGTTGAATTATGACAGTGTTTATATTGTAATATGTTGTAGATTGTTTTAGAGAGTATATTTTATCTCCCTCTTCTTTTGAATGAGCAGCTGGCAATAGTAAAGCTTTTCAAAATAAGAGTCCCAGGCCATTTTGGGCTTGTTTATAATTAAAAGTCTCACATAATGCATAAAGTTCTTGTTTATTTCCTGGTTGTGATTGGTATTTTGGTTACACAATAAACTGGCATTTAATTCAGCATAAACTCGTGTGGCTTCTGTCTGAATAAAAAAAAAAAACACACACAACAAAATGACTAGAAACAGAAAATATGAAAATGAGATTGACCTGTTTGTCTGTGTGTAGATGACTTCATGCTGCTGCTGTGCGCGTCGCTGCAGGGCCGTGTGTTTGAGGAGGAGAGCGTGACGGCCGTGCAGCTGCTGGCCGGTGATAATGTGGAGATCTGTCGAGATCTGGACGCCGCCAGCTTCAGCCAGCACAACCCTGTGCCTGACTTCATCCACTGCAGGTCAGCCTGTGACCTATGACCTTCACAAATACAGTTCTATATTGATTCTATATTATATTCCAGACCCTTTTTTATTTCATGTTTTGAACTTTTGAAATACTTTGAAACGTCCAAAAACAACATTATGGATTTGTATTTGTCATATAAACCGTTGATTCTCAAAAAAGGGCTGCAGAATGACAAACGTTTTTAATTAATTATATTAAAATAATATAACTTGACTAAAATGCTAAAAAAAACACACATCATATTTCTTTTGTTTTCCCCCTCTAACTATTGTTTTTATTCAAGAACATGGTTCTTGAAACTTCATTTTTCAACACTCCCAGTTTCTATTATCTTTGTCATAATTACAGGTGAATAACGATCCATGTTCGTCACATGCACAGCTTGGTCAGTGATTAAAATCAGCATACGCCACATATATTACTGCGCTTATGAGTTTAACTGCATCAGTTTGATCAAATTATTGTGTTTACTTTAAGTAATGTTTCCTAAATCTCATGAGAATGGCATTAAACGTCGTTAAATGAGGACCTCGAGGAAGTTAAAACCTAAAGCAGCTCTAATACTCGTACTAGTTTTACTGCCGGCCCAGAATACACTTCAACTGTAATCACATGGTGACTTGTTCAAACCTGCAGTCTTAGTTTGTGGTCTCAGGATCAGCTGAGCTTCCTCTGCTTGTTATTGTAGAGTAAACGAGACGATGATTAGTGATTCTCGATCAGGACAGCACAGTTCATCTCTGAACTCATCCATCAGCTCTTCTGCTGCTTCAGCCAGTCCAAACACTTAGAAATGATGATGGTGATGAAGGAATTTGGAGATTTTGAGCTCTTAATGATGCCTGTCTGCTGCTCTGATCGTAATGAATTTAATGGATATCAAGTGCGGTCAGCTTTTCCACTTCTTCATCGTTATACTTATTATTATAGTTGCACGTTCCAATAAATCCAATTAAAGAACTAATGTGATACGAGTAATTCTGGGGGAACCAGGACTGCTGTTACGGTTGCACTTTATTTTACAGTACTGGTTAATATAAGGTGACTACAGGGGGTTAAGGTTAGGTTTAGGGGTGGGTTCAGGGTTAGTACCTCATCATTACCCGGTTTTTACATAGAATGTACATAGGGAACAGACGGTAAAATAAAGTGCTAGCGCTGTTACATTCAGAAGTTTTGTGGTTGAACGTAACAGGGCTGTAGGTCAGATGAAATGGCCAATAACAGCCTCACCTAGCAAATATCATCATATCACTCCACAATATTTACAGTCACTTTATGCCAAAGACAATATTTTACTCTGAGCTAAACTTTTGAGCCTGACTAGACCAATATTACAGTAAATCTATGAAAATACTAATAGCTATTCACTGCCATTTTTTTAATGTTTTTGAAAGAAGTTTTTTCTGCTCGTTTGATCAAAAATACAGTAAAAACAGTGAAATATTATTCCAATGTAAAACAGATGTTTTCTATGTGAATATATAGTAAAGTGTAATTTATTCCTCAGAATTTTCAGCATCATTATTCCAGTCTTCAGTGTCACATGATCCTTCAGAAATCATTCTAATATGATGATCTGCTGCTCAAGAAACATTTATGATTATTATCAGTGTTGAAAACAGTTCATATGTTTGTGGAAACTGAGATACATCACTTTTGATCAGTTTATTGCTGAATAAAAGTATTAATTTATTAAAAAAAACAAACAAAAAAATCATGCTGACCCCAAACATTTGAACAGTAGTATACAAGTATGATCTGTGAAAGGATCTCTGTGGTCTTTGCAGGTCGTATTTGGATATGCTGAAGGTCATCATGTTCAGCTACCTGTTCTGGTTCGTCCTGACCATCATCTTCATCACGGGCACCACTCGCATCAGCATCTTCTGTATGGGTTACCTGGTCGCCTGCTTCTACTTCCTGATTTTTGGGGGCGAGCTGTTGCTGAAGCCAATCAAAAGCATCCTTCATTACTGGGACTTCCTCATAGCGTACAACGTGTTTGTGATCACCATGAAAAACATTCTCTCAGTAAGTTTCTCATAAATCTGCTCGGTGGATTCATAATTTGATTCATTCATACTCTGAATTCAGAGGGTGTGAAGTGAACAGAAGTGATCTGACTAATAATTACCTCACTAACCCAAGTCTATGTCACAAATGGAAACTATATATACTCTGTTTCAAAAACATTTGAGATTTCACAGAACTGGTTTTTGGGTATTTTTAGCTGGATGTCATTATGGTTTGTGTTCTCTTGGCTCTCAGATAGCAGCCTGTGGATATATAAAAGCGTTGGTGGCGAATCACTGCTGGCTGATCCAGTTGTTCAGTCTGGCCTGCACTATAAAAGGATATTCAAAACGTAAGTTATGCCTTCATTTTCTCTCTGGTTCACTTTCTACATTCATTCCACATTTTGTGTCCCATGACTATTTTTTAAAGCATCAATGCCACAAATCCCATGTTTTTATGCTGAAAACTATTAGATGCAGTTTATGAAATTTAGAATGAAAATGTCCTGATAATTTACTCACCACCATGTCATCCAACATGGAAAAGAAAAAAGAAATGAAGGTTTTTGAGGAAAACATTCCAGGATTTTTCTCCATATAGTGGACTTCACTGAGATTTTATGTAACTTTTATATTTGCAATCACTGAATTAGTGTAAGGGACATCTGAAAATGTTGAGTTTATCACAAATACATTTTATAATAATATTCGGAGAGCTCCCATAGTGTCCATAACTTAAAATAATGACCAATAATAATAGGGATTTGATGCCTGAGATGGGAAAATATGTTTTTCTGGAAGTTAAATATGTCATTAATGTTGTGGGGTGTTCAGAAATGACTTCACTGGGGTTCAACGGGTTGAAGGTCCAAATGTCAGTTTCAGTGCAGCTTCAAAGAGCTCTACATGATCCCAGACGAGGAATAAGAGTCTTATCTAGAGAAACCATCGGACATTTTCTAAAAAAAATAAAAATGATATACTTTTTATCCTCAAATGCTCGTCTTGCACTGCTCTGTGATGCTCCACGCATTACGTAATCATGTTGGAAAGGTCACGCAGGTGGAAGTTCTGATCCAGTGTTTACAAAGCAAACATGCAGAGACTAAATCAAACGGCCTTTACAAAAAAAAGGTAAAACAATGATGTCAGACAATTTTGAAAATGAGATGGAGTTTTTCATCCTACCGCGGTACTTCCATCTACGTCATGTGACCTTTCTAACATGATTACGTAATGCGTGGAGCATCACAGAGCAGTGCAAGACGAGCATTTGTGGATAAAAAGTATATCATTTTTATTTTTTTTAGAAAATGTCCGATGGTTTCTCTAGATAAGACTCTTATTCCTCGTCTGGGATCATGTAGAGCTCTTTGAAGCTGCACTGAAACTGACATTTGGACCTTCAACCCGTTGAACCCCAGTGAAGTCATTTCTGAACACCCCACAACATTAATGACATATTTAACTTCCAGAAAAACATATTTTCCCATCTCAGGCATCAAATCCCTATTATTATTGGTCATTATTTTAAGTTATGGACACTATGGGAGCTCTCCGAATATTATTATAAAATGTATTTGTGATAAACTCAACATTTTCCTATAAATCAGATGTCCCTCACACTAATTCAGTGATTGCAAATATAAAAGTTACATAAAATCTCACACTTTTGCTACTAAAGCCTGAAATGGGCACTTTTTGTGACAGTAACCTCATCACTTCTGATCAAAGGCTGAACTTCAGAACTAAAATCAGTATTCTTATGATTGCTCTGAACATTTCAGACAGAATTCAACTAACTTTAAATTACTTTTTCATAAACTTAACAAAAAAAATAAAAATAATAATAAAAATGTAGGTGTGACGGTGTTGTGATTTTTTGCCCAAATTGGCCACTGCTCTAAATCTAGTGAATAAATGGAGAGCGCATGGCATGCATGATATTAAGAAATCATGAATAATGTTGAAATAACAAAGATAATTTTCACAAGTAATAGTAATTTCACAACATAATTTAGTTATAGTTATTAAAGAAGGTGGTAACTTGCCTGTGTCTGCTCACAGTGTTGTTCAGAAGACTTCTATGATGTCACTTCCTATTAATGATGTCACATAAGTATCAGTTCATTATTTTTATAGGGGCAGAATGGTTTGTGAAACGGGGTTGAGGGGTTACTGAGGCACGGAACTAAATGATGTGATTTTAATGAATAATCATAAATTTCCTATAAAAAAGCACAGATGGATATTTATGGGAATGGCAAAATGAATGGACTTTTTCTCATTTTATTATTCATATCCCAAGCACACTTTCATAGAAGGCCTTGAGGGACATGACAAAAATAGGTGGTGTCAAATGACAAAAACAAACTAATTTCTAATATGAAGATAAAATGTATGTCATGTTTTTAAACATTATTAAAGGAGACATTTCAATTAATACAAAAAGCTTTTAAAATATATATTTTGGTGAGCCAATCGATAAATTACACTGAAAACGGTCAGAGGGACTCAAATCGTACCGGTTTCGTGGAATGACTCATACAGGTTAATTATCAGCTCATTTTAATAGCCGAACGTGATTGCGTTGTGATGATTGTGATGTGTCCGCAGCGGAGCAGCACGCAAAGAAACAGTGCGAGTTGCCGAGTGACGAGGCCGGGATCATCTGGGACAGCATCTGCTTCGCTTTCCTGCTGCTGCAGAGGCGAGTGTTCATGAGCTACTACTTCCTGCATGTTGTAGCCGACATCCGTTCTTCTCAGGTCCTGGCCTCCAGGTACACACATCCTCCGGTTATTGCTGTTTGCTTTTCATTTGTGCCTGCGTGAGTGTAATCAGAGCAGTCTGGGTTGTTTTTAATTTAACGTCTAGGAAATATCAATGACTGCTTCATGAAATAAACAAAATCACATTGATATGTATATAAAAAGCACTCATTTGGAACGGCTCCATATTTCAGAATGTAATCATTTTTTTCTATTATGACGGCATCATGGACATATTCAGACTGTGGTTTGTTTGTTTGTTTGTTGATTGTTTCTTATCCGTCAGAGGAGCGGAGTTGTTTCAGGCGACTATTGTGAAGGCAGTGAAAGCCAGAATAGAAGAAGAGAAGAAGTCCATGGATCTGCTGAAGAGACAGTGAGTTCATGAAGGCTTATGATGCATGAACACAAATAAATGAGATGCTGTTTATTGGTTTTTAAAGAGGATCTATTCTGCTTTTGTCCATCTTCATCTTTCTTCAGTGTGTAATGTTGAGTTCTTCTCTATATCAGTGTCAGTGTTTCTGAACTCCCTCCATCTTGAGTTTTCTTCACAATATTCCTCATTTAAATAATTCATACGCAGAATAAAGGGGCGGGGCCTGGTTGAGTTAGTTAGTAGTGTGTTGAAACTGGCGGTTATGGTAAGGGGCGGGACATTTCCCAAACACCAATCACAACACACCGCTCCAGCCGACCAATCAGAGCACATTGTGCTTTTCAGAAGGAGGGGCTTCATAGAGACAGGAACTAAACAGAGCGTTACTGACAGACTGGGAAGAGAGGAGCTGAACAATGGAGAATATGAGGAAAATAATCAGCATTCAATCAGGAAAACCTGTTCTAGTAGAGGGCATAATAAAAGGGCATAATAGGTCCTCTTTAATTGTGCAATTCTCAGATCCACCAAGTTCCCATAGTTTTTTCAGCGTTTTACCACCTGTTTTCCAGTCTTGCTGCACAGGTGTGACAGTGTGTCAGTAGTTCACATCTGCAGTGATATCTCAGGCTGTTTCCTTTGCTTCATGAAGACACTCTCAAATTGCCTCTTTATCTTCAGCTACACTCTAATTGTGTTGAAGGGAAAAGTTAAATTAGGTCGACTCAAACGAACAGGCTAAATTATTAAAAGACAAAACCAACATCCTTTTCTTCTGTCTGTTTCTCTCAGGATGGACCGCATCAAGAGCCGACAGCAGAAGTTTAAGAGGGGGAAAGAGAGGATGTTGTCTTTGGCTCAGGAAAGTGGGGAAAGTCACTCAGTAGTGAAGGAGGAAGAGGAGGATGATGATGAAGGTATTTACATGAGCATTTGAGAGCAGTTATCACATTTTCATGTAAAAACATTACTGATGAACTCAAAAAATCATGTTTTCCCATCTCAAGCTCTGTTTAAAAGTTTGGAGTCAGTGATTGTTTTTCTTTTTTTATACCAATGATGCATTAAATTGATCAAAAGTGACAGTAAAGACATTTATAATGTTACAAAAGATTCTATTTCAAATAAATTCTGTTCTTTTGAACTTTCTATTCATTAAAGAATCCTGAAGAATAAAATGTATGACAGTTTCCACAGAAATATGAAGCTGTTTTCAACATTGATAATAATCATAAATGTTTCTTGAGCAGCAGATCATCATATTAGAATGATTTCTGAAGGATCATGTGACACTGAAGACTGGAGTAATGATGCTGAAAATTCAGCTTTGATCACAGGAATAAATTACACTTTACTATATATTCACATAGAAAACAGCTGATTTACATTGGAATAATATTTCACTGTTTTTACTGTGTTTTTGATCAAATAAATGCAGTTTTGGTGAGCAGAAGAGACTCTTTCAGAAACATTTGAATGGCAGTGTATGTTTCTCATTATACTGTATACTAAATACTTTGTTCACTATACTATAAACAGAATTAAATTGATCAAATAATACATTTACAATAAAAAAGTATATTTCAGTATTCATTTAATTGTAATATTAGTCATTTGTAGACAAAATAATGCAAATATATCAATAGAGTACATTTAATTCACATAAACTAAAAATAAAAAACGTGTCTTGTCCTACACATGTTTGAGTGTATCAGACACACACTTCAGTCCAGCGTCAGTGTCAGCGGACTGAAGCCTCATAAATTCCACAAGTGCCTGAGATTAACAGCGGCGTTAAATGCATTACAATCAAATCTAAAACACATGAAACACACATTCCAGACCTCAGAGTAAATGTGCGCTCTTTGAAACGGTTTTAATGTTTCCGTGTATTGTGTGTGTGTGTGTGTGTGTGTGTGTGTGTGTGTGTGTTCGTGGAACAATGTTTCTACATTACAGGAGAGGCCAGCAAAGAGAAGAAGAAAGGCAAGAGGAAGCAGTGGTGGAAGCCGTGGGTCGATCATGCGTCCAGTTAGTGACTCCTGATCTTTGCATGTTCAGAATTTAATTTGCAGCTGAAATAAAACATGATTTCTCAAGATCCCGATGTTGATCTGAAAGTCACTAATCTCACAGAGATCTCAACAGTGTCTCACATTGAGCTCAGATTTGACAAAATACCATCAAAAAACAAAAAGATCACAAAAGAGATCTCAGTATTTCACATAAAAGCACCATTTGTTTCTGTTTTTAAATCAAATAAAAAAAAATAATTAATTAAATCTAAATTTTCCTCTGGGTATTCCAAAAATAATTAAAAAAGGATTTTAAGACAAATTATTTTAATAGTCTTCTTAATTTTTTTAATATACTTTTATTAATATTTTGAATTAGCTTTTATTTTTATATTTTTCATGTTAATTTTAATTAAATTTTTAGTCATTTCGTTATGTGCTTCTGTCATTTTATTTGTTTTTATTTTTAATATTGCTATTTAGGTTTAATTTATTTTTATTTCAGTTTTAGTTTTAGTTTAAAATTTTAGTGCTTCAGTTTTTTTTCAACAAAATTTCAGTTTATTTCCAAGGCAACAGTTCTGAATTTTTTGTTTCAGTTTTTCAGCTAATATTTTATTTTATTTTTATTATTTTATTTTATTCCAGCTTTATTTCAATTAACAGAAGCTTTTAGACAGAGCTTCAAAGGAAGTGATGTGTGATTGTTTCCACTTTTAGTGGTTCGAAGTGGCAATTATTACTTATTTGAGACCGATAGTGAGGAAGAGGAGGAAGAGGAGGACAAAAAGGATGAAGATCCTCCCAAAAGATCAGCGTTCCAGGTAAATATTCCAGAAACGTCTGTGCGATAGTGCATGTGCTCCATTAATATCCCCATTTTTAGGTTACGTCTTTTAACATTGTGCTTCACTGTGTCGTTCCCAACTAAAATGTGTTTAACCTAAACGTCTCTGTGGTATGAAATGTTTTCTTCAATGTGTTCTTGTTTTGTTCCCTCAGCACTTAACAATGTTTCGTTATTTACCAGACCACTAACTGCTCTCTTCCTGCGTGGAAGAGCGGTAACAGCAGTAGCGACTAACTCAATCTGCTCTGTCGTCTCTTGTAGAGAGCTATCCGAAAGTTTGCCTCTGCTTTGCTGGCTTTACCAAAGTCTGTCATTAAACTGCCCAAAACTGTACTGCAGTATGTAATCAGGGCAGCCAAGGTACTTCACAATGCCTGATATATCTCTCTCTCCCTGTGTGCTGTAGTGTGTGTCGGCTCTGTCCTCATCGATGGCCTTCTGCTCCACTGCATTTTCCTGCTCCCCAGTTGCACAATATACACGCATTTACGGCTCTGACCTCTTGTGCTGGTTTAACTGGAGAGCAGATGGAGATCAGATTATTACAGTTGCACGTCAATCTGTGAACGCAGCAGATCCGGTGCAGTGCATGCCAAGGAAATGCAGTGTGTTATGCAGCAGATGCAGCAGCATGCAGGGCTGGCTGATATGTGACAGATTCAGGAGATATTTGAGATCATGCTGCTAGTAGGAAAGTGTGATGATGGCAAGATGTTTACGTTTTTCTCAATCACTTTGGCACATTTTTCGAACAGTCTTCACATTCTCCGAACTGTTCTCTGGAACATCAGAACTCTATCACTTCTGCAAAATGTAGTTAATCACCCAAAACAACTAGTTATTGTGTCAGTAAATTGGCCAATGCCACCAAAATAACAAGTGTTTTTGTCATCATGTGAGATAGATAGATAGACATGCAGATGAACATACAGATACAGATCAAAAGACTGAAGAATATTAATCTGTATATTTAGTGTCGGTATCATCCAGCCCTCGATGCATGTGATCTCTGAGGTTTTCCTGGGAGGTTTTTCTTGGGTTTGGTTGTGGCAGTTAAACGAAGGCTGTGTTTTTCTCCTTTGTGAACAGTGTAATCATTCAGTTTTTGGACGAGAACTGACATCAGAATTCCTGTTCTTTGGAGCAAAACATCCCCTGAAGCTGGTTTCCTGTCTTGTGTATTGTGTTGGTGTCTTTGATTGACAGGAATATCTAAAGTGATGCTTTTTCTAAAACGGTCTGTTTTGGCAGCTCAGCTAAAGGCTAGTTTTAATCCTGTACTGGAACATTGTGCAAGTTTATTCCCTGCATGTGTTCAAGACTCTTTGTTTTTCAGTAGAGGAACGATTGAATTGGACTGATTCGAAACACTCTAGCTAAATTCAAAACAAATTAAACATGGCATAACTCACTACAGCTCACTGCTTAGATTCACGCACTGTCCATATCTGTCTGACGAGACCCTTTTCTTCTCAGTTTGTGTATCATGCCTGGATAACGGACTCGAAAACCGCCATGAAAGAGCGGAGTAAGGAAAGACGGAGATTCTGGCAAAGGTACACGGAGAGCAGCGCCACCAAGAGGGAGCAGAAGGAAGGTACGCTCGACGTCTCGTTAAGACCATCATGCTCTCCCTGAGGCAGAGCTGGGTACTGTAGATTACTTACAAACTGTAGTCCGTTACTGATTACAAATTACATAACGAAAATTGTAGTAACGTAATCTATTAGATTTCACATTTTAGGTTATGAATTCTCAACATACTGTAGAAACAGGAAAATCCTGCACACTGTCCCAACCTGCAAAAGTATCACAATATATTTCAGTTCTACGATCGTAAAGATCAGGAATATATTGCCGAATATAATTTTCCCTGGGATAATGTGCGGGATTTTCTTGTTTCTATATTGAGTTTTGGCAATAGCTTATTTTCGACGCACCTATCGATTATCCGCAGGTGTGTAAGGTTTATTGAAGGTAATGTATTCTGACTACTTTTCACATAGATTACACTTCAAAATGTAATGATTTCTGTGAATCCAGTGGTCACCTGACTACTGGCTGCTGTGTCCAATTCCACAAAACTGGAATATTTCCACATACTATAGATCTATAGTCATAATGAATTTAACACGGATGGCTGTGAGGGACAGACGTACACTGTATAAACTTCTTAGATCATGTAACTTTCAAAACTATTTTATGGAGTTTTTGTCTGCGGATTTTTTTTTTTTTTTTTTTCAGAAAGGCATTCGTTATGTTGTTAAACAGTGCGATCGATTGAACACACTGTACTTCTGTCCCTCACAGCCTCGATTTCACTCCTGTCAAAAAATAAATACCCTGACTGATGTCTATGAGCCACAGGCTTTATAAGAAAGAACAAATGTAAAGAGGAAAAAGAAGAAATAGGTGGAATAAAAAAGTAACCGTAATCTGATTATGAGCATTTTAAAGTGTAATATAATCTAATTACAAGTACTTAATTTTTGGAATCTAATTATGTACTCAGATTACATATAATCAGTCACTGATCCAGCTCTGGCATGAAAATGCAAAGAAAGATCCATAAAACCACTTTAAATTAAACATGCGTCAGAAGTTATGGTTTATTTTGGCCCCGGGCATGTCTGGGCCCTCGATGACTGCTTCTGTCACCTTTAGGACTGTCCGACTCCGGTCTGGACCGCTCTATAGCGCTCTGTTTCTCAGTGCCACGCTCGGGTCATTAATAGAAGTTTTGTCCACGCGATCGTGACTCTACTGGGAACATCAAGTACCTCATTAAATCCCCTTTTCTGCCGTTTGTAAATAGAGGCCTTGCAGCGTCCAGTCGTGATCTGTGCCAGCTCCCTCCTGCTGGGCGGCTCCAGGCCCGGCATTCCTGGGACTGTGTTGCATTCGCTACGGTCAATTCATCCCATATGATGGCTGGACGGGGTTTCAGACCCAACGCTGAGGCCGCCAGCTAGAGCCAATAAAACACTCAGTTAATATGTTTAAGGCCAGACACTCCAGGTGAACACACTAATAGACTAGATTACATGAGGAATTGCAAACATATTTATATTACAAGTTTTATGAAATGTTATGTTTAAATATGTAAATGAGGCATTATGTAATTAATAGAGCTGTCAAAATGAACGCATTAAAAATATAACGCAATTAACGCAGCATCCTTTTTTTTCATCATAATTTGTCTAGCGTTACATTATATGATCACGCTCTTATTCACGCAGATGATTTTAAATCATTCAAGCGGCCAAAGACAATCGAGAACGCGCTGTGAATGTCGTGTCATGTGACGCACACACACACACGGCTCGTGTGCACAGAAAGACACGCACCAGTATCAGGATCTCTTTCGCGCTCGAACAAACAATAACACACAGAATTATGACAAAATGCCGTTTTGTCGAGTATCCTCATAAGATCATCTTAAATGAGTTAAATAACATCTTAAATGAGACGCGCATCAGATCCGCCTATAAATGTATGAAATGAAATTGATAAAGTGCCATAAAATAAATGTGGATGTTTTTTTACAGGAGTCTGAAACACTTTATGAAAAAGACAAATAGCCCAAAATCTCAAAATTGAGCAATGAATATTTTTGCCCAGCACACTCTCATTTTGAAAATGTATTTCACTGCAAAAGTGACACGTTCTGTGCTTATTACAGAGTAGTTACATATGAATTACATATGAATGTGTCTTGTTGTTATGCTGCAGTGCACGTGGCCATCGAGGAGGGCGATCCGGAGGAAGCTGTTGCGGAGGAGGAGGTATCTGAAGGTCCAGGTAAGACCTGCTCGTATCATTATAACCTCGATGAGTTCCAGGCGTCCAGCTGTACTGAAGCTCTGCTCTCTCTGCTCCAGATAACATCCTGAAACGAGTGTTTAACATCGTCAAGTTCTCCTGGGTGCTTTTCCTGGCCTTGTTGGACAGTTTCACCGCCTGGCTCAACTCCATCTGCCAGGAGCACATCGACATCTCCACCGTCCTGCGCATCGAGCGCTGCATGCTCACTCACGAGGTCAAGAAGGTAGTGATGTCATACTGTTGATTGGCCTCATCTGCATTTGTGTTTTATCATGTGACATTGGTTGCACATGACAAATATTGACCTTTATTTCGTTATGTCTAAATTCTTAGTTAATGTTTTAACTTTGAAATACTGTAACCACGTCTTAACACTGGACTGCAGAAGAACATCTTCAGACCCACACCAGACCTTAATTACATTATATAGTGATTTTATATAATTCTTAAAACACAGGTAGTGTTTATACACATGCCAATATTTATTTTTTTATGGAAATGAAAAACCTAAAAATATTGGATGGATGTATCCCCATGTCTGAAAAAAATAATAATGGAAATTAATGAAATGTAATATTTAATATATTATATTTAATACAGCATGTTTTAAAGCTATTGTTATGCAAATAAGTAACTGAAATAAAGCTAAAATAAAATATAAAAATATATTAAAAAGCTTAGAAAACTTAATAAAACAAATAAATAAATTTAAAAATAAAAGGTATTTCAAAATAGTACTATTATGATAGTATTTAAATAACACTGAAGTAAGAGTGCTCTGAAGTGTCACTGAATCTGTTGGGCTCAAATCACTTCAGTTTTAGCAGCTCTTCTGATGGACGGTCATCATGTTTGGAATGGACAGAACTGTAAACCTTGAGGTTTAACACCTCGTCTGCCTCCCTGCAGGGGAACATTCCGTCTCGGGACAGCATACACATGTACTACCAGAGACAGATGTGCGGGCCGGCGTCCACTCCATCCAGCCTGGACCGGACGGAGGACGTGTGCTCGGACTTCAGCCCTCTGCGGAGCGACCTTCCACCGCACGCTTACGGGATGGACAGCGCAGAGTCCGATCTCTCTAGAGAAAACCTGTCCAGGTACAGAAACCCATTCAGTGGCTGTGTTTCCATCCAAAGTTGTGAATTTAACTTGAATATCATATAAAACATTCCTGGTGCAAAATATCAGTAATAAAATGCGATTGGTCCACTGGTTAGTCCAGTTATCCAATCACAGCCTCTGCTGAGGCACAGTCACATGAGTTTATGAGGGATTTTTTGGGTAAATGTAGTTGTAGTCTATGCGCTTGGCGTTTGCATCCAGAGATTTTATTTTTATTTTTATGCGACATCCCAAAATTCACCTCAAAATAGATAGATGGAAACACATCTAATGTGTTCTGGATCTGTTTGAGATTTGAAAAGGAACAAAAAGAATATCTCATTTATGCACATGTAATTTAATTAGATCTGAAAATATTATTGTCAGCTTTATAAAGTTGAAGTAACATTTTTCATGCCTCCAGACAGATCCACAGTAATCCAGAAACTCCCACTTATTTCAGGGTTGATTTACCTTCAAGGAAACCGCTCTTTTGTTTTCTTTAACAGGTAGAAAAGCTCTGCAGAAATGAAACGCATTGAGAGATAAAGATCGAGCTTTTAAAGGCTCAGTAGTCTATAAACTGAGAGTCAGAATGAGCTTTCTCCAAACAGTGATGATTCAGATAACTGATGGGACCTGCTGTAAAACACCTGCTGTATAAAATGATGATAAAATGAGCAGCGCTGAAGATCAGTTCCTGGTTACACTTTATTTTGATGGTCCACTTCAGACATTCTACTTTGTGACTTCATGTCATTTAACCCTCACTAGAGTATCAGTGGACTGTCTGCTTGATATCTGCGATCTCTTTATTTTGAGCTCCTCAACAGACATTCACTGACTATAAGTAACTTTATAAGTCCGTCAACTTGTTCTACTAACCCGAACCCTGTAAATTAGACTCTGTGGTCATTAAACGAGCAGGTCAGTCGAGTGCAGCAGCCTGTTATTTTGATCATCCATGTTTACTCTCGTTACACCCTGTGTAGGGCGCGACTGATTTCAACAACAGCCTTCTGTCTCCGGCCTCGTCCAGATCATCTCTGCTGACATACGCCTTTACTAATTCATAAATAAGATGGCTAAACATGTGCTGTATAAATATGGCCACACTCCGCTGGCTCTATAAAATGATGATAATGTGTACCATGGTACTGATTACCAGACTTACACTGATCAAAAGTTTGGGGTCGGTGAGATTTCTTAATGTTTTTGAAAGAAGTCTGCATATATTTGATCAAAAATACAGTAAAAACAGTGATATTGTGAAATACTTAAACCAAACTAATACCATGGTATCGTCGTAAAAACATAGTAATCCCATAACACGTTTGGACTTCACTATACCATGGTAAGGAATAAGTATGTTTACAAGACTCTTGAAGGAATTGCAATATCTAACAAAACATGCTAGTTTGATGTTATTTACTGTAAGTGAATCATGACTGTGAATCATTTGTTCTGTGTTTTCTGCAGTGTTTACCCAGAATCCACTGCGGTGTACGAGTCCACGCTGGACCAGCCCGAGGAAACCGCCGACCGCGTCCTCAAAACCAGCCAGCGAGCTCGACCCCGACTGTGCCGACTGCCTAGTGTAGATCTGCAGTCGTCGTCTGCAGACAGCGCAGCGTCGAGGTGTGTTTCTGTCGAGTGTGTGTGTGTGTGTGATCACAGCTCCAGGAGGCAGGTGACTCTATTATTCTCGTCAACAATCAAACACACACACACACACACACACACACACACGCAGCTGTGGACGGTTACTGTAGCCCTGCGCTGACAGACGGACGGCGTTTCCAGAACCTTCTGCTCACACACACAGAGCACAGTGAACACCAGAGAGAGGGAATTCAGTCACGACACCATTCAGATTACATACGGTTATATGGATCACTCGTTTATTACGCCCTTATAGCCTAAAATCGAGTTATTTGCTGTAAGTTCTCATACTATCGATTATTTTGTACATTTTTTACATAGCAGTGGTTCTCAACCAGGTTGAATAAACAGAGACTGTCTTAAGAACTAGTCTAGCAGTCTAACTTAATCTACCTTTTTATGCAACTGACTTAAATCAAGTTATGAGCAGTCTTAAAGAAAACTAACTTGTAAGACGTGACCTCAGCAAACGTGGAGGCAAGTGGCCTCCGAGATGACTAAAAATAATTTAAAAATAAGACAAAACAAGCATTAAAATAACCTAAAGACTAAAAATCAAGATATTTCATATTTTAATTCAACTCCTGCTTTTTTTCTGTGAAGAAGCAGATTTCCACAGCATTGGAAAACCTGAAAATATGAAGCCTGTGTGATTTTTAAAACTGAAACAAAATTATGTAAATTAATAAAATCTTAAAAAGCCTTGGGCACTTTTATAATGAACATGCATATTTTATATATATATATATATATATATATATATATATATATATATATATATATATATACACACTACCGGTCAAAAGTTTGGACACGGTAAGATTTTTAATGTTTTTAAAAGAAGTTTGGTCTGCTCACCAAGGCTGCAATTATTTAATTAAAAATACAGTAAAAACAGTAATATTGTGAAATATTATTACAATTTAAAATAACTGTTTTCTGTTTGAATATATTTTATAAAGTAATTTATTCCTGTGATCAAAGCTGAATTTTCAGCATCATTACTCCAGTCTTCAGTGTCACATGATCCTTCAGAAATCATTCTGATATGATGATCTGCTGCTCAAGAAACATTTATTGTGTAAAATATTTCTTTTTTAGGATTCTTTGATGAATAGAAAGTTCAAAAGAACAGCATTTATTTGAAATATAATCTTTTGTAACATTATAAATGTCTTTACTGTCACTTTTGATTGATTTAATGCATCCTTGATGAATAAAAGTATTAATTTCTTTAATTTCTTTTCAAAAAAATAAAAATAAAAATTCTTACTGACCCCAAACTTTTGAACGGTAGTGTATAATGTTACAAAAGCTTTGTGTTTCAGATAAATGCTGTTCTTTTGAACTTTCTATTCATCAAAGAATCCTGAAAAAAAAAGTACACAACTGTTTTCAACATTGATAATAATCATAAATGTTTCTTGAGCAGCAGATCAATAATAATAATTATTCATAATAAATCATAATAAATAAATGCAGCCTTGGTGAGCAGACGAAACTTCTTTTAAAAACATTAAAAATCTTACCGTGTCCAAACTTTTGACTGGTAGTGTATATTATGCATTTTTTCAATTGTTTGATTGGACTCTAAAAACTGGCATCATATTTGTTCACCTAAATGTATATATTTAGTTCAGATAACTGGATTGCATTAAATGTGAGGTCATGTGACAACAATATACTGTAGCAAACTGTATTAAATGTTTAATTTTGTGCATTGCAAACTGTTTCACATACTTAAAGACAGTAGACAGTATGCTGCGCATCCACCTTATCTCTAACAGGAGAGCGGACGTGTGTAACGTGAGTGTGCGTATATATATATATATATATATATATATATGGGTTGGTTTAAGGGAAGTTCAGGTGTAAGGGAAGATCAACAGTGTAATTACATGCAGGTTTTTTTTAAATAAAAGTACAGTATACGAGCACACAATAAGTGCATTGAATGAAATGATTAATTTAAATGTTAGTACTCAGTAGTTAAAGACACTTAATATAAAGTGGGACCACTTTTTCAAAGATTTCTGGGTAAAGTGGGATGACACTTCCCCCTTGTGGTTAATCGTCTGAATCTCAAGCATCACCTCGTTGCGTCTCTAACCTGATCTCTGTGGTCTGGCAGTGAACACACGCAGTGCACGGAGCTGTACTCGCGGCAGGGCACCGGCGACACCGCTGAGGAGGCCGTGAGCGAACGAGAGCATCCGCACAAACTCTGGAGCAGCACTTCAGAGCCTCAGGCCGCCGCTGCAGACTGGGACAGAGCGCTCTCCGCCGACATCCCTCCGTCCTACAGTAAAGCCACAGGCCTGGATTCAGTGGGAGACGCTGACGGCAGGAGGCTGAGGATCCAAACACCTGACGAGAAGTCCGGCTGTCACAGTCAGTCTCTGCTCTCCATGAGCCATCAGCTGACAGCCAGCGAGCTGCTGCGGAGCAGGTGAGACGCGTCACGTGACCTGTATAACCACCTGGAGCTCAAGGTGTCGAGTGAGCGACTTCCAGACTGTGTCCACAAAGTATAATACTATTTCCTTTCCATTTCAGTATTGCACACTACTGTTAAAAAGTTGGGGGTCTCTAAGATTTTTTTAAAGAGAAGATTTTTATGTTCACCACTTTTTAAAATCAAAAATACAGTAAAAACGGTGAAATATTATTCCAATGTAAATCAGCTGTTTTCTATGTGAATATATAGTGAAGTGTAATTTATTCCTGTGAATTTTCAGCATCATTACTCCAGTCTTCAGTGTCACATGATCCTTCAGAAATCATTCTAATATGATGATCTGCTGCTCAAGAAACATTTATGATTATTATCAATGTTGAAAACGGTTCATATGTTTGTGGAAACTGTCATATATTTTATTTTTCAGGATTCTTTAATGAATATAAAGTTCAAAAGAACAGCATTTATTTGAAATAGAGTCTTTTGTAACATAAATGTCTTATCTAAGTAGACTTTTATTTAAAAAAAATAAAAAATTAGAAATGTACAAAAGTGTGACAGATAGCTCCAGTCGTCCCTGCATATGTAAGTGCACCAGAAAAGTGCATTAAAATGGATTGCATGAGTTTTATATATTGAGAGATAATCCATGCTGAATCCCATGGGATGTTGTCGTGTCCGTCAGGATGTTCTATGACGAGGATCTGGAGGAGTCGGAGCACTTCTACCGCTCTCAGCCGCAGTTCCTCCAGCTCTGCTACGCTCTCTATAACATGCTGGTGGCTCATTCTGAGATGGTGTGTTACCTGGTCATCATCCTCAACCACATGATCTCTGCGTCCGTGGCCACGCTGGTGCTGCCCATCCTCATCTTCCTCTGGGCCATGCTGTCAGTGCCCCGGCCCAGCAAACGCTTCTGGATGACGGCCATCGTCTACACGGAGGTACGAGATCTGTGATCGTCCGAGTGAGGACAGTAAAAACATTAGTGCATTAACCAACATTAACTAACAATGAGCAACACATTTTTTGTGAGTACTTAATTTGCTTAGACACCTGTAGGGTTAAAGCCGCACTATGCAGGATTTTCGTATCGCCTCTCAATCATTCCTTACGGTGTTTGTGTCTGCAGAGACATTGACCTGTGGCTGTAATTTCTCATTTTCTTCTTGAATTGTTCGGGACATTTCTGGGCTGCAACCAGTCACGGCGCAGCTGAGGGCGGGGCTTCCCCGTCTGTCGTGTCTCAACACAAAATCAATACTGTAATGTTGCTATTGTCTGATTGTATGTAACTCGAGTCAGATTATTAGGCATTGTAATTATGTTTTTATGATGACACATAATTATTAGTGAGCTAGATAATTACATTCATCTGTTGATGTAACTTTTCGTTCATATACATCAGTCATCTTCCCGCATGTAGTTCCCTAAGTGAGCGTGAACTGTATCCCATCAGGGGCGTGGCTTCTGGAGTGGCTCCGCCCATGAGGAGGGGCCACATTTGAATGCTGTGTTTTAAAACAGTAACTGAAAATCCAGCATTGAGCACCTTTAATCTAATAACATGTCTGAGAGTGAAACATGAAACGAAGTAAACCTGCCGTAGTCTAATCATTAATGTGTTACTCTGCATATTTTCATCTCATGTTGCTCTTTCTCAAAATAATCTTTTCTCACTTTTTACACACAGGTCACCATAGTGATAAAATACTTCTTCCAGTTTGGCTTCTTCCCATTTAACCAAACCATAGAGCGGGACAAATCCAAACCGTTCCACCCGCCCAACATCATCGGTGTGGAGAAGAAAGAGGGATATGTTCACTACGACCTGGTCCAGCTCCTCGCGCTCTTCTTCCATCGATCTATTCTGAAGGTAGAAAACACAAACTCGGATTTGTTTAACCTGGTAACTGTCAGTGTCCCGGGAGCGCTTTTTATTGCCTTCTTTCCTATGAATTATATATTTAGTAATCATCATACTTTTGGTATCATTCAAAAGCTTAAACACTGAAAAGTCATCCTTGAAATTGGATGTTTGATTGAAATAACTCCAGATATTTTTGTGATATCAACTTCAAATTTGGAACACAACTTGGCTTTGATTTTATAGCAGTTTTAGAGTCCAAATTATATTGTAAAAAAATATCAAATAAAAATGTAGTACAGTACATTTACTCTTTCAGTAATCTGCTGTCTTCATTAAATGAGATCAAAACTTGAACTGTATTTTAGTGTTCATGAATTACAATCAGTTCAGGTGAAAAACGGTTAACAGGTTTTAATGTGTTTTAATCATAAAATGTGATTTTGTGTATCTCGCTAAACATTATTGCTCATTAAAGTGTATCGCCACAGAAAGCTCTTCATTTCCCTCGTCTTCTTCCTCAGTGCTATGGACTGTGGGATGAAGATGAGCCCAGGTCAGGAGGTCAAACGTCACTCTCTCACCATGATTCGGACTGTGAAGAGAAAGCAGAGAAGAGCGGCGCTGACGCCTCGCCGGTGTCCGCACACGTACGGCTGCCCAGAAAACAGTCCCAGAGCAGCTCGGCGGTGCGGCGTCAGAGCTCCAGCGCCGTCTCCAGCGTCTCACAGCGCTCGCCCCGCTCTAAAGCAGGTACACTCTTCCAAATACACTCTTCACTTCTACACTAAGAGTTCAGGGGGAAAATTTCAAAGGGCCGCACATTATATTAGGTGTTAGAAGAATGATTCGCCCTCATGCGACATTCTCGATCGCATGGATTCCTGTTGAAATGGCTGGATTTCTCCTGCGGAAATACACTAACAGCGGTAAATGTGTGTAATGTGTGTGTCCACAGGCAGCAGGGCGAGTGTGCGTCGCTCTCTGAGCGCTCTACAGAAAACTCGTAAGGAACTTGTTCTGGAGAAGCTCAGAGAACAGCTCATCAAAGCAAAGCGCTTCACTGTCAAAACGTAAGACTTCATCACATCATCAGGTCATTTTTTATTTATGCGATCTGCTGACAGACGGATGTGGGTTTCTGTTGTTTCAGGATTCTGGATATCTACATTCCCATCCGGCAGTTCTTCTATAACCTGATCCACCCGGAGTACAGCGCTGTGACGGACGTCTACGTGCTCATGTTTCTGGCCGACACGGTCGACTTCATCATCATCGTTTTCGGATTTTGGGCCTTCGGGGTGTGTGGAGCTTCACTGGCTCTGTTGTGATGACCGATCTGTTCTTTAGTATTGTGATGTACTCTCAAGTATAACGGATTATCAGATGTTTAAAAAATGTAGGGCGGCACTTGCTTCTGTCCATCAGTTGATTCAGTTCAGTTCAATAACTGTCAGTGCTGCAAAATTAGTCAGTTACGAAACAAATTGAACTCAGCAGCTCTAGAGAAGACATCAGTGTCATTATTCAGATCAGTTCAGTTCATCTGATAGTGTCAGTGCAGTCAGATCCATTATACTACGGTCTTTTAGTTCACGACCTCTCGTTGAGAAGGTCACGCTTGATGTTAGACGGAAAGAATTCCTGGATAATCAGGAAGTTTTAGTTTTTGGTTGAACTGTTCCTTTAAACGCTATAAACGCTGTGAAATCTCTCTCTCCACAGAAACACTCTGCTGCTGCTGACATCACTTCCTCCCTGTCAGAAGACCAGGTTCCCGAGGCGTTCCTGGTGATGGTGCTGATCCAGTTCGGCACTATGGTGGTGGATCGTGCGCTGTATCTGAGGAAGACCGTGATGGGAAAGGTCATCTTTCAGGTCATCCTGGTCTTCGGCATTCACTTCTGGATGTTCTTCATTCTCCCAGGAGTCACCGATAGGTCTGACTCTATACAACCTGTCTCTGACATCATTCCATTATTGATGACGTTTAAGAAGCTTGAGGTGATCTGACGTGTGATTGGATGATTTAACTCCCCAGGCGCTTCAGTCAGAACACAGTCGCCCAGCTCTGGTACTTTGTGAAGTGCATCTACTTCGGTCTGTCGGCCTATCAGATCCGCTGCGGATACCCGACCCGCGTGCTGGGAAACTTCCTGACCAAGAGCTATAATTACGTCAATCTCTTCCTCTTCCAGGGGTGAGGAACAAACACTCCAAACTCATCTCTGAGTAAAAATAAAAGCCTTGCTCACTACATATTACAGTCAAATACATTCTTTACATTAACATTATTTACATTAAATTGGTCAAAAGTAACAGTAAAGACATTTATAATGAACATTTTTATTTATTTTATATTGTTGGTGTCATTGTTCATAAAAGTCATAGGCCAAATAAGGCCATGCGTTACAGTGATTTTACCACGGTTTCTCTACCAGTATCATCATAAAATCACTGTAATGCACAGCCTTTCTTTTTCAATACTAGACCAAAATACATTTTAGTGCACAGCACTGATTTCTGGTCTCTCAGAAGTGCTAACTGAGTTTCATGTCTCTGAATGAACGCTCAGCTTCCGGTTGGTGCCGTTCCTGACGGAGCTGCGCGCGGTGATGGACTGGGTCTGGACCGACACCACGCTCAGCCTGTCCAGCTGGATCTGTGTGGAGGACATCTACGCTCACATCTTTGTGCTCAAGTGCTGGAGAGAGTCAGAAAAAGTGAGACTTCTTTCCAAACAGAACATCTCCTGATAACTTCAGGCAGTGGAAGTTTGTCGTGAGTGACTTGATGAGATACTGCACCTCAGAAACCAGTTTACGCTTGTGTTTTCAGAGGTATCCTCAGCCACGAGGACAGAAGAAGAAGAAGGTGGTGAAGTACGGGATGGGTGGGATGATCGTGATGCTGCTCATCTGTATCGTCTGGTTTCCTCTGCTCTTCATGTCTCTGGTCAAATCTGTGGCTGGAGTCGTCAACAAACCCCTGGACGTGTCCGTCACCATCACACTGGGCGGCTTTCAGGTACTCCAACAAGTCCAATCATCAACTTAAATCCGAACCATAAAAAACATTCGGTAACACTTTACTTTAAGCCTTTATGTATAATGCATTATAAAGATATTCATACGGTATAATGCATTATATCGCTTCATAAATAACTAACCATATTTAAAATGCATTATAATATTTGCAGATTCCTTGTTACATCTGAAATTGGTTGTTTGTTGTGTGTTTTAATGCATTATACAAAGGTGTAACAATGAATAGATTAGTATTATAATATAACTGGCTATTCAGAATATACAATGCATTATAATGCATTTTCTCTCCCTGGTGTCATGTGACTCATTAGTGTTACAAGGTCTCAGGTGTGAATGGGGAGCAGGTGTGTTAAATTTGGTGTAATCGCTCTCACTCTCATATACTGGTCACTGGAAGTTCAACATGGCACCTCATGGCAAAGAACTCTCTGAGGATCTGAAAAAAAGAATTGTTGCTCTACATAAAGATGGCGTAGGCTATAAGAAGATTGACAAGACCCTGAAACTGAGCTGCAGCACGGTGGCCAAGACCATACAGCGGTTTAACAGGACAGGTTCCACTCAGAACAGGCCTCGAAAAACAGTTTGCTGAAGACAATGTCCTGTGGTCTGATGAGACCAAGATAAACTTATTTGGTTCAGATGGTGTCAAACGTGTGTGGTGGCAACCAGGTGAGGAGTACAAAGACAAATGTGTCCTGCCTGCAGTCAAGCATGGTGGTGGGAGTGTCATGGTCTGGGGCTGCATGAGTGCTGCCGGCACTGGGGAGCTACAGTTCATTGAGGGAACCATGAATGAGCAGAGCATGATCCCCTTCCTTTGAAGATTGGGTCGCAGGGCAGTATTCCAACATGATAACAACCCCAAACACACCTCCAAGACGACCACTGCCTTGCTAAAGATTGTCTCCAGACCTAAACCCTTTTGAGCATCTGTAGCATCCTCAAACGGAAGGTCTCTAACATCCACCAGCTCCGTGATGTCGTCATGGAGGAGTGGAAGAGGACTCTAGTGGCAACCTGTGAAGCTCTGGTGAACTCCAGAGGGTTGAGGCAGAGCTGGAAAATAATGGTGGCCACATAAAATATTGACACTTTTGGCCCAATTTGGACATTTTCACTTAGGAGTGTACTCACTTCTGTGGCCAGTGGTTTAGACATTAATGTCTGTGTGTTGAGTTATTTTGAGGGGACAGCAGATTTACACTGTTATACCAGCTGTACACTCACTACTTTACATTGTAGCAAAGTGTCATTTCTTCAGTGTTGTCACATGAAAAGATATATTTACAAAAATGTGAGGGGTGTACTCACTTCTCTGAGATATTGTATTTATTTTTTTTTTTACATGTATTTATTTTTAAATGTATGCAAAATTAAATTTGCATACATTTTCAGAACAGAAATCTGAACATCTGATAAAGCAGGTTCAGAATTCTTGTTTGATTTTGTCGACATAATTAAGGTTTTTATTGAGTGGATTTTGGATTTCTCTTTTTATTACTCCATAAATCAGAAAATACTGTCAACAGACAGAAAATAAATCATTTACACCATGTTTTTAGGAATACATTTTTATATAAATCATGTGAATGATATATGAACAAACCCCTAAGTACAACTATAGATATGAATAAAACTGTAAAGTTTAGTGTGTGTGAAGCTGCTGAAGTGATTTCTGACTCAAACTCAACGCCTTTAGAGATTGAAATTAGAATCTGAGGACACAAAGAGATGAAGTGGAGTAAAATAAACTCTTAAAAGTGTATTTTGGATGTTTTCTTTCCACACTTTATGAAAAGCTGTAATAAAATGATGTAAAATTGCATGTAAATAAAAGCTCATTTATAATATTAACAAAAGCGGTATATGGATTCCACTCGTTCCAGCCCATCTTCACCATGAGCGCACAGCAGAATCAGCTGAAGGAAATCACTGACGCAGATTTCCAGACGTTCATGACATCATACAAATTCATTCCTGTAAGTCACTCATCAGTCTTTACAGAAGCATCTTCATCTCTGTACACTTCAGTGGTTGTGCAGCGTGTCATGTGTCCTAATCCCTTTTCCCAGAGTGCACTGCAGTTTTTGGAGGCGTATACCGCAGAGGATGTGACTGTGGCGGAGCTGGAAGGAAGCTCCAACTCTCTGTGGACCATCAGCCCTCCCAGCAGGAAGAATCTGATGGACGTCCTGAGCAAAGAGGACCAGTTTCCTGTGACCATGTCCTGGAGCATCCAAAGGTACAGATACGCCACATTACCCTGACCCATTACAGTGTGTAAGTCTCTTCTGCTCTCCCAAACTGTGTTTATTTGATCAAAAATACAGTAAAACGGTGAAATATTATTCCAATGTAAATCAGCTGTTTTCTATGTGAATATATAGTAAAGTGTAATTTATTCCTGTGAATTTTCAGCATCATTACTCCAGTCTTCAGTGTCACATGATCCTTCAGAAATCATTCTAATATGATGATCTGCTGCTCAAGAAACATTTATGATTATTATCAATGTTGACAGCTTCAAAGATTTGTGGAAATCGTCATACATTTTATTTTTCAGGATTCTTTGATGAATAGAAAGTTCAGCATTTATTTGAAATAGAATCTTTTGTAACATTATACAGGTGCTGGTCATATAATTAGAATATCATCAAAAAGTTAATATATTTCACTAATTCCATTCAAAAAGTGAAACTTGTATATTATATTCATTCATTACACACAGACTGATATATTTCAAATGTTTATTTCTTTTAATTTTGATGATTATAACTGACAACTAAGGAAAATCCCAAATTCAGTATATCAGAAAATTAGAATATTACTTAAGACCAATACAAAGAAAGGATTTTTAGAAATCTTGGCCAACTGAAAAGTATGAACATGAAAAGTATGAGCATGTACAGCACTCAATACTTAGTTGGGGCTCCTTTTGCCTGAATTACTGCAGCAATGCGGTGTGGCATGGAGTCGATCAGTCTGTGGCACTGCTCAGGTGTTATAAGAGCCCAGGTTGCTCTGATAGTGGCCTTCAGCTCTTCTGCATTGTTGGGTCTGGCATATCGCATCTTCCTCTTCATAATACCCCATAGATTTTCTATGGGGTTAAAGTCAGGCGAGTTTGCTGGCCAATTAAGAACAGGGATAGCATGGTCCTTAAACCAGTCACTGGTAGCTTTGGCACTGTGTGCAGGTGCCAAGTCCTGTTGGAAAAATGAAATCTGCATCTCCATAAAGTTGGTCAGCAGCAGGAAGCATGAAGTGCTCTAAAACTTCCTGGTATACGGCTGCGTTGACCTTGGACCTCAGAAAACACAGTGGACAAACACCAGCAGATGACATGGCACCCCAAACCATCACTGACTGTGGAAACTTTACACTGGACCTCAAGCAACGTGGATTGTGTGCCTCTCCTCTCTTCCTCCAGACTCTGGGACCCTGATTTCCAAAGGAAATGCAAAATTTACTTTCATCAGAGAACATAACTTTGGAGCACTCAGCAGCAGTCCAGTCCTTTTTGTCTTTAGCCCAGGCGAGACGCTTCTGACGCTGTCTGTTGTTCAAGATTGGCTTGACACAAGGAATGCGACAGCTGAAACCCATGTCTTGCATACGTCTGTGCGTAGTGGTTCTTGAAGCACTGACTCCAGCTGCAGTCCACTCTTTGTGAATCTCCCCAACATTTTTTAATGGGTTTTGTTTCACAATCCTCTCCAGGGTGCGGTTATCCCTATTGCTTGTACACTTTTTTTCTACCACATCTTTTCCTTCCCTTCGCCTCTCTATTGATGTGCTTGGACACAGAGCTCTGTGAACAGCCAGCCTCTTTTGCAATGACCTTTTGTGTCTTGCCCTCCTTGTGCAAGGTGTCAATGGTCGTCTTTTGGACAACTGTCAAGTCAGCAGTCTTCCCCATGATTGTGTAGCCTACAGAACTAGACTGAGAGACCATTTAAAGGCCTTTGCAGGTGTTTTGAGTTAATTAGCTGATTAGAGTGTGGCACCAGGTGTCTTCAATATTGAACCTTTTCACAATATTCTAATTTTCTGAGATAGTGAATTTGGGATTTTCCTTAGTTGTCAGTTATAATCATCAAAATTAAAAAAAAATAAACATTTGAAATATATCATCCTGTGTGTAATGAATGAATATAATATACAAGTTTCACTTTTTGAATGGAATTGATGAAATAAATCAACTTTTTGATGATATTCTAATTATATGACCAGCACCTGTAAATGTCTTTACTGTCACTTTTGATCAATTTAATGCGTCCTTGATGAATTTATTACTTTTGAACAGTAGTGTACCATGGTATTTACATTGATCCAAAGAATGTTGTGCTCAAAAACCATGGTAATTTGTGGATGATGGAATATATCCCATGATCCTCCTCTCTTCTGCAGGAATCTGAGTCTGGGAGCGAAGGCTGAGTTTGCAGTGGACAAACATGTCACCTATCTGGACATGAACACTAGACAGGAGCTGATCGCTTTACTCAACGGAACCAGAAATAAGGCTGTGTAAGAACAACTCAACAGAAATGATGCGCTTCACTCTTACAGTAATGCTGAAACGTGTGTGTGTGTGTGTGTGTGTGTGTCATGTACAGGGTCATAAAGAAAGTGTTTCCCTGCTTCATTCGAGCGCCGAGTGACTCAAACGCCAAACCCATAGATCAGCTTTATGCAGGTAATGAAGAATCTACATTAACACTGCCTGTGACATCACCTATTACCCACACTCACTCAGTTTGTGCTCCGCAGAAGACGGTTATAAGAGCGTTCTGCTGGACCTGGAGAGGTCTCATAACGCCAGCGAACAGATTCAGGAGTGGTGGATTGTGGACCAGCCGTCGGCGGGGAAGATCCAGATGAGATCCGAGGCAAAGCTGGAGAAGAAGAGTGAGGCGGGACTGCAGCTTTACGTCTTCAGTGATAAAGTCAGTCCTCCCAGCCTGGGCTTCCTGGCAGGATACGGGTGAGTCACATGACACCTCTGAACCGTGTGGCCGAGGGTTCAGATGACAGTCCAGCGGCTGGTTACAGACTGCTTAGACTAGTTCTTCAAGTTACTCATCTCAGTTTCTTCTGCTCATTTTTAGGTCTAATTTGAATCAGAAAAGTAAGATTGATTAGCACTAATTAACTATATTTATGCAGCTGATTTTTTTTTTTATAAAAAGGTAATTAAGACTTTTTATCTTACAATTCTGACTTTTTTTTTTTTTTTCACAAAATTGCAAGCAGAATTGTGGGATATGAACTTGTAGTTCTGAGAAAAAGTCCCAATCACTTTTTTTTTTCGATAATAATTTACAGTTTTGCAGAAAATTTGTAATTTTTTTTTTTTAATTAGGAGAACAAATTTACCATAATATAGCATGTCAGATGTACAGTATTCATACATTACAGAAAAATAAAAAATAAATAAATAAATGTAAAAAACTTTTATTTTTTGACTAATGAAATTGACAAGATAGTTTTTTTTTTTTTTATTTTGTTAAGAACAGAAGTAAACAGGACAAATGAAAATATAAAAATAAAATAGTGTTTAAATTTTTCAGGTACGTTTAGAATTCAAGTACAAAATACTATAGAAATCGAACAATTAATTAATAAATAAAGCATTGCATAGTTTAGTGAATATTCATTATTATTAAAGCTACAAAAGTTCTTGGGCCTCATTTATAAAATGTTGCGTAGAAACTGTCCTACGTTTGATCTAAGATCATTTCTCAAATGTGTGAACTTGAGATTCTGAAAAACGAAGTGTACGCCTCTCTCTCACATGTGCAATATATAAATCGCAAATGATCTTGAAATTATGCGCAGATGAATGGTTTCAGATCTCCGCCTTGTAAACGCCCCCTAATTAATATCATTAGCATATATAAAAAGAGCACCATTCAGCGTCCAAATTCTTTACTTGAGAATGGCGAGCGGCAAGAAAAGAATAGTGAGGCCGAAATCAGGTTCCTGTTGGCAGAAGTACAGGTTTGTGTTATACATGCTTCATAATTTAACTTTAACACTGCAAAAAATGCTTTTCTTACTTAAATTTTTTGCCTTGTTTCCAGTCCAAATATCTAAAAATTCTTAAACCAAGAAGTATTTTTTAGACTAGTAAAAAAAATATTATCTTGTTTCTGAAAAAATAAGTCAAAATTAAGTGTGTTTTTCCTTAAAACAAGCAAAATAATCTACCAATGGGGTGAGCGATCTTGTTTTCGGTTTGAAATAAGATTATTTTGCTTACCCCATTGGCAGATTATTTAGCTTGTTTTAAGGAAAAATGCACTTAATTTTGACTTTTTTTCCTGAAAACAAGACTTTGTTTATTTTTTACTTGTCTAGAAGCCTCTTGATTTAAGAATTTTTAGAAATTGGGACTTGAAACAAGACAAAAACTCTAAGTAGCCTAAGAAAAGCATTTTTTGCAGTGAATGGTGTGTAATTATGCTGAAAGGGCTTTGAAAAATCATGCAGGCTGTATGTTTTCTTCTGAACAAGTATTCTAGGGTATTCTTAATTAAATGACTTGTAAAGCTATTTTTGAAACGTTTGCCGCATGGTTAACGTAAGCTAAATATCAGTCAAAACTATTCTTTAGCGTACGCACACTGTAAGATCAAATCTGTGCGTACGCACGCTTTATAAATGAGGCCCTTCGGCGGAGTGATTTTCTCTGTCTTTGATCATTTGAGTAACATTAATGACAGACAGCAGCAGGTTTATTAGGCTGCTGTCACTTTAAGAGCGGACACACGGATCAATATACTGACAGATCCGGATTCACTCGGTCGGTTATGTCCTAAACATCTGTGTTATTACCAACTGTGCATAACTGACATGGTGAATATTCACCAGAACGGGCATTTTGACTCTATTTGACTGTTCAAGCGTGTGATCGTCAGTTTTCATGCGTCAGTTTTTCACGATTTATTGCACATCCTAGGCTTCATTCATGCATGTTTATCTCACTTGCGCGTCTATAGTTGTATAGTATAGTTGTACTGCACTATTTGCAGTTAAATGCTGAATTATGCAAGATTGCAAACGATCTTAATTTTTTTTTGCGTTTTGTTCAAAGATTGCAGAATTATCGCATTAACGTGTCGATCTCTGTTGGTAATGCACTTTTTGTGGTTAAAATTGCGTTTTGTTCAAACGTGTCAATAACTCAATACTGTGCTGTTTGCAGTTATTTTGTGTCTGAATGGTGAATTCATAAAAACGCTGCACTTTTGCTATTATTTTGTAGTTAAATTTGGAGGAACTGATTAGCGGACACAGGTGTAAGTAACACATCGTGGTCTCTTGCAGTATCATGGGCCTCTACGCATCCGTGGTGCTGGTGATCGGGAAGTTCGTCCGCGAGTTCTTCAGCGGCATCTCACACTCCATCATGTTCGAAGAGCTTCCGTGTGTGGACCGCATCCTCAAACTCTGCACCGACATCTTCCTGGTGCGGGAGACGGGCGAGCTGGAGCTGGAGGAGGACCTGTACGCCAAACTCATCTTCCTCTACCGCTCACCGGAGACCATGATCAAATGGACGAGGGAGAAGACCAAATGAGCCTCTGGGATCGTGCGGAAACCCGAGGAAGGAAGCGTCCGCATCATTAGCGCTCTTAAGACTGTGAGAAACAAATGACCTCGCTGCGAGACGTGACCCGCAGGTGAGACCCAAGTGTCCTGGTTGAGACTATACTGGAACTGAGGCTATGCTGCGCTCTTCTGGGAGATGATAATCGTGCGCTGTGCAATATACTGTCCTGGCGGCCGGCTGTAAACTTGAACAAAGAAAGGAGACGGTGATTGAAAGACACTTTTTTTTTTTAGGCACTTTTTCCTCAGAGAAAACTGGACCCAGAAGTGCTTGGGTTCTTCAAGACTACGTAACATTAAACTTATGATCTATCCTAGCTTGATTTTTAGGCTTGAACGAGGACTGAAGCGTTCTCAGGATCAGTGTACTCTCGTCAGACGATCTTTACTGACTCATCAGGGTCTGTGGTGTGACTGTGGATCATCATGAGCATAAAGCACATTCTGGAAACCTGGTGTCTGTCTGAGATGTTTTTCTTACATTTTGACCATTTTGTATGTGTAAAGTCTACAAAATTCACTGCAAAAGCATCTAAAATATGCAAAAACAGAATCTCTTTATTTATTCAGTGGTATTCTGAAACCATGCAATCACAGTAAACATCATTGAAGTCCTCATTAATAACAGAAATTGTTCCCTGCAATTTCAAAGCACACCTTCTACACTAAAACAGAAACCAAGATAAAGATCATCTTAAGGCATTTCATGCATTTATATGCAGCATCACTGCTGACGTTCCATACGCGAAGAATTGAGTTAAGAATGAATGGAAATAAGTAATACAAGGCAGGCACTGTTATTCAAATTCCAGCATATACAATATTCATATGATAGTGTCCAACCCTACCCATGATGCAGTTTTGAATACTGTACACATAAAGCATCAGATTCACCCATTAAAGGTCTGATTTAACAGTAAAGGCCGTTTCTCAGGTTTGGCTTTGCCTGAAAACTCTGTAGAATATAACTTTCATTTTAACACAAGTTCAGGGAGTTTAAAGGCAAACCTAAATAAATAAACATGCTTGAGAGCTTCTGAACGCATCTTAAAACACCTCCAGTACAGGAATATAAACAGCGTATGCCGTGATCATGCTTGCACCTTCATGCTGGAGTCTCGGGTGTGGGGTGTGTATCTCTTCAACAGAGTCCTCCAGCATACTCATCCTCGTCTTCCTCCGGCGGCACGGCTCCAGCGTCTCCGCTAGCGGCAGCGGCGGGAGGTTTCTTCTTCTTCCCTCCTCCGGGCACCTTCAGGCTGATGGCAAGCTTTGCATACTGCAGGACAGAGAAGAAGACACGTCAACACTGAATGACAATCAGTGGGTCAGCATGAATCATGAGCTCATCGACATGTATAACAGTATGAAACGCCTCTCAGCTTCTCTGATGACTGACACCATGTTAGTTAAAGAGGTCATTTACATGTGGAAGTGTTGAAGACACAGTAAGGGTCACAGAGAGGCTGAAATATGACTGACTAACATTATAGGAGGACTTTAGGGAAATAAAAACAGAAGGGTGGAAACTGGAGATTCTCTACAGTAATATTCAAATGGTTTTGTTGTTGATGTCATACCTGCCAAAACAAGTAAACAAATGGAAGACAATGAGAAGATGACAAACTCTGACCTGAACATCAGTATTTACCCTGGAAAACACCAACTAAAGCTCATTTTGCTCTGACAGATACAAGTACAACAAATATAATTAATAAGAATAACAAGTATAATAACCTTGGTTTATGTTTTTTCCAGTATACATCAGATTTGTCTTAATTGTATTATAAAATAAATTATACATTTAATATTATAAATTGTCTTAATGTACTGTGATGATCAACTGCATGAAAACATGGAGATAAATATTAGTTGTTTTTTTGCCTATTCATGACTAAAATGAAATCAGCAAATTTTTGCTTCAGATTTACTAAATTAAATTACATAAATTAATTACATGAATAAAGTCTCTCAGTAAGAGGTAACTAGTTTGTGAACAAATATAGGTTAGAAGTTATTGGGAAACCTTTAATTTCAAACCTTTACCTTTTACTTTAATAGAATAAAAATATAATTTTTCTTTAAAAAAAATGCATTAACTTTGGCTAACTTTAACTTTTAGATAATAAACACGTAAAGCTAATACACATACTGTATGTATATATATATTTGGGGTGTAACGGAACACAAACATGGCGGCTGGTAATGAGGTCACAGTTCAGGACAGCACAGAGGAGAGATTATTCTCAAGCTTCTTTCCGCGGTTGAAACGCTGGTTGAGAGATTACACGCAAACATATCTATACAGAAATCGTCTCTTCTTCTTCTTCTGTGCTTTTTCCTGTTGTGCCGGTTACATTACCGCACGCGCCCCCTTCTGGATTGGAGTGTGGATCGCCTGTGACCGACTGTATCCGTCATCTGACCATGAACTGTGACGGTTCAGGACGATACATGTACTGTTACACCCCTAATATATATATATATATCTACAGAAGAATTAGTGACTTTCTAACTTGTCTTTGTACTGATGGACAGTGGCACACAGAGACTCACGTCGTTGTCCATGTATCTGAGCAGCGGTGACGTACAGACGCGAGACACCTGATCTTCATCCTGCTCATCGTAACCCTGCAGCAGCTGCTCCATGGCAATGCAGTCTTCACTCCCGCTGAATCCTGGGATACTGTAGCTCTCTCGCACACACCTGTCAGCCGCCACATAGTCCGCTCTGTGTAGATGGACCAGCACTTGTGCGATTGTTTTCTGAGCACAAACACATGACAGTGTTACTCACAGAAGTGCATCAGTATACAGTGAGATCTGAACACTGACACACACCTTAAAACAGGTTGGGTAATTTTCTATTTCTTTATACATGTTCTTCTCCTTCTGAAGCGACACGGCAGCTTCGTCAAACCTGTAATGAGCATCATTCATCTTGCATTAAAGACAACCGAACATTATTAAACAGGGAAATCTAAAAAATAATTATGGGATGCACCGAAATTTTGGCTACTACATTTTTTTTGGCTGAAACAGCAATTTTGGGTTTCAGGCTGAAATCAGTGACGTTTAATTAACGCTTGTCATGTTTTGACTGTGTTCAGCGTCTGTTTCGTGACACAACATGGATGAACGACAACAGTCAAACACGTCAGCTGTGTGACACGAGCTCTGGACTGACAACATCATCTCTCGACTTTAATGATATAGTTTCTTGAATCGACAATCTTTTAGTTCTGTTGATGCGCAGCGTCACTTAACATCTGTAGCTACTGCCATCCAATAATCGGGGAAAAAGCTTTGTGCTTTGTTACTTTTAATATGAAGCAACTTTAAAATTCTGTCGATTATTAAATTGAAACAATAATTGTGGTTTTGCCGCTCTTTAATACAGCATTACAGATCGCTGTAGCGCCTCATCTCTTCCTCTTTACTTTAGTTACAGCAGCAAATAAACATGAGTGAACATCAGAACCACTTCCTGAAGTGAATCATGTGTCATGTGATCGATCAATCAGTGTTTCACCCGCCGAAAGACGTCAATAAAGCGGCTTGAGAACAATATGATCCAGTAACGTCACATTTACCTCAGAAAGGCTTAATATCTATAAACTCATTAGTTAGCTAGAAATAAATAACTCTAGAGGGGAATATTAATATAACATTACTTTTTAGTGTTTTTAAAAGAAGATTCGTCTGCTCACCAAGGCTGCAATTATTTAATTAAAAATACAGTAAAAACAGTAATATTGTGAAATATTATTACAATTTAAAATAACTGTTTTCTGTTTGAATATATTTTATAAAGTAATTTATTCCTGTGATCAAAGCTGAATTTTCAGCATCATTACTCCAGTCTTCAGTGTCACATGATCCTTCAGAAATCATTCTAATATGATGATCTGCTGCTCAAGAAACATTTATGATTATTATCAATGTTGAAAACAGTTGTGTACTTTATTTCAGGATTCCTTGATGAATAGAAAGTTCAAAAGAACAGCATTTATCTGAAACACAAAGCTTTTGTAACATTATACACTACCGTTCAAAAGTTTGGGGTCAGTAAGAATTTTTATTTTTATTTTTTTGAAAAGAAATTAAAGAAATTAATACTTTTATTCAGCAAGGATGCATTAAATCGATCAAAAGTGACAGTAAAGACATTTATAATGTTACAAAAGATTATATTTCAAATAAATGCTGTTCTTTTGAACTTTCTATTCATCAAAGAATCCTGAAAAAAAAATATTGTACACAATAAATGTTTCTTGAGCAGCAGATCATCATATGAGAATGATTTCTGAAGGATCATGTGACACTGAAGACTGGAGTAATGATGCTGAAAATTCAGCTTTGATCACAGGAATAAATTACACTTTAAAATATTTTCAAATAGAACACAGTTTTAAATTGTAATAATATTTCACAATATTACTGTTTTACTGTATTTTTAATTAAATAAATGCAGCCTTGGTGAGCAGACCAAACTTCTTTTAAAAACATTAAAAATCTTACCGTGTCCAAACTTTTGACCGGTAGTGTTTCTGTACTGTATTACATATTCATTATATTTTTACTTCACCTGTTAGTGATGTCTTCATTATTTAATGTTTGTTTGAATAAATCTGTCATGAAAACAAGTTATTACAGTTTACTGCAATTTAAATGTTTATATTTGACCAACAAACTGGAGCAGAAACAGTTCTGTTATGAAAAAGTTCATATACAAAACTGCCTTATGTGCAATTTATGTTTATAGTTTTGGCTATTTGAGTGCTGATTATTAAATAGGTTTGATTAATTCATTGATTATCTGACCATCTCTAATAACTGCAGCACTTTACAATAACTTTTTATAACTAAGTAATAATAATAATTTATAATAATAATAATAATGCTCCCAAACAATAAAGCAACAATTACTTCTGTTGTCTAACAAGAAGTCGTGATGCTTTTCCAATGAGCTCCACTGCCTGTCGTAATCGATCCTCATTCTGGGAAAACAAACGGCAAAAAGACAGACAGTGTTTGACAGTAATATAAGAAAACGAGTGTTTTTGGTGAAGCCGTGAGTGACAGACTGACCTCGAACACTCCTGCGGCCTGCTGGTACAGGTGAACGGCTTTAGCCAAATCCAGAGGTTCGATCAACCTGCAAACAACAGGTTTAAGAGCTGATTTACTGCCACACGCCTCTCATCTGCTCTCACGTTCAGATCCGACAGTACGAGCACATACTTCCCCGCTCTGTCCAGGGCCATGGCGGCGGTGTCTGGAGTGCCGTTCTCCACGTACATCACGCTGGCTTTCTCGATGTACTGCACAGCCTCAGGTAACCTCTGCATGTCCTGTGACCGTACAGAAGACATACAGAGACAGTTCCACGATTCATCATTTACTCACATCGATGTTTATATAATCTGTACATATATGGGCCTGTCCAAATACCCACAGTTGTCTGCTTACATGATGCATTTCCTGTATTTGGCCCGAGTGTTTGAATGAAGAGTGCAAGTGTGTGCAGAACTGTTGATTATCTGATGCGACACACTACTGCAGTAAGGGTTTACAGAGCTTCATTTTGAATTTTAATACTTGCATTTTAAAATAAACTTCAAAAGTGGCCAAGATGGCAACTGGGGGTATTTGGACAGGCCCTCAATATTTACAGTATTACTGCTTTCTACTTTCAGTAAAATATATATTTTTAGTCAAAAGCAAATGCGAAATCACTCCAGAGCAGAACTGACCTTCAGCATCATTCCTGCTTGCTCAAAGGCCCTGCATGCAAAAACAAGCAGCAAATTCACACACAAACACAGTGATTTGACAGTAAAGAACCAGGCGTCTGTAATCATAATGAATTCACTCACTTGGCAGCATGAAAAAGACTGAACAGTGAGTCAAGGACATTTTCAGATTAAAATACAGGATGAATTCATCAATATAACAACAACATTCTCCAAGGATACGATCTGTGGTTGGCGTGAGCCTCGGCCTCCAGCAGATACGCCTCTTTGGCCTGTTCCAGCTGTTTGGCATTTTTGAAGGCAACAGCTGGAGAGGAAGATCATCATCATCATCATCATCATCAATCACTGTGTTTGGATGTTTGAACTGCTCATCTCACCTGCTTTGGAGTATTCTGATGCAGCACTGTCATAATCGGGCTTCCACTTCATAAAGCTCGTCTTTAAACTGAATTCAGTGAGAATATATGATCATATATCTACACATTCATCATCATTTCACTTCAATGGATAAAGCGAGTGAAGCACGAAAAAACAATAACTCCCTTGTTATAGCCCTAAATAAAGGCATTTCTCCATCATAACATATTATGTATAAGTTGATATTTGTATGAAGAGACTTTAATCATCAATTTGCTGTAAAAATGAGCCGTAAAGCTAATTTAAAACCACTATAGTGAATATTCAAGCATCTCGCGGCGGGAATTACTTACTATTTCTCAGCCTTGGCGATGTGTTCATGAGCTTCATTGATTTTCTGCGCCATGGTTTATTAAATAAGCTCTTTACACATGAATGACTAATAATAAATAAGACTCTGTGCTGCAGCTCAAACCCTGTGCTGTCACCTGGTGATGACACTAGCGTTTACTTCCGGGTAACTAAGAGCTCGACGTCATTATTTTAGTTTTATTTTTTGTTGTTGTTTCTTTTATTGTTGTTGATATTATGTGATGTATGGTTATTTTTCTGTATGTCCCGGTAAAAAAAAAAAAAAAAAAAAAAAAAAAAGAAGGAATAAAGAGCTCGACGTCAGAGTTGAATGTTGTTCTTGTGAGGCGTTTGGCGGCTCAGACAGCTGAATCCTACATTAAAACGCATTTATATCTCAGTACTTTTTGGTCTCGCTAGAGTATTTGTAATAAAACTTAAAAAGACCTGATATACATATAGAAAAGTAACCCAACAATCTCTACAAAACACTTTAAAATCGCTTCCAGCGATTGAGACCGTGACTGGTCCACCATGCCCAGCGTTGAGAAAAGTAACAGGTAACACGTGATGATAATGCTGGTACGTTCCACTTCCGCCGCGGGCTAGACATACATTTATAACCGAATAATGAAAGTGGTCAACTTCAATAGCAAATCGAATTAAACAAAGTGAAGAAGGAAAATAAGAATTGTTATTTAGACACATCATGTAACTTTCACCTGAGTACGTGGTTTTTGCTGCCCCCTGTTGGCTAAAGCAGGCATTACACCACCACATTATAATCGGTCCATGAACAATACGCACTAAGAATTCACATCAATATTTAGTCCAGTACAACTTTATCTAGATTTAGGCAATAAAAATATTTCATGTCTATTATTTAAAACGTCACACTGCTTCAATTGTGTTCAAATTCACTTTACTAATAAGTGTTGTAAAACTAAAAATTTACAGTATCCCTCCATGAACTATTCAAGGTTTTTGACAATGTCAGCTTAACTTCACTGATGTTTCTGATACACTTCCTATAAAGGCAGTGCATGTACATGATGCGCAGAAAGTATACAAACAATTAAAAATACCAGTACAGGTTACATTATTGGCATTTCTTTAATAAACATTTGCCAAAGGGGGGAAAACATCTTCATACAAAAAAAGACATCATTGCTCATCTCCTTGAAAATCATTTAAATGTCTCTTTGCTTTCAATTTTACAATGGCTATAGACAAGAGCTGGTGGGGAACCGGTGAGAAACACAGCTTTGATCCGTTCACTTGTTCAGTAGATTCACCAGTTCAATCACACAAGTGCTACCAGTCGTTCTGGAGTCTTTAAAAGCCCCTCCAGTGATTTTAACCTTGTGACATAATTGTTGAATCATCAGGAAAAAAAAGAAAAAAAAAGGAGGGGAAAAAAAATAAGAAAGAAAACAAATTACATTACTGGTCATTTACATGTGCAGATACAGCACATTCACACCTTCGCTTGTTTCCACCTACTTTATTCAGTAGTGCAAAACATGGTAATACTAGTCTGTCCTTACGCAGTTAAAGGAGACGCTAAGGTACAGGTCATAAAAACACTTACCCTGGCACGGTAAATGCACACGCAAAAAAGGTACAATTTTAATTTAAAAGACAGCAGTAGAATAGATTACAAAAATCAATTGGAGGGAAAAACAAAAAACAGCTCTATGAAATGGTATGAGTGGGAAACGCAAAAATTCCCATCCCAACAGTTCGTCCCTCCAGTTGTAACCCTCGAATTATTCAGAAATATTACAAATCAAGTTCTGAGACCATTTAGTGCTGGTTTGAGGGCACTGCACGTGTCTTTTAGAGTCTTCCTGTCCTGCGTTCATCCTTACCGAGTTCATCGGCCTGTGCCGATCAAAAAGGGAGTCCTCTGCCCCGCAGCGCCGCCGTGTTCACATGGGGAACGTACCCGAGCGGAACGGATTGGGACGGCGACGTCCAGGCTTGTCCCGGAGGGGGCGGCGGGGGCCCGGGGCCGACGTGATTGTACTCGAAGCGATGGTCCTTGTCTCCGCTGAACACCATGCTGCCTCCGGCGCCCGCTGCACTAGCGGCTCCTCCGTGAGCGAAGGCGTCCGGGGCGAGAGGAGGGCGAGGGGGCATCCCGCCCCCCATCATGTGACCGAGGTAGCTTTCTGCGAAGCCCGCGTGAGGAAACGGCGGAGGCGGCCGGCTAAAGTCCGCCCCGTAACCGGGTCCCTCCGCCGGCCTGGGCGGCGGAGGATAGTCCGGCTCCGGAGGTCTAGGAGCTTCTCCCGGGCCTGCCGAGGGCGGCGGAGCCGGTTTGGTCTCGGGGGCCTGCCGGTAGTCCAGGTCTGCGCAGGGAGGTGGTTCCGGAGGTTCTGGGGGTCTCTGGTCTGGTGGGAGAATGGAGAGAGGCTCTAGAGGCCTGGAGGACGAGACGCCCCCTTCAGACACTGCAAGAAACAACAGCAGACGCTCACATTACACTGTACTGTACTGTGGGCGAAAAACAGCACAGTGAAATGGGTCATGTGACAACAAAGGATAAAACTGTTACCCGTTTGACATTAAAATTCCAGGCAGTTATTATTAACTTTTAATATTTCAATTATTAAATGCAAGCGATTTGAAAAACTCAAGCTAAATACTGTCCAACATAAAGCACAGTTAACGACAGTGTCACGCAGGGAAAGCAGATTTACAACAGAGCTGAAGGAAATTATATGAATGTTTCTGAAGGGAAGCTAGTGTCTTTCAGTTAAGTTTTACCTCCATGTTATGCCTAATATAGTAGCATTTATAAGCACAGCTGCTCCATAAGCGCCACCTACTGTCAGAGAATGGATTTACACTTTCATTCAGCCTTTCCATCATTTTTGTTCAGACCAATGTGAAAATTGGACAGAATTTTTAAGTGAATGTTCGTTCTAAAAATCAAAAGCAGAAAAGCAGGTTTATTAGGTTGCTGTCACTTTAAGAGCTGCACAGATGTGTTTACGTGAAAATTCACCAAGATGGGCATTTTGACAATTTTGTGTATTTGGCCATATAATCTGCAGAAGAGAAGTGAATTCGAGATCACGCGCCGTCTTTCTGTGTGCGTGAGGACTTCACTTACTGCATTTAATAACATTAAGCACAGTCATGTGTCCAGTCTACTCTCTGGTGACCTAAAACTTTGACTTTTTGTAATATTTTGGAGTATTAAAATCATGCAGTCATCGCAAGCCATTGCAATATGCAGATCACAATATGTATGTTTGCGATATTTTGATCATTTCCATATATACCCAAATTTTGACTAATTGCTTTTCTTAATTATTTATAGGCTGAAATGGGGTTATTATATGCAACTATTTTTTTTCCAAACATTTGAACATGTAGTAAGTTTTTGTTTTTAATCATTCATTTAACCAGCCAATTGTTGTTAACATTTTAATTTTAATGTATTTAAACAAAGTACATAGTGCTGCTCTTTTTATTTGTTTGTTGGTTTTCAATACAAAACTTGGTGAAATTATTTTTTTGAACATTTCCAGCACATTTTAACAGTACTGATATATTACCATATACCAAATTATTATGCAAGTGACATCAGTAGGATTTCACTACAATAAACATTCAGAATTTAGTTTTATTTCTCAAATCTTTTTAGATAAACTCACAGGTTTGTTCAATAGTTTGCCAAGTCTTCTTAAAGAGGTTGTTCCACATTATTAAGCAAGTCACAGTTCTCATGCAGTAAGAGGAGGAAGAAAGATCTTTCTGAAGATGAACAGCATGGCATGGTGCAATGTTATGCAGAAGGAATGAAAACAACTAATATCGTGTGAAAACTGGAGATTATCAAACTATCATAAGACTTGTGAGTGATTTACAGCCAAGAGAACTCAGTCAGAAAGACTTAAGGAATGTTTCTGTCAAAAAAATTAATTGTATCAAAAGAACAGCTTTAAAAAAAAGCCACTGTTGAGCAGCAAACAGGTGTCTGAAGCTGCTGGAGTCTGTCAGTTGGGCGTAAAGTTGCATTTTAGCCACCTCTAACCAAAGCTCACGAAGAGAAACCTTTACAGCGCGTGTAGAAATACATGAAGACTCATTTTTAGTTTTATTCACTGACGAATGCCGTACCACAATGGATGTGGTTATGGATGGCTGTTGAGTGACCTCAGCCAGGAGCTGGCGGTGATGATTTGAGCTGGAATATTGGGAAGGTCCCTTTAGGGACTCTGCGAGATATGTGGAGTTTATAACTGACCATTTTCTGCTATGGTATAAAAAGAGGATAGTGCCTTCTGACATAAAATGATTTCATTTCGATCCCATGCTGCAAAAAACACCACAGAAATAAAACCGTTTGAAAATAATGTATTTCTAAAAATGAGTCTTCATGTATTTCTACACCCGCTGTAAAGGTTTCTCTTTGTGAGCTTTGGTTAGTAAGCCTTTCCTTAATCCTTTATCTGACTGAGTTCTCTTGTTCTGTAAATTACAAGTCTTATGATAGTTTGATAATCTCCAGTTTTCACACAATATTAGTTGTTTTCATGCCTTCTGCATAACATTGCACCATGCCATGCCGTTCATCTTCAGAAAGATCTTTCTTCCTCCTCTTACTGCATGAGAACTGTGACTTGCCTAATAATGTGGAACCAAAGTAGGGTTAAAGTAGGGCTTCCATTTACCTAAGACCTGACAAACTTTTAACAAACCGGTCTGAGATTGATACCAGTTATCTAAAAACATTTGAGAAATGAAACAGATCCTAATTATTGGACCAAAAACTTCTGCACATAATAACCTGTCAACACTTGATGGCTGCTCTGTCAAGTCTTCGTCGTCAGTTAGGAACCTAAGTGTGCTCTTTGATACCAATGTTTCATTTGAAAGCCACATTTCTTCAGAATTCAGGCCAGCTGATAATACCTAGAATATCAAAATCAACCGCAGGCGGCAGATCCTTTTCCTATTTAGCACCTAAACTTTGGAACAGTTTTCCTATCACTGTTCGGGAAGCAGACACACTCTGTCAGTTTAAATCTAGACTAAAAACGCATCTCTTTAACCTGGCATACACATAACACATTACCAATTTATATTTTCAAATCCGTCAGGCTGCATAAATTAGGTCAGCCGGAACCGGGAACACTTCCTATAACACCAGATGTACTCGATACATCAGGAGAAGAACGGCATCTACAATAATATGACGTTACCTGGAGAGACGGGGCTGGGCTCAGGTGGAGGCTTGATCTCATGTAGACCTGCTGCGTTTGAGACGACGCCCTCAGCGCCCTCGAACCCCATGATCTCTCCCGTCGCACCCTGCTGGACTTTGAGCAGCTGAGCGAGGAGCATGGTGACGGCGGTCTGCGTGGCTGCGGCCGAGGCCTCTCCGTCAGTCTTCCCCGACTGCTGCGGGGTGGGTGGTGAAGGGGGCTTGGGCAGGGGTGGGGTGCGAGGAGCTCCGCCCCCTGTTGGAGGCGGCTGAGGGGGTTTAGTGACCACAGGGAGCGGAGGCGGTTCTGGGGGTCTTTCAGACTCCAGTGGCCCAGGGGGCAAAGCCTTTGTCAGCTGCTGGAGCGTCTCTGGGTTCATCTTCGAACCCACGGTCTGGGCGAACTGGGCCGATCCCACCGGGGCGCTTTTGGACTGAAATAGGTTCAGAAGCACAGCCAGCTGTTCTTGAGTCAGTTGTGAGTTGGGAGCTTTGGGGTCTAGAACAAAAAGACAAGAGAAGCTTGAATGGGTTGTAAATGAAACTTCAGACTCCAATTATGTTCCTCATTGCTTCAACAAATGAGAAATGGGCTGGGATGCCATTAAACTTCTAGCACTTGTAAAGTTTCTCTTGTGGTTAAAGTCCAGAAGTCCATTTCCATGTCAGCACTGGAATGTACACTTCATGCACTAAACAGCCACAGCTTTAAAGTCATGAAATCAAATCTGCCAATTATTTTTTTAATGCAATATATTTATGTATATAACATAATTCAGTGTTTGTTTTATCGGTGCACATCATTATTGTTTTAAATTCATGTTCCTGGTAATCTTGAATCAGAATATCTTCTCCTCCCTCTTGCAGCATCTCTTCTCTTCTCTGATGATGAGGGCGGGGCAACCTGTCACTCACATGAGATCCACCAATAGCAAACCACAACCATCCAATCAATTCCCCAACTCAAGCCCCGCCCCACATTTGAAATAACCTTTTAAATGTCACACACTTGATGGTTGAGTACATAGTGCATAGCATATAGTATGTCATTTGGGACACGACTAATATAATTGTCAATAGGAGGATTACTAGCAGAGGATGAAGGTTTCTTGAGTGTTTCAGCTGATGTTCTTACCCAGCAGGGCTGCAGCGGCAGCAGCACTCGGACCTTTGTGTCCTGCAGCGGCAGGGAAGCCCTGTGGCGTGTTGCTGCGGCTGTCGTCCAGGCCCAGCTCCTTCCGGGGGGCTTTGGGGGCGCTCAGCTCCTCCGGCATCTGCTTCTGCCGCCGCCGCTTCTTACTCCACAGTTCATGGCAGTCCTGCCAAAGAGGGAGACTAGAGAGAGAAGAAACAGGAACAAATATTGTAATCTGAGAAAAATGAAGCATAGACTGAATTGTTGAAATTTACACTTATTTGCCAAACCATTATTTGAAATTAAGAGTGAAATAAAGACACAACTGAGTGAACGGATGGTCAGAAACCAACCCCTCATTATCATATCTGAATCTCAGCTCTTGATTTACAGTGATACGAACAGTAACGATGGCATCGGTTTTACCGTATCAATCTCATCAAAGTAGAGAAAACAGAGTCTTCTCGACATGAACAACATGAACCAAACTCTTCAAGTCTCAGATACAACTACTGTGATTGAGGGCGGGGCAAAGAGACGCTGTTCAGTCAATAGAGTATTTATTATAATCTGAAAACCACGCCCACTATAAGAAATATACTGGAGGGGAACGTAATCGGCGACAACATATGCTAAACAAACAAACAAAAACAAACAAACCATTCATTATTTTTAACCATGTCAAAGAATTATTTCACCTGTCGCCGAATACGTTCCCCTCCAGTATATTTCTTATAGTAATATGACCTGTTGCGCTCTGTCTCACTGCCTGTATCCACTTTTGTGTCCTTAAACATTCATTTTTTGGGGGTCGACGGCTTATAAAAACTTATTTCTGGGTTTTTTAGCTTGTTTTCTGTACACCATGTCACACAGCAGCTTTTAGACATTGTTCTGTTTTTTGTTATAAGCCAGAAATGACAAGGCGGCAGCCTCACGCTATATAAAGTCAATGGGGACTGTTTGATTGTTTTCCCCCCGGTGGGCGTGGCTTTCGGATTATGACGCGTGTCGCTCTGTCTCTGTGAAGACCAGAGGCGGGCATTATGCAAATTAGTTACAAACCTACATAGGCTCAGCAGGAAGTGAGACTGAATTACTGACGACTCGATTCAGTTCAGAATCACTTCTTTCTTTTAGGAGACAATAACTCAACACATTCATCTGTTCTTTGAGCTTTAAAACTTTGCAGACGTTTTAGATTCACAAACAGCTGCATGAAAGGTAATGTCAGAAAAAAGGAAAAACCAAATAAAATCTCTCATACTCAGGCGGGGGCATCTTGGCTGGATCCACATCTTTGAGGAAGTCGCTGTTGAGAGCTTGTTCTGCAGTGCAGCGTTTGCTCGGGTCCAACGCTAGCATATGGTCAAACAAATCCAGGGCCATCAGAGGAATACTGAAACATTGAAATGAACCATCACTGCAAAGATATCACCGACACTGATGTTTATTACAGTTAATAAAAACAAAAGAAAAAAATATTCTCTCTACACATCTAATACTGAATTCAAATCATGTCGCAATAATCATTTTCATGAGTTAAACGCACATAAAGCCGCAGCGATGGTGTTAGTACTACACAGCAAATTGGAAGTTTATCAAATTAAAGAAATTAAAGTGTTATGAAGACTGATGAAGAATAGCTATAAAGCTTGCCACAATATACTCATTTAGCTGGTTTATGATGCAACAAGTGTGTGATGAAGTTATTTTTCCTTTGATTCTTAGTGGCAGCATGAGAGTAATACAACAAAACATCAATTACACGCCTGCTGCCAATCCTCTGTGCTAAAGAGCTTCCTAGCTTTATCAGCAAGTGAAAAAAGTGACTTTTCCATTTTCTTCTGACCAGAAATCACATGAACTCATCACAGCTCATTTGGGTAAAAACTTCCCAGGAGGACTTGAATGCATCATAAGAGTTAAACAAAAACACACACCATATACCATATATTATTCATCTACCCACTGCAGTCATGAGCGGTGACGCCCTTTAAAACAGACTGAACTGGTTTCATTCATTTCTGATTACTCACAAAGCGAACTCTTCCCTTAGCCTTCGCCGGTACTGTTTCTTTGGTTTCATGGTGTTGAAGTAGGGCAGCTTGATGACGTCTGGCCACACGGCGGGGCAAGGGCTGCCACAGATACGACTGGATTGGACAGTTATATAGGTTAGTGAATCATTCGTCTGGATCTCCAACCAAACAGGGATGGTGTTTACATTTTGGCTGTTGTTACCTTATGAGCTCCAGCTGTGCTAGCTCCTGGTTGGCCTGAAATATGGGCTTTTTTGTGAAAAGCTCTCCCAGAATGCACCTGTGACATGAAAGTTAAAACATTGAGAAGGTGAAAATTGGAGTGATTATACTATAAACAGTAGGGCTGCCTGATACTGGAAAAACTGACATTGAGACATTTACTTTTTCTGTTTTTATTAGTTAGTTATAAAAAATAAAAAAAAGGGGGAAAAAAAAGGAGCTTTTTGACTGTTAATTATATATGTTTGAATAAATTTGTCATGAACAATTCCTCTTTTGTGAAAACTACCTCAGGTGCAGCTGAGTTGTTCAAGTGTAATTATTATATCTGAAAATAAATAGCAGTTGAATATAATATTTTGGGCTGAGTTGTTAATTGTAAACTCTTAACATATAAAGTAATGTGCCAAATGAGAGGGTTGTAGTTTACAGCATTAATTAAGAAAATCAAACTATCGGTATCGGCAGATATCATTCTGAATAATATTCGGTATTAGCAGAGAAATCGGTGCATCTCTACTTAAAATGATTTCAATTTTAATTGTAATTCAGTTTTAAATGAGTGATTTCTAGACATGGAAATAGGGTTATGGGAATTTTTATTAAAAGAATAAAATCTAGAATATTTCATTGGGTAGGAAGAATCCTGATCATTAATTCTTCAAATTATGGGGCCTTGGAGTCAAAAAGGTTAAGAACCACCTTTCTGGACACGTTTATCTAACCCTTACCTTCTTCATGACTTGAATACAGAAGGCGGTCTGGCGGAAGCTAGATATTTTACTTCATAACTTGTTAAATATGGATATTTTTTTTTTTTTTTTTTTTTACACAAACGCTTCGCTTCAGAAGGCCTTTATTAACCCTCGGAGCCGTGTGGAGTACGTTTATGATGGATGGATGTGGATGGAGACTCTTTCTTCAGCTCATACTCCTTTGGGAACACTCACTGCCATTATAAAGCTCAGATGTGTCAGGATATTTATTAATATTTCTCAGATTGTGTTCATCAGAAAGTCATTGAGGGTGAGTAAAGCTTAGGCTAATTTTCATTCGAAAGTGAACTAATCCTTTAAATGTCATTTACATTAAGTGAAAAAGCAATATTTTCTTTACACCAAGTGTAAATAGTTGTTAGATGCCATTTATACTGACAGATTCTATTTGCACCTTGTAGTATATTATAAAACAGTATGCAATAATAACATAGACTATACATGATTATACTTATTAAAATCATAAATGGATGCTGCTTTTTTGGGACATCACTTGTCTCTGTCCCTAAAGCCCCTTACCACCCATTAAACACTTTATTCCCGCTATTAAATTCCCATTAAGAAGTTTATTTCTCAGTACTTGGTGTGAATTGATACTTCGTTATTTAATTAATCACAGTCTGCAGGATTTGACAATTGCACTAAGCCATATCGTGATATTGATTTTTTTTTTTCCATACATCGTGCAGCCCTAATCGATAGCATGACATTTACCCGCAGCTCCACACGTCGATGGCAGGCGTGTACCTCTCTTCTCCTAGCAGCAGCTCGGGTGGGCGGTACCACAGAGTGATCACCTTATTGGTGTAGGGCCGACTGGAGAAGGACAAGACACGTCAGAGTCTGCTCTACTCACTTGACACAGCTCATAACTGCTCGCTGAACCAGGTCAGGATGATACGTACCTCTCTTCAGAGTTGTACAGACGAGCCAATCCAAAATCTGCCAGCTTGATCTGACCCCTGCAGGACAGCACAAATTTACACACAAATCAAATGATATAATATGAAGTTACAGTGAAAGTTTGTTCACAATGATCTGGATTAATGCCAGTACATTTCCTGACTCATATCTGAAGGTGTCTGACACCCTGAAAAACAAGTATGAACACTGTGAATCTCTTCTGTACTGACTTATTATTGAGAAGGATGTTGGAGCACTTGATGTCCCTGTGCAGGAAGTTCTTCTTGTGGCAGTAATCCAGTCCTTCCAGCAGCTGCCTCATGAAAGACTTGATGTGGCTCTCGTTGAAGTGTACGAGACCCGACTCCAGGAGGCCCATCAGGTCATGGTCCATGTACTCAAACACCAGGTAAAACGCCCCTGAGAGACGAAAACACGTTCATTACACCAACAGTACGAGGAAAACCTCTGAGAAAGACGGGTCATCTCTAATGCGATACCTTTGTCGTTCTTGAAGTCTAAGGCGTCTTCTTTGTCGGTGACGATCTCCTTCATGTTGATGATGCTCTTGTGGTTAAGCTGCCGCAAGATCTTGATCTCCCTGATGGCTGTGATGGGGAAACCCTCCTTCTCATTGTCCAAACGGACCTTCTTTAGGGCCACCAACTCAGCTGAACAAGCAAGAGCAGAAAGATGAAGTGATTAATGGTCTCTGACTGCATTAGCATACAAATCCATTAAGGTCACAAGCTTTTATTTTTATGGGTTTCCAGAAAATATGCACTGCCAGCTTGAGAGCGAAGCTTTTCACTGTTTTACACGCATGAGCCCCTGATACCAGGTGTGTAAAAACCTGTAGCATATATTTATTGAAATAAATTGCAGCCTGCATGATTTGACAGGCGCACTAATACATATTGCGATATCCATTTTATTTTGATACATCATGCATCCCTATTAAAGATGTCCGAGAGCATCCTTACCAGTGTCTTTGTCCTTGGCTTTGTACACCTGCCCATAAGTACCTTCCCCAGTGATCCCAATGATTTCAAACTTGTCAACACACCGCTTCCCCCAGTCTATCTCGGTTTCCTTGATCTCTCCGAAGCGTGGGCCACAAATTCTGCGACACAACCAGGCAGGTAGATTTTTGCATTTGCTAAAGAGAAAACGTGAGATGATTTGGTAAAAGAAATTGTTTGACAACATACTTTGGTCTCTTCCGTGGGATGGGCGTCTTTTTATCGTCAGGTGGGCTGTGGGGTGAACCAGGAGTGACGCCCGGGAGCTCTGGAGGAAGAGGGAGGTCTGAGAGGAGCTGACGGGCTTTCCTTTCTGGTTTGTAGTTTTTCTTCCCTGCGGTTGTTGAGGAGTCTTTCAAGCTACTGACATTAAAGAAAAGGAAGCCATCAGTGAAACCATCAAAGATAATGCACAATACAACAAATCATAGACCTTTAGGCTGGGCAATATATCGCAGCCATGATATAAAGTGTCTCTCTTTAGAGATTTTGCCATATTGTTTATACTGTGGTATGTAAATATATCTGCATAGCACAGTATTAAAGTTATTGACATTTTAGAACAATAAAGAAACATGAATGAATGAGAAAATAAAGAGCGGATGCTCATGTTAAAAAGAGTTATTAAATCAAGAAAAGAGGTCAAGCAACAAAAGAGAAAGAAAATCATTCGCTGCTCTTGACTCAACTTTTGTATCTTTAACAAACATTTTATTAAAAGATACAAAAATTATTAAGTCTAAATTTATATTTAGTTCATACAGTGAAAATCATGCAAGTGTTTTATTTTTACATTTGATTATTCAATTTCTGTAGTATTTCTTACTATGTTAAATGAACCTAAACTTTTAAGCATTTAATTTGTATCTTTGATCTGTTGTTTGTTTGTTTTTAACACCATGTCAGCTTCTCTGGCTATTTTCATGATGAGAAAAATTTATAGGTAGCTAAATGTTTAAAATCTATTTTTGCTAAAAGCTCTAAAACTATCTTTGGTTTAACTTTGTTAATTTCTTCCAAAGTGTTACCTGAATAAAAAAAATAAGTTTCTCACAGAATTCAACGCAGCACATTCTAAAAATGCTTCAGGGATAAAGGATTTTGAGAAACATATTAGTGGATCTTAATCTCCTCTTAATAGTAAAAACGTGTGTCATCCTGGAATAGATTATTCTGCCTTTCTTCTATTGTTTTTCTCAGATCCGATTGTAATGATGTAGTTATTAAAAATAAGAAGCAAATTACAGTGAAATTAATCTCATATTGTGAAATAAGATTTTGATCATATCGCCCAGCCCTAATGGACCTCGTTCCACAGTAATGAGTGAAATATTCAGATGTACTCTTTGTCGGTTTCCTATTTTCGAAGATGAATTTAGAAAACAAACCTGTCGCTTCCATCCACTTGATCCAGGTTGTTGTGTGCAGGAGGAAGAGAGGCTACAGCCAGAGCAGCTGCTTTCTCTCGCTCCTTCTCTTTAACCTGCATGGACTGTCCTCCTTTCTTTTTGTCCTCCTTTCCCTTGGTGTCTCTGCCGGACTGCGAGGCGTCCGAGCTCCTCTTGGCGGGTCGATCCACAGGAGACTGTGGCTGGCTGGACACTGGAGTTCTGGGGCCCTTCTCGGTCACAGGCGGCGGCGAGGGTGGTCTGGTCTTCTTGGGTGCGTGGTTGGTGACGGGGCTGGGCTGAGGTGCGATGGAGGAGGACGAGGAGCCCTTGGTCGGGGTGGAGGCGTTGCTGGAGTTCTTGACGCGGGCGGCTTCGGCGGCTTTCGCTTTCTTCTGCTTGCTGAGCTCGGCGGCCAGGCTGCTCTTCAGGGTCAGTGTGCTGGGCGACAGGCTGGAGGGGCGGCTGCGGGACCGCGAGTGGCGGTGGCGGCTGCGTGAGCGAGAATGACGCGTGGACTGGTACGGGCTCCTGCTGCGAGACTTTCCTGTCCGCCTGAGAACAACAGCAGAATGAGTTAATGCAAATCTCTATGAGACTGGAAGATAAAACCAGAAACTCCTTAAAGGGCGAGTTTAAAACACTAAGATTGACTGAATATACCTGAAAGTTCAGGAAACTGTCAAGTGCAGAAGTTACACACTTATACTACCATTTAAATGTTTGGAGTCGGTATGATTTTTTTTTTTTGGCAGAAACACGTTTATAATGTTACAAAAGATTTATCCTTATTTAACGAAAGAAAGAATCCTGAATAAAATAGGTCACGGTTTCCACAAGAATATGACAGTTTTCAACATTGATAATAATCATAAATGTTTCTTGAGCATCAAATCATCATATTAGAATGATTTCTGAAGGATCATGTGACACTGAAGACTGGAGTAATGATGCTGAAAATTCAGCTTTGATCACAGGAATAAATTACACTTTACTATATATTCACATAGAAAACAGCTGATTTACATTGGAATTTCACTGTATTTACTGTAAAAGACATTACAACAACTTGACAGACCTCAAACTTTTGAACGCAAGTGAACGTGTTCTGATCAACATGAGGGCGATTAAACTTCAACAGAATCACCATCTTTTAGTTGGCTATTCAATCAACTTGAAGAGTGAACAATAAAAGTAACAAATACATATGCATTACTAAAATCATCAGTTTTTCCTACACCGCCGCTCAACATGGAAAACATTAGACATTTATTTGAGGTCTTCTAGTGTACAAAGCAATATTCAAATACAGAGATCAGATAAACTCTGGTTTCCTGTACTTGTTATGAAACCACTTAACATGGATTTTTTTTTTTTTACCTTTTTACAATGTAAGCTGCATTTAAGCATTCTAAGAGACTTTAATCGCTTTATGGAAAGATGGAACTGAAGGCAAAAACGAAATAACATGGCTGCTTATATAAAATTAGATGCATTTAATCACCAAAGAGGCGTATGCAAAAGGAATCAAACTTCCTGTGGCCTTTATTCTAAAAAAACAGCTTTTTATGCCGAAACAATTTACCATTAACAAAAGCGGCCAATGGGAGATAATCCACGGCTGAACCATGACTTTATGAACACCGTCTCTAATCATCTGACAGCACGGATATATGACTGAATCAGCCAATAAAAATGCAGTCATGGCACTTAATTTGCTTCTCAAAATGAGATACTCATGTTTATATTACGTCCAGCATTATGCCTAATATAACAACTGAGTGTTAAACACAGGGCGGAAAGCAGATGCCGTACTTATAGTCTGAGGCTTTAACCAGCCCAGGGGCCGCTCACACTCTGCTATACAGCGTCTGATTCACACGAGCTCAACCAACACACGCCACGTGTGTGTGTGTGTGTGTGTGTGTGTGTGTGTCAGACTCAGTCTTGATAGAATGTGGAAAGAGTCAACAGTGGGTGAGACGATGTTTTAAGGCCAAACAAATCACACCAAAAACATCTCCTACACTTCTGTCTTCAACACGAGAAACAGCAGTCTGACACACTTCCATTAACTGCACTGTTCCACTTCAGATGCGTCTTATATCAAAATTTGATTTATTTACATTAAAGCTGAATGAGTATGAATTTGAATTAAAAGGTGGACTAGAGTTATAGCTTTTATAAGCCCAATAATTAAAATAAAACTATATACAGTTTCATATCCTTGTAAAATTGCATTTGTATCTGACAGAGAAAAACTGTTATAAAAGCACAATTATAAACTTCCCACAGTTTCAGATGATTAAAACACTCAATATATTCCTGCATATAAAAGGAGCATAATAACTGTTGTTTCTGCCTATCTTTATTACTCTCCTACTGTAAAAATAATAACAATAGATATTCATTAAACAGTGCAAGTAGCTTTCTTTCATTTTAATTGGTTTTTTGATTAGTGGCAAAAATTACGGTTACCATGGTACGTATTTGTAAAGGCTGTTATATGTAGACCCTCATACAAACAGAATTAGATGTTCAAAACAAAAAATAATGCAATTCGCATGAGTTACACAAGATCTCTCATAATCGATTCTTTCGAACAGGTTGTGTCAAAGAAACCAAATTATAACTACAATAATGGTGCATTCAAGTCATGTCGGAAAGATCGTATTTATAAGTTAAACGTGAAAACCACAAAGTCCTGATTATAAGTGGGAAACTCCGGATTTAAATCGATCCCTGAGTTTTTGATTTGAAGCCGTGACTGAGAAAATATGGTGGATGCAGCATTGACGGTAAATGTTGAAATGAGTGACTTTTTTTTTTACATTAAATTAGCTAAGCTGCAAGTACAAAATACAATAGTATAGTATGACGATAGAATATTTAACTATTCAGTTTACAAAGTCTTCATAAACAATAAACGCATCCAATGTCGCAATTACGATTTCCTAGGAGTCGAGCGCACCATAATTCCAACTCACAAAAAATAAGTCACACTAAATGTAATTTGCATTTCCCACAAACAATATTGAGGTTAATTTACATATCTTGGCTAAAAAAATTGTGTGTTGTATTATTCAATTAAATAAAGTAAACTTTTCACTCTAGCAGTCAAATACTCGATTCGCTTCGACTCGTCGGTCTCAAGAGTCTCGATTCGTTCACTGTTTGAACCGACTCGTCTACGAATCGAACATGGCGAGTTCTTGACGACCACATGCTGTAAAAGCCCGAATAATCGTGATCCGTTCTTACCTGCCGTCCGGGCTGGGGCTCAGGGACTTCCTGTAGGGGCTCCTGGAGCGTCTTCGCTGGCCGAACGGGCTGCCGGTGAACTCGCCCTGCTCGTAGGGGCTGTGACGGCCGTAGCTCGGAGACCGGCGCCAGTACGGGCTGGACGGCGAGCGCTTCCTCTTACTGCTCGAGTACGAACTCGGTGACTTCGACACGTTAGAGGCACCGTACAACTCTGACTCCCGACCGTAGTAGGTCGAGCTGGGAGACAGCCTCCTGGGGCTCCTCCTGGAAATAAACGGGTAGTTTGTGTTCGGGGACTGGTATCCATAGGAATAAGACGTCCCGTAAGGACTATCCGCAGCTTTGAAGCTCGGACTGCTCCTCCGGTAGGCCCTGAGCTCCTCCCGCTCGTCCCGGTAAGCTTGTGGCGGTTCCCTGTACGCAGAAGGAGGGTCCTTCTCGGGTTTGGACTTGCTTTTGTGTCGCTTCGTCTCCTTTTTGTCCGCTTGGGACGCGGCTGAAGGCTTCCTGCCGTTGCTGTCGTGATTTCTCACGCCGCTGCGGGACTTGAACGCCGCGTCCTGCTCCCGGCTGGAGCGGTTCCGCTTCATCTCCTTCTCCTGCCGGCCTTTCTCCGTCGATCCGCCGCTCCTCCGAGAGGAAGAGTTCTGCTCCCTCCTGCCCGGCGTGGAAGCGCCGCCGTAACTGGAGTCCTGAAGTTCGGCTTCGCTTAGTCGCTCCACGGACAGCGTGTCGGTTCTGGGCGACGGGCTGCCGGAGAAGCGCTCGGACTGCGAGCTCACGTCGTCGTACTCCACTAAAGTCCGCACGTCGCCATCATAAAGCACCTCCTGCTGCTGCCACGACTGCTGCTGCTTCTCCCGGGCGTGCTTGTGTTTCTTCCTGCGGGAGGAGGACGACGACGACCGCCCCTTCTCCCGGTGTCTCTCCCGGTGGCTCTTGCTCCGTCGCGCCTCTCGCTGACTCCTTTGTGGCGGCGGGCTTCTCCCTCGGCCCTCGCGGGGAATGATCTCCGGGTTAGGCATTTAATATTCCACTTTTATCACTCTGAAATGCTCGTGTTTCAGTCCCCGGCAAACAAAGCAAAACATTTGAAACCCACTTTAAGCGCTATTTAGCTCAGCTCGTGTCTGTGTTCACACAGCGACCGGTCCCATCCACATCACAGCCAATCCGTCGCATCTAAGCATCCCGACGCACATCAGTCGGATAAATCCTTGAAAATGCTCGGAGATGTCAATAAAAGGCTCGAGTTATAATCCAGTTCCGCGCATATGAAGAAAAGCTTGTGTTAGCCAGCCTGTGCTAACTTAGCGAATCAGCCGCACAACAGCCTTTAAATCAGCCTCCATGGCTCAGATAGTGCTGTCCTCCCGGTGATGGGTTAAAAACGGCTTGATTTCTGCGCCTGGCGAGGTTTCTGAAGGGAATATCCCATCGAAAATGTCAGCTAAATCCACACATACTTATGCGGGGCTGAAACTTCTTGTCGCCCTCTCACACCGACTCACTAACAAGGAAGTAGCCCGCATGCTAGGTCAGCTCGGAGTTCAGTTCGGCAGATTCCACACCATATAGAAAAGCATAAATTCAGTTTAGCCCAAAGAGGTGCACTTAAGTATAATTTTTTATCTAAATAGAATTTCAATGAAAATGCCAAATATATCAGCTGGTAATGGGGCTAATTTAAGCTGTAATCATTTAATGGACAAACACAAAAGTAGCGAATCACGCACGCTACTGCCGCCAGTAGGCCTTTGCTCTCTGAGGCCTTCAATCAGAGAAGATCTGCTCTAGCAGTGGCACTTATTAACTCCTAAATCTTGCAAACACATACCGCTGGCAGCAGAGGGCGCCACCACGTGCCTCCTTTTGTACACGTGAGACTTTTTTTTTTTTTTTTTTAATTCACGCAACAGTTTGAGTGACAAGGCATCTGACGTATGGAATCCCAAAAGCTGCCAAATAATAAATACATAAATAAATAAATATACGAAGAAATGTAAAATAAATAAATAAAAATAATAATAAATACCTAAATAAATATACAAGGAAATGCCAATAAATAAATAAATGAATATTTATACTTTTATTTCCTTATTTATGCGTAATTGTATTTTTTTTTTTCATGTATATCAAGTTCGTAATCGATCAATTCAGTTAGAATAATGCGGCACTACTGGTGCAGATGTGGGACAGAAGCTGACTCTGAAGTGAAGTTATATATTTACAGCCTCAGACGTCACAGACTGATGCATATGGCACACTTGTCTTTTTTATTTTTTAATTTATGCAATTATGTACAAAATTAGTACAAACATATACATCTCACAACAAATCTGAAATATATATATATATATATATATATATATATATATATATATATATATATAAACGTGCATACAGGAAAAAGAAAAGGGAAAAAAGCCCAGGGTAAAATTGTAAAACAATTAATTAACCAAATTAATTAAAGAGACATAGTGCCTCATATGTCTTTTTTGCTTTTTTGTTTTTAATATTGTGTAAAGTAGCACCGTATCGTTTAATTTCTTTTATAAAATGTTCACAAGCTTTAGCCCATTTCTTTACATGAATATGATATTTTCCAAGAAAAATAATTAGTTGTGTAAGAAAAGAAATTGTACTTTTAGAATCAATGGTATCATGTACAAAAACAAATATAACATCATATAATTCAATTTGTATTAATGTTCCAAACAACCTAGAAATGAAGTCAGAGACGTCTGTCAGAATAATCTTGAGTACTGAAATAAAAGATGAATCAGATTCTTTAACAACACAAAAGTCTCAAGAGTTTTCCCTATCAATTCAAATCGTTCAAATAATTCTTTAACAGGGTTAATTCTAATATTTAAAACATACCTCTCTGTTTGTTTATAAAAAAAACTCATTTGTTATTGACCATACTTTCTTCCACTTAATGTTTCCATATTTAAATGACCAAAAGACTGTGGAGCATGGCACATAATTCTTCTTTAACACATTTCTTATATATCTATTACTACATTTGTCTTTAATAATATTAATATCACCAATAAATATATCACTACAAGTCATTGGTTGTTGGTCAGCAATACCAGAAGAATATCCAGAATTATGTAATAATAATACAACTTTACTTGGGATTGCATCAAAAATAACAGCATCTTTTAGTTTCACAGGGATTTAAATTTTTAAGGAACTCTGAGTGACAAAAGCAAACCATGTTCACTAAGAAACTGAGTAACAGTCAGTGTTACATTGTCATATCATGATTGATTAAAGATAGATTTGTACATATACTCTACCAGTCAAAAGTTTGGACACGGTAAGATTTTTAATGTTTTTAAAAGAAGATTCGTCTGCTCACCAAGGCTGCATTTATTTAATTAAAAATACAGTAAAAACAGTAATATTGTGAAATATTATTACAATTTAAAATAACTGTTTTCTGTTTGAATATATTTTATAAAGTAATTTATTCCTGTGATCAAAGCTGAATTTTCAGCATCATTACTCCAGTCTTCAGTGTCACATGATCCTTCAGAAATCATTCTAATATGATGATCTGCTGCTCAAGAAACATTTATTGTGTATAATTTTTTTTTTTTTTTTTTTTTTTTCAGGATTCTTTGATGAATAGAAAGTTCAAAAGAACAGCATTTATCTGAAACACAAAGCTTTTGTAACATTATACACTACCGTTCAAAAGTTTGGGGTCAGTAAGAATTTTTATTTTTATTTTTTTGAAAAGAAATCAAAGAAATTCATACTTTTATTCAGCAAGGATGCATTAAATCGATCAAAAGTGACAGTAAAGACATTTATAATGTTACAAAAGATTATATTTCAAATAAATGCTGTTCTTTTGAACTTTCTATTCATCAAAAAATCCTGAAAAAAAAATATTGTACACAATAAATGTTTCTTGAGCAGCAGATCATCATATTAGAATGATTTCTGAAGGATCATGTGACACTGAAGACTGGAGTAATGATGCCAACAGTGTCTGCTTATGGAAGCTTGCCAATTTAATTGAGATTTTATCAATGGAAAAATTACATTTTAAAAGAAAATTAATGCCACCCAAAGAATTACATATAAAGTTGGGGAATATATTTCAGACAGTATTTTTATGGCACACTTAACTGGAAACACTTCAGGATTTTTGAAGTCGTCATCTGGTTGGTTGAATTCTACAGGATGTCCGGGAGACGCGTGTGTCGCGTTCTTTAACGGTCCGCCTGGAAACAAATGCCGTGACCTCCGCTCCACCCAAGTCCCGCCTCTTTGCCCATTTTCAGTTATCCGGGAGTGACGCGCTGTGAAGCGCTGCCAAGATGGCGACGGCCCCATTTTCGCTTCAAAAACCTATTTGAATATAGAATTTTGAAATGATGGAAACAATGAAATTATACTTTTAAATATGAAACTAAATCAGCCAGTAGGTGGCGACAAGTCACTGTCTGAGTGAGTTTAATACAGTACATAGGGTGACATTAAATGACTTAAACTGTGATATATGATTTTGTCCATATTGCCCATCTCATCTGTTAACATGGGCCAGGGAAAAATACACCGATACAAAAGGAGTGAAACAGGAATTCATTCGTTCATTCATTCCCTGTGTGATCTGCAAAGGCATGTCCACAAAACTCTTGCGTTTCGTTTGGTCACACCACAAGGTGTCGCTGTGGCCTCAAAGATTCAGCACTGCCACTCTGAGTTAAAACACGCCCCCTCATTAACATACTACAGTGGCCCAGTAGTGCACAACACAACAAATTTAAAAAGCAAACATAAGTTTACAACACAATGGAAATGCTCTGTAAAGTTAGTTTATCTTGCCACTGTTCTATGGAGTCGACAGTCTTACAAAGATATCAATACCATGATTGGTTTTAACAGTATGTAAACATCGTATATCGACATGAAGTATTAATTCAAAACCACCTACGTGCACAATAGCTTCATATTTATACCTGTGAATGATTTAACGCACTAACATGGCGCACGATGAAGGGAACGTCTGCCAATTCCACCAAGTGGTTGATTACAGGTGACATTTTGTCAATACCTCCCTTCATGTACTTACAATAAACAATTATTTTCTGGAAAAAATCACTGTAATTTTTTGTTGTTGTTCCAAAGGTTGTAGTAGTGACAAAACTGACTTAAGTACACAATTTGTTTTTATTTGTTTTATGTTTTTTTTCTTACTGTAATTCACTTAAAGGTCTCTTTTTTCATGTTCCAAAGCTTGTTGTAGTTTCCTATTGGTAAGACTGACTTACTACAGGTGACATTATACCTCTCTGTATTTATTGTCAAATTGTCACCTGAAGTAAGTCAGTCTTACCAACAGGAATTTGACCATGGAATTTGACCATGTCTGTTTTTAAATGTTAAAACAAAGTCATTGTAATGAATAAAAATTTTAACCACTTGGTGGAATTGGCAGACGTTCCCTTCATCATGCGTTAAATCATTCACAGGTATAAATATGAAGCTATTGTGCACGTAGGTGGTTTTGAATTAATATTTCATGTCTATATGTGGTTATATACTGTTAAAACTAATCATGGTATTGATATCACTGTCGACTCTTCAGAAGTGGCAAGGAAAACTAACTTTACGGAGCTCTGAGAGCCCCCTAGTGGTCGGGATCATTTTCGTTGTGTTGTGAACTTGTGTTTGCTTTTTAAAGTTGGTTGTGTTGTGCAGTACTGGGCCACCGTAAACATACTGACATAGAAATGTATAAATAAATAAATGTAGACATAAATACATGAATGTGGGAATTAGGTAAAAGTGAAAATAAATAAATGTGGGAAAAATACAATTATACATAAATAAGGAAATGAAAGTATAAATACTCATTTATTTGTTTACATTTCCTTGTATATGTATGTATGTATGTATGTATGTATTTATTTATTATTTTGGCAGCTTTGTGATTCCATATCGGCATGTGCCACTAGAACTGACATGTCTCTCTATGTTGTGGCGCCTCCTAGCGGTCTGCGGGAGTACAGCCTGATGCTATAGCCTAACATGTATAACGATGTTTAATTAATACGTTGCTGACGATTTCAAACTTTTGATGAACGATAAAAACTTATTTTATTACATCGCGGAGTTAATTTGTCCGGAGTTAATTTGTCCAATAAAAATGGATTTTATTTATTGCATAATTACATAAAATTATTTTTGAAATATTAAACCTACACTGAGGAAGGTCCTGCTTGAGTGAAACGTTTGCTGAGTTTTTAAAATGTACTGAGCACTTTTTGCACTGTAAATAAAGAAGATTGCTAGTATCTCGACATTTAATTCATAACAAATGATTTTTGAGAACTGAGTTTTTTACTCTTTTTGGAAGGACCTGAAATATTAAAGCCACAGATGAGAATCTTGGCTAAATACATGAGGAAGAGGAGAACAGCAACAGACATGACTTCATCTTCATCACTGTCTTTAGTGAACCTGTTCTTCTTCACACTTCTCTTCCCAGACAGTTTCATCAGCTCCAAACTATTTTACTGACATTTTTTCTTGTAATAGAACAAATGCAGGTTTATTGCTGAACAAAGTTCGACCTTTAATTTGGAAATCATATAAGCAAACACTGTTCTCTCCATAACAATAAGAAGAAAATCCTGATGAAAACTATGAGGGTCATGTGACGTGTCTCTGAGCTTTATTAGCATTAAAGCACTGGGTTTTACAGTATCTTTCATTTTTGATGGAGTATTCGTTATTGATTTTTTATTATTATTCTTTTCAGATTTCAGGATTTCAATTTTGGTATCATTGGAAGAAGTAACTAGCATGTGAAAGTAATAGGATTAATGGGTTGATTTTATTGTATTTAACAAATGACTTTAAATACTTTCAATGCCATCATGTAATGTTTTAAAAAGTAGCTACAAACAATAAGCGCATAAAATAATCATTCTGTTTGCGTTATTCTCCAGGTTCTCTGAACCGGTCCATCTGTCTCTTTCACAGGTCTGGAGTCAGTGACGTCAATCCCGTTGGGACAGTCTGCAGAATGATACATTTTGACAATCAAATGTTTTGGAATGAAATGTTACTAACTTGAAGGAAGCAGCTCATCCTGCTTCAGAACAATTATGATCCAGAATGCATCATTTAGTTAATACCTTGCTATAGAAGGACATTTTGACACAGAAGTGAATGTGATCACACACATTACAACACAAACACACGTGACCGTTCAAAAGACCATGTGATCAAAGCTTTAAGATCCACAAACTACTAACAAATTCTTTCCACTGTGATAAAATGCACTTGATTGTTCTTAAATTCACTAAAGATGATTCAAATGCATCAGTTTTTTGTTTCTCAAAGGCTCGTTCACACCAGGAGCAATAACTATAATCATACTGTTCCGTTTATTATGAGTGCTGCAGTTTTGTCGTCTGTCTCTTTAAATCTTTAGAGCAGGATGGATTCTGATTGGCTGTCAAAGTTTTTATCGTTCATCAAGCGTTCTGAAAGTGATTCCAGCGATATTGTTCCTCTGTGTGTTATTGTTATAATTGTGCTGTAGACTCATTTAAAACAGACACTTAGAATGATTTTTACAACTATATCTTTATCATTATCGTTATAGTTCTCGTCAGTGGTGTGAACGAGTCTGAAGTGTTCAGATGCTTATTCCACACAACTACGTTTTCAGAGAATTTAAATAACGTGATTTTTAGCACTTTCTCTCTCATTTCTCTTCAGCTGCATATATATTTAACGTTATTTACTAGATTAGGATATCTGTGGTCTAAATAGTTGCGAGTCATTGAATAGTAAGTACTAGTACTTGTGTTTTCTAGACTAGTAAAATTTAACTAAATACTAGTCACAAATGGAATTTGGAATAATTAAATTTATATTTATGTACTATGTATTGTTTAAGTACTAGTAACTACTGAATAGAGAATAGTCACTATTGAAATAAGTATTAGTAACTTTTGTAATACTATTAACTATACAAGCAACAAAAATAAACAAAAATAAGTTAAAAATGGTAAAAAGGCTTGCCATACAGTGTGATTCTAAATGACAAAGTAAATGTTTTATACCACATGCTTGTAATTTGCTGATCACAGATTGAAAGTTATACATCATCTTTATTGTATGTTGAGAAATCAAACCTTAAAAAAGAGTCTGAGATCAAGGCCACTGAGACGGAAACACAAGCCTCGAACCCTCTGGCTGTGAAAGAGCATGTTTTCATGATGATGTGGACACAGATAAAGGGCAGATATTACAGTGTCTTCGCCGAACAAACAATAAAAAAACATTCCATGAACATGTACTGTTTCATGCTAAGTGAAATGAAGAAATTCTTGTTAATAATTCTGTGTAATTTGCCATTCTTTAAAACATTGTTTCAGCCCACAAAACCTAATTTATAAAAAGAAAGGTGCCAAAAATTCAAGAGTATTTTGTCAATTTAGGAAAACAATCTCATCGATCATTCAATGCATCACAGCATGAAGAGCTACTCTACTGTGGATATGAACAGTTGATATTTCACCCAACAATTCTTCAACAGTTGGACATACATCATGTGATTATGGGAGCAAAGCATTCGTTTTTAACCTGCACACCACTGTACATACAGCAGATTACTGCGATTACTTCACTGGTATCATACAACAAGAAACACAGTGCTGAATATAAAGGGATACTAATGTGAATATCTCATTCTTTACTGTCATTCTGGACAATTTAAACGTCCTTAATGAATTCTCTCTCTCTTGGACACATTTTTAGATTGGTAAGATTTTTCAAAAAAAGTCTCTTCTGCTCATTAAGGCTGCATTTATTTGATTTAAAAAAAAAAAATACAGTAAAAACAGTAATGTCGTGAAATACTTTTACAATAAAAAAATGTTTTTAACAATATATTCACATAGAAACCAGCTATTTTAGCGTGCAATATTTCACAATGTTACTGTTTTTACTGTATTTTTTGATCAAATATATGCAGCCTTGGTGAGCAGAAGAGACTTTAAAACATTTTAAAAACATCTTACTGATCTAAAACTATCCTGAAGGCATTGGAGTACAAAATGGCATATGTTAGATTGGACATGGTGCAGAATCACAGACTGACATTCGATTCTTGTGCCTATTTCTTTCAGTTTCACTTTACTTGGTTTGCAACCCAAATTTGTGCAAAAATACAACACAAATCTCAAACAGATCAATCAGATACATGGATTGAGGACAACAGCTGGCCAGCAGCTAATTAATCAGTGAACCTGTGATACCCGAGCTGCCTCATCAGGAATCCACACGTGTTCTCTATGAGTCTGATGTCTCTCCTTGGCATGTTTCGCCTCCATATGTTGATGTTGGCTGGTGATATGTCCCCTTCGTACATCAAGTTATACAAGTTTGTGGAGGTGGTGAACATGAGCTGATTCAAGGCCGAAGGAGATACAGGGACTCCAAGAAAGGAGTGTATCTTCTCGGCTGTGTCTTGAGGATAATTTACAACATCCTCAAACCTGACTTGAAGATAGGACTCTTCAGATAAGGTAGATGTGACTCTGAAGACAGCGGCCGTGTGAGCAAGCCACAGGTGAGCCAGCAACAACACAGGATTGGTCTCTGAACGGGATATGAGGTGCCACAGCGTTCTGAACTCGGCTGCGAATGCGGTCGGACACCTGTCACTGACCGTATCTTGTTTGAAAATGAGGGCTAGATGCTGAGGAATGTTCTTGAGTGAGTAAAGGCTAGGTTTGCTATTATACAGCATCAGATAAACCCACGCACGAGGGTCCCTGACGACGTAGATGGCCCTCAGAGATGGGCCGATGACTTCTTGGAGAAAGGGCAGCTTAAGAGCCCAGCTGCCGCTGCAGAGGTTCAGGACGACACGGGCATTAGGGTAGTCCACCGTGTGTCTCCTCAGCTCTCTCACATACTCCACATCCCTGTCGACTCGCACCCGTCCTTTCATTTCAGCCTTGGACTCTCGTCTCCTCAGTACCTTCCTCTTGTCCTGGGAGAGACTGACTCTTTGGGCCGATTTCATGTGGCTGGTGTCATGGAGTGGGATATTTTGCAGGAATAAGTGTGTGTTGTGGACCAGTGAATGCAGCCAGCCCTGAATCATTTTAAAACGCCCATACTGGGCTTCTGAGCGTGTCCATTCACAAGCATCTACTAAAGAATCAAACTCAAACTCTGTTTCAGGTATATCCAAGTGTTCCGTGGGGATGCGTAGGTAGACAAAGTCTGTATTGTTGTAGAAAAGGTGCTTAAGGATGTCCGACCCGGAGCCGGGCAGCGTTGTTATCACTACAGTGGGTAGAGGGTCATGAAGTGTCATTTGTTTGCTGAGCTCCGGGTCTGTGGCGGATCCGCGCCACTTCACTCCGCACAGGAGCTGATCACAGCTATTTGAGACGAACAGGAGCTCGGTTATCCACAGCATTAAGACAGAAAGCAAAGCGTAACGCATCAGTCTGCTAAAGCAAACGTAAAACTTGCGCTGTAGGGTCAAGAAAACAATTGCCACACACAATGTTACCCCAGCCGCAACATTCACTGTAACTCCAAAGTCGAACAGATGATTGTGCAACTTGGTCTGTTTGGGGACAAGCTGCGTCCCCAAGCCAAACCGGACAATCTGATGTCTGTCTTCCACCTTAGCGTAACCCCCAAAGCCCAGATAGCTTGAACGTGCCCCGATGTCTTTGTGATTTGTAACTATCGAAACTATTTTCTCAGTGTTGTTGATGATGAGAGAAAGTCTGAGCCCATTCTTGCTGCTTTCAACAAACCTACAGTCGGAAACTTTCACGTAAGGCCCGTGCATCACATACGCCATTCTACTCACCGAATCTGTGAAAGGAAAGGTGACGTTGATAAACTGTGTCCACCTCTTTTTAAACTCTGCCTCCTGCTCAGCCTCCTGTATCTGTGTATCAGGACTGTGTCCCTGACTGTCAAACCAGAACATTTTGTAATGAGCATCCCAGACGTCCATCAACGCCCCATTGTACCTGTCTGTGAAACTGTGGGGCACATACTTAAAGTCAATATCCAGATTGTGAAAGAACGCACTGACCATGTTTACTGGTGAGTCGTCTCTTTTCTCAACATGGTCAACCACCAGGAGAGTCTGTGAGTTGAGGAGAAGCAGGGCTCGGTACACACTCTTCAGTCTCATGGCCGAGGAATACGCAGCGGCCGCTTCCCCGCTCACAAACATAGAGTCTCCGTGGGCAGAAGCGGCGATGAGCTCTCCTGCCGAGTCTCCGACCCCTTCGTCTGTCCAGCGCAGCCACTTGGCACATTCGCCAAGCTGTCCTTCCCAAGGGACATTACATTGGCTTGTCGGGGAAGGGCTGAACACTAACACATTGTTTAAGAAGCTGTATTTGGGGCCATATAAAGCCTCGGAAACAAATACTTGCCCATTCGGGGCGAAAGTAAATGAGTTTTGGTCGGGGTGCTCATGACCAGGGTTGAAGCTGTTCCAACCGTCCACCCATGAGTAAGGCTTGGCATGGACAATGTCAAACACTGCCCGGCCACCCAGCTTTCCAGACTTAAAAGAGACAAAAGTGTTGCCTTGGGCAACAGATAAACCAGCCCCGTAAGTCACCACACCCCAGTTTGAGAATATGTGCATCTTGGCTTTATTGTAGCCATAAGGGGGTTGTGGTGTAAGGTCGGCGTTATACCAGATAAACTCTGTGTGAAGTGTTGTCCAGCGCTGGGCCAAGGATTGACCCATGGGACCGTCTTTAGGCCTGTGCTTCCTAATCTGCTGTGCCAGCCAATTCCCTGACCCGTTTTTGATCACAAAAGAATCTAAAAAGACTAACTGGCTCTCTGGTCCGTAGAACCAGTTATAGTTTGAGTCCCCTATACCAACCGTCCTCTGGAACCCTGGAAGCAAAGTGGCATAATAAAACCAGAAATGAGTGCGCAGCCAGTTGTTCTGTGTGTTGTCTACTTTGAAGTGGCGCTGCGCTAGGAAAACATACTGCGTAATTGACTTTGCTGTGTAACTCCCGTATGCAACTCCCTCATCCAGAGAGCCGTCTACCACATGATTTAACAGAAACATTGTCTTCTCCATGTAATTTACAGATACCTGTTTCCAAACCATTGACTCAGTGACGTCATGTGCGCCCACAACTATTGCTCCAGTCAGAATAGCGACAATATTAGTGGCCTGATGGTTCTGAAGGAATTGTTTCCCCCAGCCCCGGTACTTTGACGTCTCGTAGAGCTCTCTGGTTGCGGCACAAATCTTCTTTAAGTACAGGTCTCGGCGCTGCTGGTCCAGGAGTGAGTGGATGAAGTCAAAAGCAGTAGCAAATCCAGTGAGCGAATGAGCCATTGGAACTTCATCATTGGGTGCGCTGGTTACTTTCCACTCCGGATATTCCGACATTCGGTCCATAAACTTAATCAGGAAGTGCATGGCAGCAGTGTCCTCGGGATACAGTAAACAGTAAAGGGCCAGAGGAGGGAGGTTGTTTCCATAAATCTCATTCCATTTGCTGGTGAACTCATCATGCTTTGTGGGTGGCATGTAGAGCGGGCCGGTGGAGAGCATGGTCAACACAGCTGTCCGGATCGCTTTAAAAATGTGGCTATGAGTTGTAGTTGACCTTTGCCTCAACAGTGGTATATCGTCTTGGTTAAAGTACAAGTTAGGATGAAGATTAGAGGCTTGGAGTTTCCGTAGCTCTGCTGGGCTGTTCTCAGTGAGCTGGAACTGTCCAAAGTCACTAAAAATATCTTTTCCTGAGGCATTAAAGACTCCAGAGAATGTAGGTCCCACTGCTAGAAATAGGGATGCTACAAATGTAGGCCACCCTATGGACCTCCAAGTCACCGTCCACAACATCTTCCTTTTCGTCCTTTTCTTGCTGGCTATAACACTCCTTTCCTCCCTGATTTAATCTGGGCAGCTTCTCCCCACTTTACCTTCTCATTCAAAGGGAATTTTTTCATGGCATACAAATGATAATGGCTGCTTGTTTCAGTTGGTATTGACTTGGACTATAGCAAGCGTTTTCTTTGGCTTCCACCGCCTGATATGCTGTTGAAAAATAGAAACAAAATATGAGTGAATTTCTTGCAACTTGCAATATTAAAAATCAATGTGATATTAAAGGGGTTATGACAGGGATGGGTTATATGACCAAAATCCTGTATTGTATATTTCATTTCACTATAACAATTGAATTTTTTTTTTCTTCTGAAAATAAGGTTAGCAAAAAGTTTGATTCCAGTGAAATTTCACAATTCTCCACACCAATTTCGATATCACAGCAAAAACAACACTAGAATAACTAAAAAGTCCTCAAACAATTATTGAAGTAAATAGTAATAAAATAACTCAGAAGCAAATAACAAACGATATGAGGAATAAATTCAACAGAACAAAGATACAAAATAAATGAACTGTTCTTTAAGTAGTTCAGGTGGGTCTAACAGTTGCATTCAGGTAAGAAATGCAACAGAAAGTCATCAAATATGCATAATTTTCTGTACAGTGAATTCTTTCACTGCTCCTGGCTATGAAAACCCATTTCTCTACTTCAAAAGAATCGATATAAGGAAAGAGGACTGAGGCTTATTTTAACGAAGTACCTGATCTCCTCAGTGGAGGTTTTTGTTTGTTCAGCACATTTCAGCACAGACTGTTTATGAACCGTGCAGAAGGCCTTGCAAATAAACTGTCATTGATTGATAACTGATACTGGACTGACAGCAAACCGCGGGTTTCATTCTAATGTTTCAGTCTAATCTGCTGATGTAATATTTATGGCAGAATGTGCTGACTTTCAGTGTTATTTGTTTTTGTTTCCGGGTATAATGCTTCAACAGACTGTAGTGTTTGTGCTTTTGAGATGATCCAGGTCAGTTTATTTATAACTGTATTTGACCAGTTACAATTATTCACCATTGTAGGGTTAAAATGAACAAAGACAGCTCCCTCTTCTTAAAGGTGCTGATTGTGGTCAAGCTCTACAGGCTGTTGGTGATCGCCACACCTTCAGTACAGCAGCCTGATGACTGACAGTCTGACTGTCTCAGATTTGGTTTTGGTCTCATGGTCAAGGAAATGACACAAAAAAGATTGTCACGTAAGTCTCTTCTCTCTGGTCTCAGCTCTTGATTCCTCCTCTCCCTCTCTAAACTCTGCCAACCTGGGCAACATTAGACCGGAGCTCAGTATCGTCTCTCTGCTTCTACGCTTTCTCTCTTTCTCTACCTTTCACTCATCTCTCTGGTAATATTCCACATGCACGCTGGCTACAATTAATTGAGCATGTATATTTGTGTGTGTGTGTGTGTGTATTTATGATTTCTATGTGGTGCTGCTTTAAGACAAACCATGTGCAAATTCATAAGTCAACACCATTGCTGAATTTTTTTATATTCAGCAATATAGCGGGTGTTTGATGTATATTATGGTGTTATGATGAACTATGTGCCTTTCTCCACTGACGTTCTGAGTTGTTCAAAGTGTTTGTAAGGATACTGATTGTTAGGAGACACTGTCTGACTCATGAACGGGAACATGGTTTGAGTAACATTAGCAACACATTATTAACTGTTAATAATGATAACATAGTCAAGCAAAATGCTAATCATATTAATTACCGCTATGTGTTCGACGTTGTAAAGAGCGATACCATTGTGCAGCGTTTAACTCAGTAAGTTGACCGAGCGGATCTCTGAGCTCGTGCGAGTGAGTGGAGGCGGGGCTAATTAGCATATTCATAGATCCGTGTATACTAAATGAAGCAAGGGTGTAGAGTTACAGTCAAGCTATTTTGAGGCATGAAGAAAGTTTTTCACAGGAAAAAATGTTTAAATATGTAATTTTGGTGATCAAAGATGAGTTTTAATGGATACAGTTATTGACTACAGGGGGACTTTAAGTGTTCGACACACTTTGTTTTTTTCTTTAATTAAGTGCATCATCTGGTATCTGCAGTGCACTTTTTCTTTTTGGAATTTTCTGAGTGAACACTAATCGCACTATATATACTAAAAAGCAGCAGAGAATAGTGCACAAGTATGCAAATTAGGACACAATTTAGTTTTAACTAAATGTTAACATAATGCTACTATTGTATTACAATATAGTCAAATTCTAGAAATGCTCTAACTGATTGTTTCTGCTGCTGATGTTAGTAGCAGGGGGTTGTAAAAGACAAGAAACGTACAGGTTTTTTTAACCATTACACTATTAACGCTTCTTCATTTCAACAACACTGTCATGAAAACACCTAAAGACTTCAGCCAATCAGAACACTGAACTGCAGCTCAAAACTGAGAGAAATCGGTCATGTATTACTAAATAAATTTGTGTAAAAGTCCTGTCATGACCCCTTTAACATCAGTCTGTCAGCAGCAGTGAACTTACATGTGGTAAAGAGCTCAGAAAATGTCCAATCTGAAATCTGCAGAGAGAATGAGATGATGAGTGATGTGTGGTGTGAGGTGTGAGTCAGTAATCCATTCATTTGTAAGAAAAATCCGACCTAGTTGTCTGTAATCCATTAAACTGAGCTGCCAGGTGATGTTTGTGATTGTGAGTGTGTGCACGCGCATCTGCCCATCATCGTCATCATCATCATCGATCCTCCATCAATCAGCCCGATCATACCTCTGATCATAACACACACTTACACGACATGATCATGATGCATCACTATCTGACATTCTCAGGAACGGATCTGTATTCCTAAGGAGTAAAAACATGTCCGTCGTCTGTTATCCATCGGCGGACGCGCGCATTCACCGTGCACTGCAGACAGATGTAGAAAAAGAACGCAAGTTAATGGAAAGTTCGAGTAGAAACGGCGAAAAGGCACAATCCACGGCATCTTGAATAACGGATATTCCAGTGTCCGTCTAATGATCCTCAGAGATGACACTTCTGATGTCTGTTTGTCCGCATCCATCTGCTAACGCGTGATTTCATTGCGTTCACCGCGCCTGATGTTCAGCGCGTTCTGCCATTTGTCTGCGGCTCCGTCGATGACACTGACGTTACCATAGCGACCGCTGACGGTAGAGGGCGCTCTCTCTCTCTCTCTCTCTCTCTCACACACACACACACACACACACACAGATATGGTAGAAAATTCTTACAAAATTGTTCTTTAACAATGTATATGATACAATATAACCCAACCTAACCCTAACCTAAATTAATACCTAAATACAAAAAAGAAATAACATAATCAATAAACTTCCTTTTATAAAAAATTCACGTCCAGACGATTTACGGCCAACAAGAATACAAAGGCAGAGATAAATATAACATTAAAACATTTGCTGCTCATTATCACAGTTTAAACTATATTGAGACTTAAAGTCACCATGAAATAGAAACAGACCATTCTTCTTGTTTCATGTTCCTGGTAATCTTGAATCAGAATATCTTCTCCTCCCTCTTGCAGCATCTCTTCTCTTCTCTGATGACGAGGGCGGGGCAACCTGTCACTCACATGAGATCCACCAATAGTAAACCACAACCATCCAATCAATTCCACACAGACAAACTCAAGCCCCGCCCCACATGTGTTCTTGTTTGAGAAGCGTTTCACTCAGATGTATGGCACAATAAAGAAGAAAAGACTAGAACAACTTCCCTTTCATGCTTTAAAGAGATCTGATGTTTTATTGTTCTTTCCTCTGGCTGTATGTGAGCATATATCTGCTGATATCAGTCCTGTCAGGTGTGTGCTTGATATTAAGCCAACATCATGTCAAATACAGTATATCATGCACACACCATCTCAGGTGACGTTCTGTCTCCTTGTGTTTGCGGACGCTGTGTTCATGAGTCTGTGTGTGTAATAATGGGCAAACATATTGAACATCAACACAACAGACAGCAAGAATGCTTATTAAAAATATCATCAGGGAGATTTCGACTCCTCTTCACACTTATTTTCTCTCTGATCTTCCTGTTCTGCAAGCTCAAGGTTTCTCCCATTTCTGCTCAGAAATTCTCATCTCAGCATTTCTGATTCCTGCATTGTGACATAAAAGATTATTCATTATCATTTTGGGTTATGAGCTTCATGTATAACTATCCACAGCCTGACCTTTTTAAAGATACTTTGTCTTAGATGTTTCTCCTTCATTAAAATAGATTACATTTAATCATTCATTCTGGATCAGTTGCAGAGGTTTAACAGTACATGCTGGAAGGACTGCTGAGAGAGCATTACAATAGTCCAGTCTGGATAGAACAAGAGCTCGGAAGAGGAGTTGTGTGGAATGCTCCGATAGGAAGGACCCGATCTTCCTAATGTTGTACAAGGCAAATCTGCAGGACCGGGCAGTTCTAGCAATGTGATCTGTGAAGTTTAACTGATCCTCAATCACATCTCCAAGGTTCCTGGCTGTCCTGGATGGAGTTATGGTTGCTAAACCTAGCTGAATGGAGAAGTTGTGATGAAGTGTTGGGTTGGCTGAGACCACAAGCAGCTCTGTCTTCACAAGGTTGAGTTGAAGGTGGTGGTCCTTCATCCAGCAAGAAACGTCTGTCTGGCAGGCTGAGATGCGAGCAGCTGGTTGGAATGAGAGGTAGAGTTGTGTGTCATCAGCGTAGCAGTGATAGCAAAAGTGGCATGTAGAAGGAGAAGAGAAGCGGTCCAAGCACTGAGCCCTGAGGTACCCCAGTAGCTAGATGTTGCGTGCAAGACACCTCACCTCTCCAAGAAACCAGACTGGTTGTTGTCAGACTGTGCTGTGTAAGAATGGTAGAGACTTGGTTGAACACAACTCTCTCAAGTGTCTTAGCAATGAATGGAAAAAAGATACCGGTCTGTAGTTTTCTAAAATATGTCATATGTCAATTGTTGACATACAGTAAAATTATAGAGCTATAAATTATATTTGATTGTGGATGGAGTATATCTTCTGCAGTCCAAACATAATTCATGAAAATGTTGAGAAACTCTAGAGGAGACATGAGCCAGATTACCAGGATCAGTGGATGTAAGAACATATCTCAATGTAATATCAATGTTAATATAATTCTGTCTAAAACAATTCCAAGAAAAAAAGAACATTCTGGACATGGCTTCATTCAAATCACAGAGAAACAGAGTCCATGTGAGCTGCTGCCGAGATCCGGCCTGTGGCGTGACATTGCTCTCTTGTGGTTTAAACCAGTCTAAAACAGTCTGTGGTTTAAAAGAAGTCTAAAACTCTACTTCCAGGAACCAAAAACAATACACAGACTAGAACTGTACAACCATGCTAAAATGACCTTCATTAAAATGTAATTTAATTAAAATCATAACCCTTCTCAATTCATGAATTTGATTCATTCCATTTTTTTTTTATGAAAGTACATCTTTTTCCTCAGAGCAAACAGTTATGTGATCTGTCTTGCAGACTGATGGAAACAGCCGACACGATCAGCCAGGTTTAGTAAATATAAACTTTCACCAATCAAAAAGTAACGAGCACATGGTAATTGGCAGTTCATTTGAGACCCTTTCTTGTGATAAAAGGTTTCATATTAGAAGCTGGCCAGAATTATATCATATATGAGGCCAATATTGCACAAATGCATGTATACATACATTAACATCCACTGAATTAAAACCATTTTTTATCTTATTAGGGATTATGGATTATACATGTGATAACCAGTTTAATGTATAATAATACCTTGATTACTTTCCACAGAAACCCTACATGACTAGGCAAAATAGATACTTGGGTATGTTAAACGTGTGTTGAGTTTAATTTTTCACTTTTTTATATTTTTGATCATGGCAATGTTTTTACATTTGGATATCAATATTAATATTGGATTTATAATTTTACAAGACTAAACAGGTGTGTCATAAATGTCATGTTATTTTTAATTGAAAGGTTTCACTGCGATTGCATAAGCATGTTTGGAGGCAATTTTCATTTGTCTGGGATGTTAAATAAGGCCCTACATAGACTGTTTTTGGCTGTGTGCTTAAATCTACAATATTTGTGCTTATTGTTGGTCATGCCTTCTCCATATGTGAATAAAACTTTAACACTGAATCAGTTACCCTGTTTATTTGGTGAAATGCAACTGCTACGAGTAACTTTTATCTTTGACAAGTCAAAGAGCAAAACACTATACAGTCTCTGTAAGATTCAACAGCACATGAAAAGGCTGTATGAAAACTACAATCATGATTATATATGATGTGACTAATGAATTACAGCTCTACAAAACGGAATTTGTTACTCATTTTGTAATTGTTATGCATCATTTTGGCAGAATTTTGCTGTTGATGATAGGCTTTGTAAAAAAGGACCACTTTAGTGTCCTTGTTACATGTAATTACTATAGTAATAATTATAAATTATGCATACTTTCATGCAATTAAACCTAAACCAAGGCCTACCAGTACATGTTGCTCATTAATATTACTCAGTACTTAAATGCAAAATTACACTATAACAAGAACACCAAAATAAAGTGCAAGACAAACATTTTGCTAGATTAAGGAGCCGACACATCTTACCCGACTCTCCCCTTACCATATCTAGAAAATAGCAAACGTCTGGGCCGAGGGGAAAATGACTGAATATTTAATCAAAAACAGCAATCTTGTTATATTTCATTACCATTATCAAACACAGTTTTCACATTCAGCTAATTGTAATCGCATACAAAAAATAATCAGTGTGATCTAGTCAAAGTCTTTATCATGATATCGATGTGAGGGAAGAACACAGAACGAGAGAGAGACAAAGAAACATTTAATGAACACAGCACAAACAATAAGACAATCGATCTGTTAAAATATGAGAATCCCTAACAGTAACAACAGGCATTGAAGGGAATGTGAAGGCGAAGTTAGCAGAGACGTCAACATTAGTTCGTTACTACAGGCAGTGACGCTTCATGTTGAGCATCCAGATACAAGTGAATGTTCTTGTGTAACAACAGCTTTGGCTCAAACTGCCACCTTGTAAAAGTGTGTGTGTGTGTGTGAGAGAGAGAGATCAGCGGCCTGACCTGCATATCTCTCTCTCTCTCTCACACACACACACACACACACACACACACACACACAACTGGCAAAAGACTTGTAACATCCATCCGTCTCCCTGGACTGTATTTTGTCACATGTACACTCTGAAAACGGTGAGAAGTGATCTGCTGAAGTTTTGGGAAACTGAAAAAGTCTTCACTTTCATGAATGCAATAAACAGTTTCTGAGGAAATGTTGGTAATCAGTGCTGAGAACCGCTGACATATAAAGCCTTTTCTATCTATAAAACACATACACTGACATTGCTTGCATTAAAATGTTGAATAGCACCCTACAGAAGGAAAGTCCACGTTTGATTTGCTCCAGGGTCCAGACTAAAGAGTTAACCTAATCTTGTTAATGTGTTCAGTGCATATGATCAAAATCAAGCCTTTGTTCATCACTCAACTGAGAAATAAACAAGCTCTTAGCAAGTTCATCGCCGCTAGATTAGATTTCCATGTAACTTTGAAACCTTCTACATTCAGTCAGATTACCTTCATGTAGAGAGAAGGAAAAAGCATGGATGTGTGGTCATTATTTTATGAAGATGGCAATTAATTTTATGTAAGACAATCCTCTGTAGATCAAGTCTTTGATACAACAATAACTGCACTTTCTCATTCAAAAAACAAAAAAAGATGCGTCCATTCAGATATCAATCGTTTTCTCAAGTTTCAACCGTTTCAAGATTTACAAAGTGACACGGATCATAAGGGCACAATAATGATTATTAATAAGCACAAAGGACTACGGTCACTTGACTTTAAAACAGTACTTGTTTTCTGTCCATGTGCCTTTTTGTAAATCATACGTGGAGCTCCACTGCTCGTCTCCAAGTTGTCGCAATCAAAACTTAGAATTTGATGGACATTTAGGTAAATTCTGAAAATAAAGAAATGGGAAAATGAAAATAATCCCATGAAAACCAGTGAAAAAATTTCTAGGCCATCGTCTCCTCTTCTGAGGCGTTCGCTCTCTCTCCGTTTTTTCTCCACCTTCGTTAATCAACCTTTTTTTCACTTGGATTCTTTTGTTGAATCTTTTCACCCTCTTCTTCTGTGTTTTCTGTTCCAGCTGTTAGTCGCTGCTGCTCTTCCTCCTCACCCTCCTCTTCCTCTTCATCTGTGAAGCCGTCTCTCTTCATCAGCTCCATGTCCTCCGTCCCGTCGTCTGACTCGGCGGTGCAGATGCCGTAGCACATGAGGCTGATGACGCCCAACGGCAGGCCGAAGAGGAAGCAGGCGAGCAGCGGAGAGCTGCGGAACACCGACTGCAGACAGAGAGAAATGAGACACAGCGATCATTCCCCTCATTCAAACACACTGGAACATCTGCAGGGGCTTACAATCTCATTTAAGTCCTGCACAAATAAAACTCTGTGAGAACATCCAAACCATAAAATGACTGTAAAAACAACTTGACAGTTCAAATACAGGTCGACAAAAAAAAAAAAAGTTTTATAAAATGACAAACCTCCAATTTCAGCCATCAAACCACTGAAGAAAAGGGATGAGTCAAAACTTATGATTATATTTATATTCATTTAAAATATGACAAGTTGAATGACAGGACCGGTGTCTGAAGCACGTGTCAAAAGACGGCAATAACATTGGCTGGCGACAGCCTATGACGTCACTACTGGTGCGACTAGGGTATAAATAGTACATCCTCTTTCTTGTCTTCAGGAGCCGTTGTTTGTTGTGACGTGTCGAAGGCAGTATGGCAGCTAAATCTTTCAGGAAGTGCGTTCATCCGTGTCAGCGCTGACACCTGATGACACACATGAGCTGTGTGTGATATGCTTGGGCGAGGAGCATGCATGTCCTCGGGGGGGCTGAATGCAAGCATTGCAAGAGTTTCTCCATAAAGAAACTCCGCTATCGTTTGTCCCCTTTCGTGCGGCTCTCAGATATAGTTAGCCGAGTAATTTGAGAGAGGTATGGATACTTCTCAATTTTTGGCAGCTGACGAGGGCGAGCTGCTGGATGAGGATGTGTTATCGCTCACATACTCTGATCCGGCAGTGAGTGTGCTCAAGGCTTCAAGCCAAGGAGAGCAGGATGTGGCTGCTGAGGACGATGTTGTTTCTGAATCCTTGCAGCCTTCCTGCCCCACATACGAAGAGATCCTGGAGGTTATGTCTCGTGCCACAGACAGAATAGATCTGCTGTGGCGGCACGAGAGATGCGAGCTTGCTAGCAGTCGATTAGACGGGCGATATCTTTCCGGACATAATTGCCCAGCACTCATAAGCCTTCCATTTCTTTCCAATCTGCATGCTGAGATGGAAAGATCATGGAGGAAGCCATATTCGGCTTGTATTCAATGGCAACAGTTGAAGAGATGCTTGCTAGCCATCTCTCGCTGGGAGAGATGTCACGTTTGAATGGCAGAGCATAAGCGGCAGGGGTGAGGCCGGGGCTGCACTGCATTCAATGGCTGTGTTGCAGGCTTACCAGGCCGATCTGCTTAAAAAAGACTTGGACCAGGGTCAGGGGATCCCCCCTGAGGCGGAAGCAGAGCTGCACCGCACTACAGACCTTGATTACAGACCTCGATTGGCCGATCAGTCCAGGTCCACGGCACAACCCTTTAGGGGGCCTGGGCCGTCTTGGTCTGAGGAACAAAGACTGGGCCAGAGGATGAGCATCACTACTCACGGTCCTCCTCCTTCTCTGAGTAGATCGCAGAGGAGGAGAGACGCAAGGAACAGGATGCAGGATTTGAGGGGAGTAATACAGAGTAAATGCTCCCAGCATTCTCAGGATGCAGAGGCCAAATAACATCTGCAACGCCACCTTGAAGACAGTTATCCAAGGAGGAAGCATTGTTAGGTTTCCTCTCGATTTAGAGAGTCATCATGCTGAGACCTCCGCTCCACAGAGCTCCGCATTAGATAACCGGTCTAAGTGGTGTGGCTCTCTTTAAGCCTCCTTGGTGAGGTGGTCTTTTAGCGTAGAGCGTAGTTAGGGTTCCTCTCGCTACAGGGGGGTCGCTGAAGCCTCCACTCTAAGAGCTCCATGAAGGCAGTACATTGGGTGGTAGGCTCTCTCTTGGAGACTCCCTGGATAACTGTCCTCATAGTGGCGTTGCGTCCTGCTGAGGCCTCTTCCCCAGAGCTGTGCCTGGATGGCAGTATCGAGTGTTGGGCTTCTCTTAGAGCCTTCTTGATAAGCAGTCCTCAGCGTAGAACATAGCTACACCTCGTCTCGCTTCAGAGAGTCTTTTTGCGGAGGCCTCCGTTCTTAGAGCTCCTCTGAATGTTGCTAGGTCTCCCTTTGCACTCCACTTGTCAGGGGTGTATGCCCTGTGACTGGCAGGATGTTTCATCCTTGGCCATGTTCCCTTGAGGGGTTTTTAATATCAGGCCCTGAGCTAAGCTGCCCTTTGTAGCCAGGATTTCTGGCCCTAGGGAATCTAGTCAATGATGACCGCTAGTGCGCACCGATGGACAGGGAACTGCTGTGACTCCAGTTAGTTCCGTTGAAATTATTGACTCATGTCGCAGAACTCATTCGTTAAGCATGGCAGAGTGGGCATTTGTTCCCCATTAGCGTCCTAGGATGCAGCGTCCGAGACAATTTCTGAAGCAGGTCCAGTCAGCTCAAAGACCTACTCAGCCTTCAGCTTCAGCAGTTTCCAGCGTAAAAGCTGACGGCTGCCGTCAAAATAACACTAAAAATTATATTTTAATTAATGGTTTATTTAAACTGAGTTTGTTATTTTCTTAACCTCAGCTCACCATTATTGTGGATCTGGCATCAAACGCCACACGCTTGATTCTCTGGAATATTCCATCTCCTCCATAAGCCTGTTGGGAATATGATGCAAGATGTTAATCATCTGAACTAAATAAACTTTTTGAATTGGATAATTGGGGTAAACTGTACTTATTTTGTCTTCTGGGAAACATGTAAATATCTCATGTAGCTTCCAGGGTTATTAGCGTTAACTAAAGCTACTCAAGTGTTCGCTCTGAATTTAACTCGTATCATTCAATTGCGAAAAGAAATGATTTTGGCAACACTTTACAACAGGGTTTCGTTTGTTAACATTATTTAACTATATTGGTTAATGAACTAATAATAAAAAAAAAAAACTACTAAAGCATTTATTAATCTCAGTTCATGTTAATTTCAACATTTACTAATAAATTATTAAAAACAAAAGTTGCATCTAACATTAACAAAGATTAACCCATACTGTAAGAAATGTATGACTCATTGTTAGTTAATGCATTAACCAGTGTTAATTGAACCTTATTGTAAAGTGGTACCCAGATTTCTTAAGATGAAGTGTCTCGCAGACACAGAGAAAGAACTGTGAACTCGACTGTGAACTCGTATGTGATCAGACTTGGTGCTGTTACCGGAGCGCTGCCGTCCAGAACACTGTTGAAGAATTGCAGCATCTGCTGAAGATTCTCCAGCGGTTCGTCCGGCAGGAAGTACTGCTCGTTTGAGGTGTTGAGGATGATGATGCTGGGCACAGACACCTCACTACAGCCCAACAAGATGAAGAGTGTGAGTGCTGATGTTACGGTATATACTGTATATCATGACATGCAAATTATGTTATCTATCACACAACCATTTTCCCATCATCTAACCTTTGTGCAACCTTCAGGAAATAAGCCATGATGTGTGAAGCTGATCCACAGACACTCACCTCATGATCAGGCTGTTGATGTAGTCATTACCGTCCATGTGGCCGAACTGGAAATCCCTGAAACGCAGAAAGCAAGACCGCGTGAGACCCATGTGACCTACTGCAATCATGAACGCCTGTAAACTACGGTACTGTAAGTGCTGTGCTGATGTGAGACTGAGCGTCTTTACAGAAACACCACGATAGTGACACACACAGCAAGGGCAAAAACAACATTCACGCGATCATCCACGCGAGATATTGCGCATCAGCAGTCACATGCTTTCCTACACGCAGCGGTAATCTACGGTTTGGTTGACTACCTACTGTAAGATGAGTATCAGAGCATTCACATCTACACTGATGCATTTGACACTTTCATCCAAAGCAACTAACATTACATTCAAGGTAGACATTTACATCAGTTCTTAATTTTCCAGATCAAAAAACTTCTCCACAGTGAATGTTGAATGGTAAAGAAGGTGACGACTGTCAGATCATAACGTGATCAAGCCTCTCCTCCACCGACATCCATTCAAACAAAGACAACCTGTTTCACTGTTAAAAATCATGCCCAAATCATCATGTCATGATGACAAAATTACACCCCAGCATATAATTTCATAAAGATAAAATTCCCCTGCCAGTCCACTGGGCAAATGTACAACAGGTAAAGATAAAATATTACAAATAATAAAGTGTACTGATGCACTGTGAAAAACCTGCCACTGTTACTTAAAATAACTTTTTCTACCTGATTTAACCCATAAAAATGTTCTGCTGGTTTAATTTAATTTATTTTGATCTGATTCAGTGATATAAAAAATATTTTTGACTTGAATAAATTACTGCACTTGATGAAAATATTATGGCGAAACTGAAAATGTGCAGTACTGTGACCACAAGTGGAGAACATGGGAATCATTTCCTCTGGTAAAATCTACTGAGTGACAACAACATGTTATCTCAGAGGGTTTGTTTGCAGTCGAGGCTCTGAATCAACACTACTGAAGATTCGAGGGCTGGTGTTTCTGAGTCTCTCACCTGTTGAACTGATCCCTGTGCTCCACAGCCACTGTCTGAATCAGACCCTTTAACCTGAATTAAAAGCAATCAAGTCAATTCTTCAAGCACTAAAGAACAGGACAGATATCGCAGCATCACGTGTCAGAGTCATTCAATGGGACGTCTGTACCTGTTGCTTTGCTCTGTTGGATCTTTCTCGTCAGTAATGGCAATCGCCACCAATTTACCTGTCACGCAGAAAAAGAAAGAAAGGAAAACAATAGCCATAGTTTCTTGACCAAGACAGAAAAAAGCTCTTGCTGACCAGCTTTGAACAATTGACATTCATCAAGGAGCTAAAGAAACCCAGTCTAAGCTGTTATATGCATGTTATGTGATCAATGCTGAAGACTAGAACAGAAACCAAGTTTCCAAGTTAATTTCCAAAGTATGTTTACACACAAGGTTACTCTAGAAGCGCTCTTTCTATCCAGCATATGCTATTCTACCTCTAATGCTATCTATCATCTGAGCAAAAGCTCATGTGTGGTTTGATGTTCTGCGGTCACTCACCGGTTTCTCCCAGCTCATACAGCGTGAAACCATCGATCGGCAGGTAACTCTGGAAACGCTCACGATTTACCCAGGATGACAAGCTGCCGTCTTCATACTCTGAAACAAAACATGAAGCTGCTGTTATTATGCTGAAATGAAGAATCTGTGGAAACAGCTCTGCCAAATGATGCTGACTGGCATGAACATAAACTAGACGATGGTTTACAGTTTTCTTCTCTTACCATCATATGTGAAATAGGTTCCATCTTTGAAGACGACCACTGAAGGCAATTCAGGCAGACTCACGGACTACAGGAAAGAAGACATTTAACGTGAGTTCTCATGTGAAGAGTATTTAAACACAACAGACATGGATATATGAAAGTACAGGCAGCTGTTTCTGAAAATGACTCGCTTCACCTCCGTTAAGACGTCTTCAGACGCAGAGAAGAAATACGTGTAGACAATGAGCTCAGACGCCACCTCGATGTACTTCTCCTGAAATCACAACAGCAACATTAATGTGATTGATAGAGGAGTTAAAGGTGTGTCTGTGTGTGTCTTTAAGTGTGTGTGAGAGAGAAAGAGAGAGAGTGTCTGTGAGTGTGTTCTTGTATGGTTTATGAGGACACAAATGTGTATAATGACATGAGTATTACAACGTTTATTGTTCACGCATCACCTGAAAACAGCACAGAAAGATCGATCTTGAGATTTAAGAATCCATATGATGTAATCGATATTGTCAACGTAGCTAGCGTCACACAGCCGACACGTTGTAGTTCATTCATGTTGTGTGCGTGAAATAAATGCTGCTTAGTCAAAATGCGCCATCGGAGAAGTGCTAATCAAACGTCACTGTTTCGGCCAAAATTTTTCGGTAGATGAAATTTCGGTGCGTCCCTTTTAGCATAAGTCTGCAAGATAAACTGTGATGCACTGCATAAGTTATCAATGGAAGTTCATAATTCGTTTTTGTCATGATGTGATTTGATATTTCAACATTTTTACATAATCAAATATGGTTTTTGTAATATGAGATAAACTGTTAAATATCGCCATCTGCTGGGTGTTGAACTGAGAGCATGTCATTTACTAACTGGAAAACACTAAAAACAGCACTTTTAGCAGGTGTTTTATAACCCAGACCAACAGACACATTATTAATAACTGATAAAATGACATTTGAGATAAACACTAACGCAACTGTCCATTTACAGTGTGTTTGTTACTTTTCTGACCATGTATATTTGTCTTCACTCTTCAGCCTATATAAACACCTAAAGCTTGTTGACAGACTCCCTCTGTCAGTCACGCTCTTCATTTCAACACTTTGTCCATTTATTTTGCCTATTGTTAATATTACTGTTGCTGTTTTATTGCTGTGATAAAATGATGAAATTTATCAAAAGCCTAAGCCTAAAAAAAATAAAAAAATAAAATATTAGCTCTGCATATCAGTTATTGGACATATAAACAGGGAAAAAAAATCAATATTGATCAATCTCTAATTAAGGACTATGAAAGCTGTATTGGTTTTAATTTATTATGGTGTGACATTAGTACTGAGAAACTATTGTGTGAATACTGAAGGAGACACATGACAGTTTCAGTGACAGCCGGAAATCAAAGCGCTCGCACTCACCTATTCTGTGATGATTATTGACAAACCGTATAATCTGATAGAACAGCTGATAAACTGACACACTTGTGTTTACAGGAGAATGAAGGTTCACACACTGCTGTGTTTCTATCGGAGGCCTGTTTGATTTCAGCTGTCTGCGAGGTTTAACTACACACAGGAACTGAAAAAACTGATTCACAAACCAAAACATTCACAAAGTCAAGTGAAGATATGAAGATCAGCTCACTTTAAGAGGAGATTCCCCTCCAACATACAGAAACAGCACACTGTGCCTCTTCAACACGTGCTCAAACATCTGTCTGCTCGGGAGGGATCGCACCGCCGGTCTGAAACACACACACACACACACGAGAACATGGCATGTGTGAGGATCTTTTTCAGGTTTATCTATGCCATGAGTGTCCAATCCTGCAACTTTCCTGCAGTTTAGCTTTAACCTGCTTCAACTCACCTACTTGCACCCTAAAACACAGTACTCTATGTGAATAAAAAAAGTACATACTTTTGAGTGTAACAGACACAAGCAAGTTTTGGTACAAACTACAATGTCATAAAAATGCCTTGAAACCACAGACCGCTTTGGCATCCTGTCACAGTTCATGTCCTCATATATACACACTCTACATTTCATTTCATTTCTGCTACTCAATTCTTCCTACAGTATTGGAGAGAAAACAAGCAGCCGGTCGTGAGTCTTTCATGTGGAGATCTCTGCTCATGTTTACTGCATTATGATCATAGTCAACAGCCAAACGTGTCGGTTTCACTGTGTGTTGTTGCAGATGACATTTTTTTAATCAGGCTAGATATTGATTTTTAATCGCTCAAACCCCTGTCAGGTGTCTCTACTGAACCGTCGGTCTCACAAACATTCACCTCTGCAGGAACAGGACTGACTATAAGAACTGATGACTACATTAATATAACCCACATATATATGTAGTGTTAACTCCTGCTCTCTACATTCACTTCACTGGAGTTGTACAGTTGTTAAGTGTAAAAAGATAGTGGTATTTACACAAATCACTGTTGTTTAATATGAACTCAAGACCAGTTATGGATGTCAGGACAATCCTGCTGCAAAAACGTCAATGCACATATGGTTTATAACCATACATTGAATTATGTCCAATAGCTTTTAAAACAGTTAGAAGATATATATATATATATATATATATATATATATATATATATATATATATAAAACTTTTAAAAATAAAATAAAAAAATCTAGCTAAAGGTTCAACACTGTCTGTATTAATTTCTCACCCAGCCACTCTGTTGGCGAACTCGATTATGTCGTCTTTGGTTCTCGGTCCTTTGTAATTATATGCCAGCTCGCCCTTCAGCCTGAGAGAGAGAGAGAGAGAGAGAGAGAGAGAGAGAGAGAGAGAGAGAGAGAGAGAGAGACTTTACTGATTTCAGAAACAAATCTTTATTTAATCAACAACGTAAGCATATGTAAGGGATAATCCATGACTAGATGTGCACTACAGGCCATGCGAAGTTCATTAAGATGGTGTGATTCACACCTACAGTGGGTACAACAGTCTACACACCCCTGCTCAAACTGCAGCTTTCTGAGATGTATAAAATTTAATTTTTTTACACCTTTAATGTAATATTGAAGCCAACAAAATTCATGTAACAAACAAATAGAAACTTTTAAGGGAAAAAAAACCAGAATGATCTGTTTGCATAAATATGCACATTTTTCTACTAGCTCTGAAGAGCTTGATCAGATTGCTCAGGTGTCTTTGATGGGTAACAGGTATCCAAAGCACAGATCTCAGATCCCACTGCAGACAGCACGGTTATGCAGGTTTGCACTGAATGCACAGCATCAGGAAGATCAGGCTCTTCTTATAACCGAACATGCAACAACTTCTTGTCCACCTTGTCTTTTCTAGGCTGGACTACTGCAACGCTCTTCTGGCTGGACTAACATGTGCAGGTAAACCTCTACAAATGATCCAGAAATCAGCAACACAACTGGTCTTCAAAGAGTCCAAGTCACACAACTGTTTATGTGTGTATATATAAATATTAGATGTATTAACCCTCCACTGTCATGCAAATGATGCAATGCGTCCTAAGATATCGCTCCAGCAACTGCTGTTGTTTATTCAAACACCCATAAAGGACAGTTTTCTATGGTTACAGAAGTACACAAGACTATTCCAGTCATCTCCAGAGAGCACGAAGTCAACCGACAACATCCCAGTCCTGCTCTCTGCCGCACTGTCAGCGTCTCAGACAGTCAACAAGACCAGAGACTCTGACAGACCCGTGGCTTATGTGAATCTTGAATGTTCAGCTGCTAGACGAGGTTTATGATTGACAGATATAAACTGGAAACCCCAGGGTGCCGATAAAAGCAATAATATATCAAAGGAAATGAATAAGTATAATGATAAAAATGTACTTTGACAACGTTTTCTCGGGGGAGAGACTTTGTCCTTCATTAGGTGAAGCATTAGCCTCATGGGGAGTTTCATCAACACCTGCCTCCCCTGATCCCAGAATCCCACGGGAATGGGCTTCACTCCCGACTCCATACAGACGCTCCGATTCTCCAATCGTGTAGTTTAGTAATGATGGAAATAATAGATCGAAAAATAAAGCTGCAAGCAGTAATTAAGGGGTCAAGCACCAGAGAGGCAGAATGAGGAGCTTAAAATCACAGCATGGACAATCAGACCATCTGCGAAAACGAGTACAGACATCTGGAGACAATTTTTAGCAAAATGGTTGAAAGGCCATAAATACATTCACTTGTAATGTGCCATAACTGCTTATTACTTTTGAACAATATGCGGAGCTGACACCATATTGATCTGGTTTGGTAGGTGTTGGGTGACAATTACACACATAAAGTTTGGTGTCTTTCCAGAAATACAGCCTCAGATGCCATTTGGCAAAATCAAAATTGGTATCTATGTTCTTGGCGTGACCCAATGAATCCATTAAGACCAGTTTCTTTACATTAGGCATGCTGCACAAAATCTAAAGAGACCAGTCTTGTGATTTTGCTATATATCCTAATCATTTTTTAACATGTATTAATTACTTTAATGAGCTCATTGTTTTTACATTAAATTAACACATTGTTTAAATGTATACATTGCTAGCTAACTGCATGATTTATATATGTACATTTCTGAAATTACATAATTTGGTCACAGTCCCCTCTGATAACAGATCTCTCTAAATTGTAATGTTGACATGCATTTATTTTGGCGTGCTCTTTGTCGAATGGGTTTGCATGTTATTCGAGAACGGTTCGGCGAATCAATCGATTCCATGTTTTTTGTCGGCATGGTCTGGAGATGATCTGATTCAATTTTTGTGAAAATCAGAGCAAAGGGCTAGAAGGGAAAAAAAAAAAATATGATGGAAAATGACATCAGAGTGTCAAAGAATCAGAGGAGAAAATTTTGTTCTAGCCCTTCCGGTTCAAAAGTTATTAACATAAATATGAGTGCAACTTTGAACAGTTGGTGGCGCTAGAGCAATTGAGTTAGAGACTCAAAAATTGCTGTGGGGAATGTTGGGACTGTCCTCTATCTGTGTGACAAATTTCATGACTTTTTAACCATACGGTTCTATGGGCTGCTATAGCAGAGGAAGAGGAAGAAGAAGAGGAGGAATAATAAGAACACTAACGGATATGATGGATGCCTACACACCTTCAGTGCTTGGCCCCTAATAACATCAACAGCCTATGCTGTTCTGAAAAACCAAACAAACAAACAAACAAAAAGCATTAAAAGTAAAGATTAAAAAATGAAATTAACTTCTAACAAAAAAATATATTAACAACTCCTCCCACCACATTTTCAACATTTCACATCAAAAACAAGTGCTGAAATTTTGATTAATAACCTGGAGGAAGAAAATGTACAATGAACATAAAGAAATACAAAGAAACACTGAGAAACACAGAGAAATACAGTGAGAAACACTGAGAAACACTGAGAAACACTGAGAAAAACAGTGAGAAACACTGAGAAACACTGAGAAACACTGAGAAAAACAGTGAGAAACACAGAGAAACACAGAGAAACACTGAGAAACACTGAGAAACACTGAGAAAAACACTGAGAAACACAGAGAAACACTGAGAAACACTGAGAAACACTGAGAAAAACAGTGAGAAACACAGAGAAACACTGATACCAGCTTGACAGTGAAAGTGACCAGCTTCAAGCTTTAACAATGAAGATGCACAGGTATTAGTACAGATTTCATCATCTAAAAAAACACTAATCCAAAAAAAAAAAGGTGTAGACATAATGTGTAGGGATGGGTTACTATGGTCACCTAGTTATCCATCAACTGAATAATCGATTAGTAAGGTTCATTAGTTATGTAAATATTTGTTTGTTTCTGTATTTAATCAGCGGGCCGCTATAACTGTTAGACCACATGCATGAGATAACCCTCTCAGAAAGGTTTGTGTTTTAACACTCATCCATTTAAAGCTCTGCTGCCACAAACATCAAGACAAACTTCTCTGTGTCCAATCAGGGATTAGCAGAATAATTCTACATGCTTCCTTAAAGGGGTCATGACATGGATTTTATTATTTTAATTTGTTCCTTGAGGTTCACTTATAATGTTAATAAGGTTATTTGCCCCCCTTAAAAAAAAAAAAAAGACGGTTTGTGATGCAGCTGCTGTCAGATCCAGTACAGTCGACAGCTTCATCGGTCAACTAAAGCTTCTTTGTGAACGCTCCATTACACTGTGCCTCGTTCACAAAACAATCTGCAGTCAAATGCTCCGAACAAACATATAATCCTCATACACTTTCGACAATTGGATCCTTCTGAAGTCTGTACAGAGACGCATACGAGCTGTTTAAACTGGACATGTGAAAGCGAATGTTCTTTCACTCATTTGTCCTGTTGTCGACAGATGTCAGAAACTGAACGCACATCTGTATACTGTGTCAGTGTAGACAGCGTCAGTGATTATAATGACTTGTATTTGCTTTTGACGTGACGCTCACATCCAGTGTAAGACTTTAAATGGGCGGGGCCTATGATATGATGATGTTTAACTATTGGTTGATGTCTTGCTCTGGAGGCAGTCATATGAAAATGTATTTGGCAATTGCAATATCCAAACAAGCTGTTTTTGGAGCTTGATTAAAAATGCTTTGTTTATAATCAGGAGGACGTTTTAAGCTCTGAAACTTGATTTTTCATATCATGACCCCTTTAAAATCACGACCCTCGACTTTGAAAACAGATAGATTTTAAAATGTTAATAATGTTGGTGACAGACTTACAGTTTTATGGTGGGGTATCCTCGCACGCCAAACTCTGAGGCCATACCTGCGTCAACACATGGACAACCAAAGTCACATGACACATCAAATAACTTATTATGAACATTTCATTGGGATTTTCATATAATCTGTGTTCGCCTGTGTTCACTGGCCTGTCAGACAGCGTGTGAGAACCACACTGATTTCTCCTTCGTGAGTTATTGAGCTTGAACTGTAAAAACATTCGGTTACGTCTAAGTGATTGTAAACAGTTGGGGAAAAAGAGGTTTCAACACATTGCATTTCTTAAAGTATTCAGATCTTGTCACTTTGCACATTTGTTAGGTTGCAGCTTTATGCTAAAATGTTTCTCTCTTCAATCCACACTCACACCCAATAATGACAGTGATTCTTTACATTTGATTACTTCATTCAGTCTCAGACCTACCTGAAATACTGCTTAGATCATGTCTATCTGTGTTCTGCTGTATTTATTTGTCCTAAAGCTTCTTGATCGTCTGTTCTTGTTTTAATTGTTTCAGTAACTGAATGAGGACCACTTACTCATTTTATTCATTTTTGCTGTGACATATTGCCATTGAGAATTGTAAAATTTCCTAACTCTAACCCTATTCCTTTTTAATTTCAAGCACTTTTTAAGCACTTTTCAACAACAAAAAAAAGCTGATGTCCAGGTTCCATAGTTTTGTTAGGAGTTAGCAATTAAAATTGCAGTCTTTTTTTTATTAATTACATTATAACACAGTTGATGCATGTTTGACTGGATAATGAAGACAAAAGTAACTATAGAGAGCTTGTGCACAGGAGACTCAATGGCATAAATATGTTTAGCGCTTCATTGCTCGATCACACAATCCCACCTGAATATGCAGTGGCGTCCATTTTACCCACTCGTACCGGCGACCCCGAGCGCGTCAGTTCGGCTCCGACCTCCTGCCATATCGGCTCCAGTTTCTTGCAGTATCCACACCACGGCGCGTAAAACTACAGCACAACACAGAGCTCAGCCGAACATCACACACACTCCATCAAACTTCCCACATTTACATCAACATCATCATGCAGTGTGTGTCTGCGCGAACACTCACATCCACCAGCCAGACGTCATCCATTCTGTTGTCTTTAAACCTACAGGAAATAAACAAGATTTGCATTTACTGAAGGACAGCGGCCCATACTGTAATGCTTAGTTTTCTTCCTGGACGGGAGATAAGCGCTGATCAGAACGAATATAGAGCACTCAAATACGGCAAACAGAAGATCAAGCATGAGAACTAATGAGGCTGAGCTTCTGTTTACCATACTGCAGTCGCTGATCAATGCTTCTATGTGAATAAAAGCCTAAATTAAATCTGTTCATCATATAAAGTGATCGTGTCTCTTCAGAAGACTTGGATTTAATGCCCACATTTATTTTACCATCTCGTTATGATCGTTTTGAAGCGTCAGATGAACTCTTTTTAAGTCTTTTTAACAACATGACGGTTTTCATTTTTTTGGGTGAACTATCCTTCAAATCTGTTTCTTCACAGAAACAGATCTATATCTTCTATATATATATATATATATATATTAGATATCTATTTCATTACATTCTGAAGCATCTCGTCCTTTGACCTTTTGACCACAAACTTCTCACTTTCACTTTCTCACTTTCAATAGAAAACACGTCAGTACAGAAAAGTAAACTACTTTTCAAGAAATGTCATGAGTTTAATTTAAAACACTGCAAACTGTAATCATGAGCTTTACGGCTGAATCAAGCATTAAAGCACAATCCGGTTCCTAAAAGCAAGATATGACCAGCAACAAATCATAAAACACATACAGCCACTACACCATATATTTATCAAACACAGATATTAATCATGCATCTGTCATATACGATCATAAAAATATGAATCATGCATGTCTAATGTGATCCTACAGATCTTAAACATACATCTGTCATATATGATCATAGAGATATGAATCATTCATCTGTCATATATAATCATGGAGATATTAATGATCAGAACATCAAACACACCTTAACTTTTTAACACTTTCATTCATATTTCAGTAAACTCAGGCTGTTTCTAGGGAGCCTTAAATTTGTGGACATTTCTCAAATACTGTTCACCTTATGAAAATTAATTTGGAAAAGAAAAAAAAAAATCAAACGAGAGCGATTATCTTACTTGTCATCGAGATCCTGCACCAAAGACACCACCACCGGACTGAAGAGAAGACAGGAGAAAACTGCAAACACACACAATCACACCATCAGACAGCCAGCTCATTTCACGATAATGATATCTCAGATTTAAACATCAGAGTGATCAATAAAACATCTGTACCCGCTCTGAGCAGCGCCATGACTCCGCGTGAGAAGAGCATCAACAGGAAATGCAGACAGTAGTACAGCCATGCGCGCATGCGCACTGACGCAGTCCAGAGCTGAAGCTGCGTCACGCTGCGTCTCAATCCGACACGCGTGTTCCCTACATAGTGGACGACACATACACTACATAGAGAATGTTTTTTTTTTTAAACCAGACAAATTTGCAAATAAACAGGCTAGAAACAAATACTAACATAAGGCAAAACTTGAACATAACTGTACACTGTCACATATAATGTATGTGACAGTATAAATGTGTAAATAATTAGGTAACAAACACTAACTAAATAAATGTATACAAGTACAAGTTAGAGCTACAGAACACTGAAATTACTCATATTTATATGACTGTTAAATGCAGACGGATGAAGCAAGTTTTTTAAATTAATTTTAAAAAATAAGCAAAGTTTCAAGAACCGGTAATATCTAATGGGGTTCACATGAATGTTTGTTGTACATCTTGAAAGATTATAATTGAAGAATATGTGTTCAGAGTTTTAATGCCATTCTCACAGAAATGACAAGAGTTTTTCCCAAAATCAAAAGCTGACATAAATTCCTTAGATGGATCAATGTCTTTCAATATTTTGAAGTTTGTTCACTTTAGGAAAAATTGTAAAAGTAAGGTAACTCTTCCTTATCTCTTCAATTCAAACCCTGCATCCCAATGTGCATACTATCATATCCGCCCTAAATAGTATTGAATATTACTAATGTCACACACTATTTAGGATTGAGACACAGGCAAACTCTCTGAAGTTGTCGTGTGGTCTGATGGGTGAAATCTGTCGATACAAACACGTCTAACATGTGCGGTGTCACACTTTCAGTCTCTGACACTGAGAGAACCGCAGAAGAGAGCAGGTTTACAGGTATATGGTATCTGCAATGGCGTAAAATGACAAATCCATCTTTTACACAGACAAGATGAGAATATTACCATTGTCCATCGCATCAGTGAAGAGAGAGGATTATACTTAAACCAGTTTTCATTAAATAAAGATTTGTTTTGGTTACAATAAAACGATTAGGCTATTCCAAAAGTTTTGTGTGGACTGAAGGTGTGAGAAAGGCTAATTTCCAACACAGAAGCATTTGGTGATGAAAAGCAGATCAACTCAAAATCACATTTCAGTGAAGCTCAAACACTGAAGAACAGATCGTGGACCGTGAGCTCCTGCGTCACACACACAGCATCTCAGCCTTCTTTAAGACGCCGTTTATCACTTCTGAATCAATAACTTTTAAGCCATACTCTTCAAAGCTGTGTATCAAATTATTTTTATTAATATACTGATGCTACAAAGATTGAGATTATCCCTCAGCAGCTAATGAATATAGTTGTTGCTTTTATAGGAATTTGTTCTTGAATCACTGTCTTCAGTAATAAGTGTTTTACAGAGGCTTTATCAAGGACATATTTCATAACCAGGTGAAGTTATGGACACTGCAGGTAGTCACATTTACCTAACGTACCTAATATTAAACGACTCAGACTGGATCAAAAACATGATCGGGACAAATTATATTTTATTAAGTGTGATTATTAACCCTTAAAGACCATTTTTGGGGCACCTGACTCGCCTGCACTTTTCTCTGGTCTTCTAACCCATTCTAGCAGTCAGCATCAAGTGCCATATATCATTTTAAACAGGACAACTTGAAGTTTAAATTTAGCTCATTTAAAGTGCCAATTTTACATTTATTTTGTCTAAGAATGGATAAAATTCCCAGAATTAAAAAAAAAAAAAAAAAAAAAACGCCAGCAAAAATCTAGTGTTTTTCACTGTAAACTCACACAAAACCTCCTGAAGTTTGGATTCTTTCTTTTAAAAAGTTATATTTGGATGTTTTAAACTTATAGATGAAATTTTGTCTAAATTTAACAATCTCTAAGCAAGCTATAGCCATTTGTTACAATATTACTCTAGATAAAACTACAATATTACTCTCCAGGAAACAGGTGTACTTTATTTATTGATAATGTGTGTCCAAAAAAGACCAGGGAGTAAAATTAATACAAAAAATGTTCTACAACAGAACACTAAAGCAAAAGTGACTTATTAGAGAATTATATTTTCAATCTGAACATAAATAAAAACAAATAGTGTTGCAAGTAATGAAAACAATTATGAAAATTGTCTTGTGCAATGAAAATAAAAACAGTGCAAAGGTTTTTTCACAAAATACACACAAAATGAGAGAGAAAAATAAGTAGTTTAATTGAACTACTAATGTTAATGATCTTCACAAACTATAAAATAAGTATTTAGATAATATAACAACCAAACAGATCAGTCATGTGGCTGTACTCCTCACGTTCACGTCGCATGTGATTGCACCGGTTCACTGCGCAGAGACACGTTTGAAAACATAAATGGCAATAACTGATCCAATGTGAAACTGTTTTATCCTCATTTTTGGTTCATGTTATGTCAAAGTCATGCTTTGTAAAATGAGTATTACAATTTGTTACAGGTTTGTTTGTGTGTCTGTTTCATATGTCTGTATTTGAGCAGATTCATGATCCTGCAGTTTTTGGAGGCTCATATTCTTCATATGCAGCTGATTTTGGGGAGGACCATATCACCTTCATCACATCATTTAAGGACTGGTGTTTGTGTAGTGTTGTCTAAAAATATCTAAAAAATATTTTTAAAAAAAGTCTCAGAAAACCTGAAGCTGCATGACGGGCCTCTAAAGTTTGGCATGGAGAGTTTTGAAGAGAAATGACTGAAATGTGTAAGAAATGTTTCAGTACTGATGTGTGTGTGTGGTGTGTAACAGTGACGGGCACTAGAGGGCAGCAGTGTTATTATAATGAACATCTGTAACACATCTGCATCCTTCATGCAGTCACTTTAGTAACAATGTAACCATTACCTCATTGTTTTCTTACTTTCCTCTTTTGTTGCTTCTTTTCTTTTTTGTAATAACTCATTTTTATTCATTGTTATGAAGAATCAGAAAAAGAAAACCCCTTCAGCGATAAAACTGTGTGTTTATGGCAGTGTGTTTGTGGAATGATAGAATGTAATTAAGCTTTCTTAATCAGACCTAAACAAGGTGAAAATAACATGAGATTTAATTTAATTGAACTGCATGTTTCATTTTTCATCTTTTCCCATCTATAGTTCTACACCCCTGTAGTGGAAAAATATTGACTTTATTATTATTTTTATTATTTTAGAACATGCAACAGATTTTTTGATTTTACAGTGTAAACAATAAGTTTGTGAAATATCTGGATATCTGCATTCATTACTATGATAAAATGGTCTGATCTTAATTAGAGACAAACAATCTGACCAAACAAATAACATACTTTTCACATTTTGATTGACTACATTCTCATTCACAGTGTAGTCATTGAACTCTTGAAATCTGTTTCAGTTTTTCCATATTTCTGGGTCGTATGGATATTACAGCCCTCTCTAGGATGACGTTGACCTTAAAGTCAGGAAAACACAAACTTTCTTCTTTTCAGCCATTCTGTAGCTGATGTACTCGTGCTGTGGCTCGTTGTCATGTTTCATCACTGCCTCTCTGAAGCTCGACGTCATGAACCTTCTCCTGTAAAGTGACTTGATACACTTTTGAATTGATTGTTCCCTCAATGATTGTAAAGTGTCCCGAGAGCGTCCCAGTACTCACGGTCACTCATCCACGGTGTTCCCCGGATCAGGCACGAGTGTCTGGAGAATGGATGGATGTTACTTCACTTTGATTGAACTGGAAGATTAAGTTCAGCTCCATCCAGGATTGATCGGTAAAGGCATCTGGAAGTAGCAGCAGTTCAGACTGAAGAGATGATGTTGATCCTGACCAAAACATCGTCTGCGCTCACAAAGATCATACAGCTATGTAAGTTTAGATTGTTTTGTTTAGCCAACTTGCTTCCAGATTTAGGGTAAGATGATATATATATATATATATATATATATATGTGTGTGTGTGTGTGTGTGTGTAATACATAATATAGGAAATATCCAGCTGCAAATAATAAATGCAAAATTACCACAGATCCACAATGTGTGAGGTAATAAAATAAACATTGTTTTGAGTTATAATAATGCTTTATAATTAGGCATAACATAATATTGCAATATATAACTATAATATTATGTGTAATCTGTGCTGTCACACACATGTCAGTAAACTGTGTGTCAGTGTTTCTAGTGCTGAGGCGTCCTCCTCCAAACACCATCAGACTGTCACGAGCTTTTGTTTGAGATCGCATGTAAAACGACAGTGTTCCCTCATGTTAAAACATTCAACATGTCGTGGACTGAAGTTTACAATACAATCAAAACGCTGCAACTTAAAGTCATCATGAAAGGGAAGTTGCACTGGTCTTCCTTATTGTGCCGTATATCCGAGTGAAACTCACATGAGATTGGTGGATCTCATGTGAGTGACAGGTTGCCCCGCCCTCATCATCAGAGAAGAGGAGAGATGCTGCAAGAGGGAGGAGAAGATATTCTGATTCAAGATTACCAGAACATGAATTTAAAACAATAATGATGGTGTGCACAGATGAATCATTTATATACATACACTGCAGTATTACATAAAAAATAACAAAAATCAATCAAAAAAATCCATTTTTGATTTCATGGTGACTTTATAAGTATATACTTGTACATTAAATTGTTTTAACATGCTTTAGTGTTTTTTGCAACTCCTGGAAATAATATGTTTTAGTTTTCTTTATTTTGCACATATTGTGACATCACTTTTTGTGTCAAACCTTGTTCATTTTGACCACAGAAGAAGCACTTTAATTTAGCATGACCAGTGCAGCAAAAATAGACTTGCCTTTGCCTATAGAATAGGCCGATATGTTAGATTGTATTTCACATCATCTGGTTTTAACATTTACATACTCCGCTGATCAAGACACATTTTTAAAAGGTGAACGGCATTGATAAACCCTAAAAATGTGGCACTCCTGAAATGAAATGGTGAAAAAAGCAACAGGTTACAGAAGAGGCAGAGACAGTGAGAACAGAGCAGAACATCTTATTCTGTGAAACATGAATAATGACGAATTCAATCAGAGGAAAAAATGTTTGAATGATTTTCCAACAAGTACAAGTGCATTACAGCGAGCATATCAACATTTACAATGCATTGGTGAGTCTGTGAAGACACTGTAACTAAAGTGTGAGGTTTACAAATGAAAATGTGCATGGTGTGATTTCAAGCTCAAAGCATTGCATCTCCTTTCATTGCACACTATTCAGACATCCAGACTGATATTTTAAACTTATGATGCATACAAAAAACCTCACAATGACAATAAGGCATAAAATAAAAACACAATAATAAAATGCGCTTGTCTCACTTACTCTTCAGTGTGTAACGCGAGAGAATCTTTCTGTCCAAACCAGCTGAAGAGTCACTGGGCGAAGACAAAGCATTTCACCTCACATCTGATTCTGAACCATTCAGATGCTAATCAGACAAGAAGAGGTTCTGAGGTTTCTGCAGAAATCATGTAATGAATTATTTGCCGGTGACACTGATGTCAAGCTGATGCTGAGTTCGCCTGCTGTGATTAGTTGTTTTTAGAGGTGAATATGGTTCGATTTCTCACCAAAACCAAAGTTCACCTTCCTGCTAAATGCCAAGGGTAATAAACCTTTGTTGCTTTCACATCCATTGGGATTGAAATATATGCTCTAATTAAGAGGAAATGCCACCAACACCGAACAGCACAATCATAGCTAATTAACCACTGAAGGCAATTCTGCCTTGTTAATTTTTCACTTGAGTTTGTCAGTAACGGCACATGAGCTGTACTGGAGTTCAGGACGGGTGTGTGTGGATTATTGCTGAATCTCTGTAAGTCTCCCTCATCAATCACATCCTGAAGTCTAATGAGCTGAAGAGTGAATCAGGTGTGTTAGATGAGTCACACAGGCCGGGCTTGAGAAGCACTGACTCAGGGTACAATCACACCCAAGCGATGCACTGAAAATGTTTTTCACAGACGACAACTTGGTCAAAATCCCCGTTCAGACGGATCTGCAGAAATGACTAAAAAAGCTGTGTTCTGCTGCCAGGCCAGTAAGTGGCGGTGTCACTTCGTAAAGAAACACTATAACGATAACGGTATCTTTTTCATAAACTTGCACTTCAAAAATCATTTTCAAAAATTTGTGTTCTTCAGACCCTCCAAACATTAATATCATGTAAATGAACGGCCAAAATGCATAGAAAGTTTTCAGTTTTTCGTAGAAAATTGTGTCGTGTAAACAGACCCTCAGACATCAAATCCACCATGAAAAACAAAACAAATGAGTGCAGACGAATGTTAATGGTGACCACTGAACACAGCAGACACGGGGTTGCTATTAAAATTGGTTCAAGACTTCAAACGATCAAGAGGTCTAAGCTTTGAACCAAACCAACCAGCTGTGAGATAAGTGAAAACACGGAAACATGTGATGACACAAAAAGGGTATTTGAAACTCATTAAAAACAAGACGAGGTAAAGGTGTTTACACAGGGTCCGTCAGCTGTGGGCCATGAAAATGTCTCTGGTTCAGAAAAGTCTATTACAAAATGTCGGGGTCAAACTCCACCCCAAAAATCAAAGAAAAAAAAATGTTTCTTGCATAAAGAAAATGAAGCCCACTGCATCCTTGAGACCATTAAGTTTTTGTGTGTGACATTTTTTCATTACAGTTAAGCACATCTTATGTTAAATATCATTACTTTCAATGGTGATTCTCATTTCTGTACAGTATTTACTGTATTGCAATAAAAATGACTGCGATTTATCTATTGTAGTACAACAACCATGATGTAAATAATATTTTTAACACGCAGAGCACAAGCCTCCAGGTCACCAACTTAACTAGTTGAACCAGTCTTAACCTCAGAGAATAAGCAGTTTCTATGTCAGAAAATAATTTAGCAAGCTTTTGCTGATATTCATTCATGCTCATTAGCCTTTTAAAAGTACTTCAGCACCATCAGAAAACTAAACACAATAACTAGAGACTGAGCCCTGGAACAGCAAACAAACTTTGGCAACTCGTTTGCAAAGCTAGGTTAAGCTTATGCAAAACAGATGCATCTTCAGAGGCTCGGAAACGAACACTTCCCACCTTTTGACAGGCAACTGACAGCTATGTAAATGGGAGCTGTCATTAACAAACACAACCCTGGGCGACACCTGCTTTAATGACAGAAACAAAGGCGCAGGATGGCCGGTCCTCAGCCCTCGTGTCTGTGATGTTCAGATGATGGGAGGAGCAGCAGCGCACAACAACAACATCAAACGAGTCTGAAGCTCACGGGGACGGCAGTGCTCCGCCTGCCACGCGCCTTAATCACCGCAACGGCCACAAGATGCTGTCATGAAGAGAACGATGGATCGCACACCACTGTAAGAGCCATTGTCATGGAGAGGTGTGCTGAAGGGTCTCAGCGCTATAAGAGCTAAAATTAACTGTCTTACCAATGTGAAGCATATAATGTTTAAAGATAGTATTTTGTTCAAATGTATGTTATACCTGCCTGTGTTTGAGTACGTGAATATAAATGGATGATTCAAGTGATCAGCTGATCATTGGAAAGTTTGTAATTAATTATCAAGCATATTTTAGTTATCAAGAAGGGGACATCTTTGGCTACGTAATCATCATCAATAAATATATCAAGGTAAATATTGTACAGCCTTTGTTACAGTTTGTGAAAAACAGGTTTGTATAATTCAATTATACACACACCTCTACAGAAATTTTCCTCAGAGACTGTCACTGATAAAAGCCCTGATATTTTCACAGTGAAGTTCTTTATTGTTCTTTGCTTTGGGGTAAAAAGAAGTTTGAAACTTCTTTTCAGTGATATACTGTTAGCGAACATCCCGACGGCGCCCACTTTTAGATGAATATGTAAAAATGTGCTGCGCACTTTCCTCTCAGTAACAAAACAAACACAACAAACTAAGAGAATAATCTGATCGCAGTGAGGTGGATGTTTGTACCGGCTCTGAGATTCAGACTCCAGTCACGTCAGGTTTATTTATACAGCACTTTATACAATAGACTGCTTCAAAGCAGCAGCTTTACAGTATTAAACATGAAAAACAGTGTCAGTGTCTCTTTAAATTAGAATTACAGCTCCAGTTTTCTACTATAAAACGGCTCTCCTGTGTGTTCATGTTTTTACTCGCGTCTGAGCTCGACCGACTGAACAGAAGAAATGAACCAAAGATTCACACCTAAAAGAAGGCAGAGCCTTAGAGCCACACCCACCTATTACATCACCGTCACGGACCAATGGGAGTTCAGAGGCATTTACCAGCCAGAGCAAACTTTTCCAGGGGGGTATTCCAGAAAGCAGGTTATGTGACATACATGGGTATGTTTAAGAGTAAGTAAGCGGATAACCTCAACTTTCGGTTCCAAAAAACGGAGGAACTTTCAGGGTATGTAAGTAGCCATAGCAACTTACTCTCTGAACATAACCTGCTCCGGAGCAGCTCATGATCCAGGGTTAGTCTGCTTAAGAGGTATTCAGATGCATATTATGCATGTTAACCAGGAACATACTCTGGGTTGGCTGAACTTACTCCCGGACGCGTTTTTGGAACCAGCATACCTTGAGCAAGCAAGGTTTGGGTTAATCAACCGAGAGTTCAGGGTATATGTGATGGTAAGTTAACCTTGCTTTCTGGAATACCCCCCAGAAATATCACTTTGACAAGCTGTTTTGAAGTCTGTAAACAAACTCCAAACAAACTTTGTTTTGGCCTGATCTCTGTTCAGAATCACAAGTAAATCACAGTCAGGTGTGTGTCCTGGTCTCGGGTATCTCTGGATATTGATATGTCTGAGTGACACAGAATATGAAAGTAGGATCGAAAGCAAACCAATTATTACACTGTGTGCTAATGGTGTTTAGTCAAACTGAACACAACAGTTGAGCCCTGGAAGTGAAAATCTGTTATTTTCTCCTCATGGACTGATGATAAAGTCATTAAAGGTTTTTAATGATAATATGATAGTACAAATTGAAGAATCTCTTTAATTAATGTGATATACATTGTATTTGTCATTTAAGATGATAACATCAGGTGAATGGTTGTGTTAATCAGTGTTTCTAGCAGGTTTCAGCCAGTTCTCTTTTCTGGTAGTTACAGAAACACAGTATCTGAGTCGAAAACCTTTCGTCAGTTCTCAGATTGTGAAGTTGTGGCTAGTGTTTATGTGGCTTTATTTTCACAACGTCTCTGTTTTCTCCCGGGATTGATGTCATTAGCAACATTAGACGAATGGGGATTTCAGACACAGGTGGAGGATTATGACAACACTGGGATTCATGTAACGGTGATTATGAAACATCTGTCTTGTGCCTCTGCGGAAATAAATCAAAATCCCTCAATAACATCTTTATCCTCTTTAATCACTAATAGAGAAAAAAAGATCAAATTCAATATACATCTTTTTGATGATGCATACTATACACTGGTGAGCAGATGAGCCCAGAATATTAACGCAATGTGATAACTTGCATCTTTAAGCGTTTTCATTATCTTCTATGGGAAACTGCTTAACGTGAAACTCTGCACTGCGTTCATATTCTGGTTCATCTGCTTCCCTGTATTCACTGTATCATCAATAAAGTGTTCATTAAATTTGGTCTTATAATATCACTTTCTTACTTATAGTAGTCATTTTTACCAATTCTGGTAAAAAAGACTGGTGGTCAGCAGAGGAAAGCCTTGTTTTGCCCTCCAGGTGGACGTTCACATGAAAATTTTGAATCATGAACTAAAAATCACATTCTTCTTCTCCATAGAGAAACGTTCAAAAGTTCTGAGACCACAAGATCAGAGGTTATTAATCAATGTTATATGCTTCTGTCCACATATACTTTATTCTTGCTTCAAATCAAAAAGTATAATGTTGTGATTCATCAGACAACCTATGATTTCTTTGTTGAAGAACTTTGAAAACCAAAACGAATGAGAATGAAACCACTGGTAAAGTGTGTTGTGCTGTAATAGAGGCTTATTGTGTAAAAAGGATCAGAAAAAACATTTTCAGAAAGACAAAATCAGTCTTGCCACAGTCCAATAGAGGAAAAAGAAAAGTGACAAAATATACATAATTCCTTAAATAAAACTATATATATATATATATATATATATATATATATATATATATATATACATACATACACATACACATACACATACACACACACACACACAAATATATTTCATTCCTTAAGTAAAAACTGCATTAAGGCCTGACAGGCTAAAATTCAGTCTGTACGTTTATCACAAACAGAAACAGCTTCCCTGTCTCCCAACATTATGATTTTACTAACAGTTCCAGTGAAACAAGAATGCCATCTATGTAAATCTGATTTAATTTGCCTCATCCATACATCATCATGCAGTTCATACTTTTTTCTGTTTATAATAAGAAGTCTCTATAGCTTTTGTGATCCAGTGCAGTGAGCTGCAGCTTCAGCCGTCACACAGGTGCTATTATTAAGTTTATCACGAGCGTCTGCTGAACGAACGCTTCTGAATTGTGTTTCTCTGTAATAAAAAAGCGAAAAGCGTGATTAAAGCTGAGGCGGCGCACACATTTGTGCCTGTGACGACGCTGCTCTCTTGCTAATTACATGGCAACAAATGAGCTGTCAATCATTTGAATGCATTGTTTGCGCTTATCAGAAGGACCCATCAAGTCGAGCCAATTAAAAGTCTGAAACGAGACAGGCGGTGGCGGGGAACATGTCCTCCCCCTTTTACTTAATTCATGATTGCCAATTAAAAGAAAACAGTTTGTTGTGCTGTAAAATCTACCAGGATGGATGAAATTGCCCTTTTTCATATTAGATCTGAATTGTTTGGTTCCTTTTCTCTTATCCTGTTTAATTTAGAGGCAGTATGAACAACTAAAACGGTTTGGGATATTTAGTGGCAGCAATGAACTTAATCAATGGAATCTATATTTTAATCTAGCATTTTAATTGCTTGAGCTCTTTTAATTTGTTACATAGAAAACAAGGACATTTGTTTTCTTTCAGTAAATATGATGAAGAGGAAATATGACCAGCTTCTGACTGTTGATTTCAGCCTGATGTAGATGAAGATGAACCAGCGTCAGAGGTGTTTTATCAGTCCGTCGTCTCTGAGAAACATGAGCTTCATCTAAACTGTTCTTCAGTCAACTTTTGGGCACTGATGTTGCAGATTATAATTAATAGCTTATAATTGTTTGCATTTAAAGTTGTTTGGGCAAAAGCAAAATGCTACAGTAAATGTAGATGGACCATATATTCTTTACTAAATCTAAAACCTTAAATCTAAAAATTTGGTTATCATTTGTTGTTCAAATCTGTATGACTTTCTTTCATCTATGAAACATGATAAAGTACAGTATAGTGCCTGTGAGGTCGAGTCTCTCGCACCATTAGCTGCTTCTTTCTGCTATTGATGGCCTAATTAAAACCAGCCTGAATTGTGTCTCATTTTTAATGGCAGGAAATTGATAGTCCACATTAATTTCCACTGTCGTCTCTGCTCTTTCTGATGCCACATCATGACTTCTGCACAGATCCATGTTTTTAGTGCTGTCGTAATCCATCACCAGTACAAATGACTAGCAAACCTGTTGAAAATCATGATGTTATATAGTTTACAGATTTTTAAACCACAGAAATTCAATCAGATATTTGATTCAAATGCACAAATGCAATATTATTTCACTGTTTTGAAAATGAAATGAAATATAAATTTTCATCTAGTTTGTTTCTGTGTTTATACCTTTTTTCTTTTCCATTCAATTTTCTCCATCTGTTTTGCTAAACTCAAACAGGTGTTTCAGGCTAAAAAGATGAAAGCCTTTTTCCTCTGATAGGCACAATCAGACAGTTAGGGGATCTTTCTGTCTTAGCTGGACTAAAAGAGCAAAACGTCTCCAGTTCTTCTCCTGGGGAGTCAGCGCAGGAGGCCTTTTTCAGATGAAATCTGTCACAAACCGAGGAGGACCGGATCAACCTCTTTGACTCTGCTGAATGTGGCCTTGAAGTTCCTGCCGATGGCAGTCCGAGGCGTCAAAGCCGAGTCACGTGGGCCTTTGGTGTTCTCTCATTTATAAACTGTTCAGTCAGACAGAATGTGAAGAGTCTGAGAGTATGCAGCATATTTATTGATTGACTTCTCCTGCAGATTGTGTGGCTTCTGACAGTGTCATTCTTCAAATTTGGCCTCAATGTTCTTTTGTAACCCAAACGTGCGTTTAGATGGAAGGGTGTTTGTTGAAGAGCTCCTGATGGCAGAGAGATGGATTGTTAACAGTCATATTCTGAGCCGAACTGCTGAATTATGAGCTCTGCTCCTTATGAGGAAGGAAAGAGTGTTGTGCGTTTCTCTGAAATCCAACAATGCTGATCTTTCCAATCTCAGTATAATGTTGTGTTAGCAGTCATCTATCAAATGAGTCAGGAAACATCATGCTTCACTAGATTCTTCTAAAATCCTGAGGGTATAAAAATGTGTTTCAAATTATATTCAGTACAGTACATATGCAATACTTCAAGAAGACCCATCTGAAACTGACAAGCAAGAACATCTAGAAATGGACAAAAATATAGACAAAAGTGAGAAAAATGTATGTGAGAGAAAGTGCTGAAAAGAATGGCAAATGAAGTTACACAGCTTTTTTTATACAGCTAAATTGTATTTTAGATGTTCAATGAACATTATTAATTTTAAATTGAATAACTAATGTTTAAGAGCAAATTTGACCATTTATTTTCTTTATTTTTTCTTCCGGCAACGAAAAGCCATAGTTTCATATTTAGTTCTCTGTTCTTCCCGAGCTAGTGTTGTTTATAACTTTGCAGTTTGATTGATCAAGGACTTTAACAAACACCCAACCAAAACACAGAGAGTCAAGCTTCCAATTTCTCTTAAAGGGGTCATGACATGGAATTTTGTATTATTTTAATATTTCCTTGCGGTTTACTTTTTGCACAGAAAGCAGTGAGTTAGACCCTCGTTCAGAGCCTCCGTCTGAAATGATCTGTTTTAGGGGCCAGTGTCAGCGAACGGACACGGTTATGATTGGTTAATGTCATTGTATATGAAAACGCATTAGCGCCCCCGCATATTTACAGACAGAGCTTTTTGAAACTGTTTCCATACGGTTTGTGATGCAGCTGCTGTCAGATCCAGTACAGTCGGCTGCTTCATCTCTGCTTGTGAACTCTCTGTTACACTGAGCCTCATTCAAGTCAAGTCAAGTCAAGTCACCTTTATTTATATAGCGCTTTTTACAATGCAGATTGTGTCAAAGCAGCTCTGGTAACAGGTAAATAATTTTGGCTGCACAGCAGCTCTTAAAGAAAATGGTGTCATTGATCAGCTTAAATAAATTCAGTATTGATCCATTCAGTTGTAAAAATCAATAATTATTAATTTATCTATATATCAGCACTGGAGTAAACAGTGATGTCATCGTCCAGCTCAGTTCTGTTCATACACAATGGTGTCAATGCAGGCAAATCAAAAACAATGTTGAATGTCAAGTGTCCCCAACTAGGCGACAGCGGCAAGGAACCCAAACTCCAACAGGTGACATCAGGTGGCAAACAGGTGATAAAAATGGAGAAAAAAACCTTGGGAGAAACCAGGCTCAGTCAGGGTGCCAGTTCTCCTCTAGACAACAGTGAACAGTGATCATGATTATGATTCAGGCAGTGTTACAGGTCATAAGTTGGGATCGCAACAGTCAAAATATTTAATCCAATTCCATGTAGTTGAGGATCGTATTCATCATGCAGGTATGGGACGGTTTGTTGAGGAGCTGTGCCACTGGCTGTCGTGTCGATGAGGCCTTCACAGGGGATGATCTAGTTGACTCAATCTCTGCTGACGCTTCAGGGCTGCGTTGTGGTCGTGTCTAGGTGCAGGCCCTCAATCTGATCTGGATACGGCCCGTATCCGTCTGACTATGGTAAACCTCAGGATAAACAGAGAGACTAATATTATCGTAGACGCCATTCTTCTCCTGATGGAGTGAGTAGGGTTGGGTATCGAGAACCGGTTCCATTTTAGAACCGGTTCCAAATTTCAAAGAACCGGGGATTCGATACGATGCACACATTTCGGTTCTGTTTATCGATTCCTGACTTTTTTCAGTCAGTATCTATCTGCTAGGACCTGCGACAAAGACCTGATCTCATCAAGCACGTGCACAGTTCATTACAATCGACTTTTGCTTCAACACAGCATTAACTGAAGGAATGCACCATGTTTAAGGGGCCGTTCACATGTTGCGTCTAAAAACGCGTGGAAAGCGCGGCCGCACCACTCCTCTCCAAAATGCTTGCGCTCCCGTGGCTTCTGTCGTTGTTATACAACCATGAACTGCGCTCTCCAAGATGAAGAGGAAGAATCAGCAAAGCATTAATTGATTTCTAGCCCTTGCATTAGCTTTACTACTAGGTATATTTATGGAGATGATGAATTAAAACCCACCCTGTACAGCTATGATCAGTTGTTCGGCTGAGCTTTCGATGTTGTTACGGGAAGGCCGAAGCTGATCGGTTGGTTCTTGTCACATGAACTGCGGTGCGATTGCGTGCAAAAGACGCGATATGTGAACGGCCCCTAACTCTCCCATTCCTGCTACAAAGCACCAGATACAGCTATTATTTGCAATAGCAGCGTCTCAATCTCAGGTACAAAACACAGATGAAAAGACATTCGCCTTCGAATTAGAGTGCATAATTCTGGATAAACTGACAATCAGTTTTGTTTACTTTATTTTTTTAAATAGTGATCACGATTAAATACATTCGGGCAGCTACAGGACAAGATGTTTTAGTTTATTTAAAATTAGCCTATATTAATTTGAATCATTCATTCAATCACTTTTTAAAAATTATTTAATTCTGTTTTATTCATAAATACTTTAGTTAATGGACGATCCACCGTTTTGAACGACTCTTGAATGAATGATTCAATGAAAAATTCATTTTTAAACAGTCACTTGTTGCCACCTAGTGGAGAACTAACATATTCAATATTACTGACTTTGCATTTTAATCTCTCTTGCCTTACTGCCTCCAATAGCAACTGCCTGTTATATATTTTATGAGTTTTTAAATGAGTGTGCCATTTAAATGCCAGTGTTTCTGAAATGAAACACAAAAGCTGTTAGTTTTGAATAATGTGTCTAATGCAGAGAACTGTGTTTAGCATTTTGTAAAAAGTTTGTTTTACAGTTGCAAACGGAGTGTAAAGCTCATAGTGTGCTTGCAGTTTTGCAGACTTGGGGAGAGAGAGAGAGAGAGAGAGAGAGGCGCGTCTCCGCGCGCTCATTCACGCGTCTCGCAGCATCGCGCGCACTAGAGGATTTGATTCTCGTCCCTCTGACGTCTTTCCTTACTTGAGCTCGTTGGGTCGACACGATCATATCGAAGCGGGAACTTCTGCGGATGTTTCTCTACAGTCACATTAGGTGAGTGTTCACGTGTGTCTGTGATGAATGAGTTGTTATAACGTCCTGCTGCGGACATTTACATCCATAAAACAACATAAAGAGAATAAATCACGTCTTCATATTACACGATCTTTCCATCCACTCTCGTGTTCTGCTCAAAGAGTTTGAGATGCGCTTATAGTTCAAAATTACTGACAGACACTCAGATGAGAATATGCTTTATTCAGTGTTTGTGGGTTGGTTTAATTTCTGTTTCTCTGGGTGGGGAATTGATGCTATAGTTTATGTGGGACACTTATCTTTAATAATTAGCGTGTGTTTGTTTATTAGTATCTCAAGAGTACTTTTATTCTAATTATTATATAGTAGTAAAATATAAGGCTTAGATTACCGTCATTTACAAACACACATGTTCAGTAGTTCATGATGTGAATATTAAAATTTGTAAATTGTAACTATATCTGTTATGTATTATACATGTACAGTAGTCTACACTAATCTTACTTTAAGGGACTGTCAATTAAACTGTAAGGAACATTAATCAGAAGCTATTATATTATTAAAATATATTTTTTTTCCTACCATTTTAACCTTTTTTGATAATATAAGTGAAGCAGATGTGTATTGCCTATATCCAGACTGAGGCATGAATTTTGTACTAAACTGACTTTGAATACAACTTCCAAATTATAATAGTAATAATAGTAATAATTGTTGATATTAGTTATAAATTATTATCAATTATTGCGAGTAAAATGTCTTTGGCAGAAATCACCCATTCACTTCTCTTTAGTCTGTCCAGTGAAGTCACTTCTTACACATTTACTTAAAACTGAAGATTCTGTCTGAAATATTCATCCATCCTCAAACTGTTTGTCCCCCTGGAAAACGTACACATAAAATATTATTAGAATGTAAAAGTTGTAATACTGGTATTTTACAATACCAGTAGTAATAATAATAATAATAATAATAAATGAATGCTTATCAAAGACTCAAATTTACATGCAATAATTTCTTTGTCTGTTATAAAAAGTGCTTGCAGGTGTTTTTGTTTGCTAAACAAAAACTGCACCACTGGACTGAAACATGTGCATAAAGAACTATTATATTGTTTGCTTCAAATCTTTTCTGACAATAAAAAAGCATGATGCCCCTGAAAGGAACTGCATTAGTTGAAGTGTAGGAATTTTGTTTTATTCATTAAGATCTTATCTGATTCATCCAATCCAGTAATGAATACCAACACAATCACTCAATCGACACTGCTGTCTGTGGGGTTTTTATGCTTCATATTTCTGTGGAAAACCGTGATTCATTTTATTTTTCATGGTTCTTTGAATATAAAGTTCAAAAGAGCAGCATTTCTTTGAAATGTTTATATATATTAGCAATTAAAAAAACTACTGTGAAATTGTAAAAGTGCTAATTGAATGAGACGTCCACCGCTTGAGACGACTGTGACTCTTCAGAAGCATTTCGTGGATTTTAAAGTTTAAAGAATAAAGAAAAACAAAACGAGTGATGTGATGCTAAAAACGACTCCACTGTGAAGTATGATGAATGCTCTTAATATCATTTAATTTCTCTCTCTCTCTCTCTCTCTCTGAGGTGATTGTTGTAATACATTTATTCATTTGTTATACCAAAGGCACAGGTGCTGATTCTCCCTTTATTATACATGTGAAATATTGGAGCAGTGGATCGTATTGATGAAACAGAAGCGATAGAAATGAGTCAACCGAAACCGAGAGAAAATTCAAGAAAGGACAAATATTTTATTGGAAAATGAAATTGAGGGACATGTGGTAGAATTAGATTGTGCTTAAAATCAAGAAGACTAATAACACTCATGGCTCATAAAACATCTGAGCGTGTTTTCTGTATGTGTGAACTGAAAATTCAACACTTTGTATTGAATTCCCCCCCATAAATTCAGAACGAGAAAGCTCAAACAATTAAATAAATTATGTTTTTCTGTGAGTATATTTAGCAGTTCTGGTAGGCTGGGTGATATATTATCACGTTATCTTCTCCACTAATGAATAGTTACAAAAGAAGCTATCAAGAACAGTATGTCGAGGTAGCAACCGCTACAATCACACCTGTCGAAACGTCTCAGTTACTTTGATTGTTTTACTTTAACTCTTGGATTAAACATTTTGATTTAGAAATAAAGAACCCATTACAGCGCAAGTACATAAATACTGAGATATATCTAATATTGTCAAAAGGTTGAAAAACAGATATGCACATTTACAGTCACAAAGTGAATATCTTTCGACTAGAAAATATACTAGAAAATACTTATTTCTACTAGAAAGAAGGCAGATATTGGGGATTTAATGGTCACTTCATTCAGACAGTACCTTTGCTTATCAGTGGCTCAAACTGAACCAGTAAAGGTGGTCGCGTTTGGACACTCAGGAGGTTGTGAGCCATTGCACATGATAAGAGTCAGTTAACCTGATATTAACTGGATAATTGCATGAAAGCAGCTGGTACACGGCACGACTGCACTGCAAACCGGCGGCAACCGTATGAGCTTCAGCGCTGAATATGGAGACTGGAGCTTTCGATGTTGCTGCTATAGCTTTGGATAGAAAAAAGAAAATAAAAAGACAAGTGTTAAAATGATTTGATGAAAAGCAGAGAACAGCACAGAGTGTGTGTGTGAAAGATGTAGGCTTTATTTAGACATCATGAACCACAAGCACATAAAGAGCTAAAGACACTCACAGCAGTTTCCTTCAGCATGATTTTATTATGAGGTGATGCAGAATGACACACTATCAGAGCCACTTTGTAGCTTATTCTGGCCAAGAGGTTCCCAGTTAGACAGGAAATTACAGGTTCATGAGATGCAAATTATTTGAATTATGAATTTTAACATTTGAATGATGTTTTACCTGTTGGTTAGTGCATGGCCAATGCCGTAAATGTCCTGCATCACAGTGTTTGAGCATTGTGCCACTATTTTAAGATGTTGTTTCCAGTTAAAATAGCTCAACTTCTCAAGACATCTCAAGACCCCTGTTCAAGTCAAGTCAAGTCAAGTCACCTTTATTTATATAGCGCTTTTTACAATGCAGATTGTGTCAAAGCAGCTTTACAGTGATAACTGGTATATAATTTTGGCTGCACAGCAGCTCTTAAAGAATAGTGTCAATGTCGGCAGATCAAAGCACTGTTCAATATCAAATGTCAAGTCAAATGTCAAGTTCAATTCAGTTGTACTCTGTTTAGCTGTTTTTGCATCTACATTTAATCATTTAGCAGATGCTGCAAGTCAATGCGATTACAAATAGGGAATATCACAAGCTATTTGGCATAGAGGGGTCAACAATTTTCTCAGTATCTCAGTATCTGGCTTGACGGAAGTTCAGCAAGTGATGTTCTCAAGTACTCCTGCCCTTCCCTAGACCAGCTGATGTTCCCATGAGGAAAACAGCTTCATAAACATACTAAATGAGATGTAAACATGCAGAAACATTTGTCTGAGGGTTAGATTTAGGGGTAGACAATGTAAAATATCAGAGCTAGCTCAGAATGAAAACAATAGAAATCACTGGAAGGTGATTGACAGAAAACAAATATGTGTGTGTACCAGTACCATTATTTGATTATGTTCACCCTACAATAATTGCTCTGTTAGGGAGGCTGAACAGCACAACGCTGAAAGACAGAACAGAACAGTTGAGAGACGGAGGACTTGAACAACAGCATGCTGAAGCAATTGTCTCTATCGCTGGCAGAGAAATGCCTGAGATGAGCAGAACAAACTTGGGCAGAGGCCTTCCAGTCTTTCCTTGTAGGAATGTTGATGTGGCAAACTGAAAATGAGCTGCGGTCTGATCTGTTTTTAAAGAAGTTGTTAATTAGACAGAGCGCTCCCTGGTGGATTGGAGGTAGAGGTCTTCCAGTCGTGATGCCCAAGGAAGGGCAGTTGACAGAGAAGTAGTGGGCTTTACCGCTATTAGCGTCCTTTTCCTCACTTTTCCTCTGTCGGCCCTCAGCTGTAGCTGCAGTCTCGGTCAGCAGTCTCGGTCAGCTCTGCCCCGGTGCTGTTTTTCAGGGGCATTAAAGCTGTTGTAGGTTCCCTGCCTCTAGGTGCTAAGCTCTTGGTGACTTGGTATGCGTCTTGCAACCCATGCAGTCTCTTCAGGTTGTGCTATGCTTGGTTTGCAGCTATTTATTCAAAGTCACAGCTGGCGAGCAGGCATTTGATCAGTATGGAGTAGTTTGTATTAGGCATGCCTGCACGTCTTTCTTCAGACAAATCGAAGTTGATGACGTTTAATGCAGGCACTCTTTTATAGACATACTGGTGTACCAGTGACATCATGTGACTGCTGTATTTCACACGGCACATGCTAATGGCATTCCCATAGCATCAGTAACTGAACCAGCGTCTTGTTCCCTTCTCAGGGAACCGATGTTACATACGTAACCCTAAAACCCATTTCCTTTACATCATTTATGTGATAAATGTAGAAATACACATGCAAAAACAATTCTTGTCCCCACAATTCTTGCTTTCAGATAACTGGCCTACTCACGCTAAACCAAGCAAGACCATTTTGGTCAACCAGCTTCACTAGAAAGACCATCTTCACCAGCTGCGCTTTGCTTGAGAACAGCATGACTCTTATGGTCCAGCACTATACCAACGTAAACCATCCTGGACCAACATTCATACTGGTTTATTGATTTTTTTTTTCAGCAGATATGTGGTGACTGTGATCTTCCACATGAGACACTATCATCAGCCTTTGCCAGAGTTGTTATTTCGCAATGGGAATCAGCACTAAGATGCTAAGCAGCTAATTGATATTCCACACACTCAGGTCTTCTGCCCTTTCCAACTCACAGGCGGTGTGTGTGTCTTACGTATCATCATGTTCCTCTCAAATCTAACCGCAGTCTATATGTCTTGATTGTGAATGTTATGTATATTAAAGTCAAGGACACTTTCTGTACTGTTGTTTGGCAGTTGGCATCTTACACCTTTTCCAAAATCAAATTCAAACACTTTTCAAGCATTTTCCAGCACCTTACAACTGTGGTAAATGACATGTTTATATATACATGTACTTATACATTCTTCATCACATTAAATTATACGCTACTGTGCTATTTAAATAAAAAAGTGTTTGTTATAGCATTCTACAGAAGGGTGACAAATGAAAGGGAAACACCTTTCATGGTTCAACATGTCTCACCTGTCTGTAAGTAGACTTGGCATCCTATAATACCTGGATGAGTCTATATAAAACTCTAATCACTCTAATAATCATATAACTTTGCATAACATTAATACAGTATGGATATACATATAGTATAGCCTATAAAGTAATAAATAATAAAAAAATAAAATAAAAAAAGAACATTACATGGTAGGGAAACCCTGAAAGTGTTCAGCTAATTCAGCCAGCCAATCTCTGTCTGCACTCCCATTGGTACTGTCAGGATTATGTTGTATTTTATGTTAGTTTCATTCCTGTGTGTTTGTTTCTTGTGCTTTGGTTTAGTTTAGTCTTGATTGCATTCTAGTTAGTCTCCCTGGCTACTGATTATGTTCAGGTGTCTGTTATTATGTCTCCCTGTGTATTTATACTCCCTGTCTCATTCGGTTCATTGTCGGTTCTCGTCTGTAATGTGAGTATTTTACGTTACGATTCTCTGTACCTTCTTCTAAGTATTCATGTTTATTAAAGAAAGATAGCGTTTGATCCTCATCATCATGATTTTGTTAACTACCACATCAGTTGTGACAGAAGAACCCACCAACAATATAGATTATGGGGACTATGTTTCACAAAACGGCCGGTCGCTGAAGGCTCCAATGGGCTTCCTCGTCCCTCTAGCTCCACCTTGGTCTCTCATCACCCTGGTTTCACTGCGGACTTCCGGGCCTCCGGCTGCGCCTCAACCCCCTATTCATTCAGCTTCACTGGAATCCTCCTTCCCTCCGGTTCCACTGTGGTCCTCGCTCCCTTTGGTGTTACCCCGTTCTGCCCGGCCCCCACCTCCAAAACGGTCACTCGAGATGATGACGTCACCTCTGCCTTCCATGCCTGCAATGTCGCCCTGGTCTGTCGTCCTTGTGGCTTTGCTTAGGGTCTCAACCTTGTCCCGCTCCACCGTTATCGGTCGACACCCAGGCTCCGCCCAGTAAGAGTTTTAGGACTCCGCCTTGGCTCCTCCCTCCGCCAGTTCTGCTGTGGTATTCCTCTCTGCTAACTCCTCCTGTCTCCTGTCCATCTCCAGCCACTCCTCACCTTCCTCATGACTTAACTAAAACCGTATTTCTACATTTGAAATAAGCTCTACTCAAATAAATTGTGTAGCTAAAACTTACTGAATTAAGTATAACCATTAAAATTAGAAAGATCAAATCAAACTTATGCCTTGTTTAAAAAAATTGTTTTCTTAATTATACGAGCGTTAAGGGAACATTCCATTGTATCATTGTATCAGGAACGTTACTTTTCACTAGATGTTCTCTCAATGTTCTTAAAACAAGCAACATTTATGAAATATTATATAAATGACCAACTAAAACGAATCAGAAATAAGTAATTCCATGATTGACGCATACATAACATTTTTGTGCTAACATTTGGTGAACATTAATAAAGTTTGAACGAACAATTAACTATTAATGTTACTGAAAGAATGTTTGTTCATAACTTTTGAGAGAACCTTGCCTGAATGTTAGCCAAACTTCTAAGAATGTTCCCTGTTAGCTGGTTCATCTCTGTTTAAAAACACATTTTTAAACACTTCATTAAAAAAATTACTCTCCTTTTACAGCAGATTCCTAGTCTCCTTCATCTGTATGTCATTCACAAAGATTTTGAAAACTTGTGTAGTTTTTCTCAGAAAATGCAAAAATCTAGTGGGTGGTGTTTGCTATGGCATGTTTAACTCTTTCCTACCATTTTTGCTACAGATATATCTCAGTTGTGTAACTTGAACTGAGGTGTGCTATTACTTTTCAAATAGATCAGACTTACACTTTTTGCCTGGGTAGGGTGAAAAAATCCCATCAGTTTGCTCTTTTGATAGGTAGATTACCCTCACAATTGCATAGCAAGATGTAACAACTGCTTTTAACAACATCCTGCTATCCACCCAACACCCAAGCATCGTAGTGGGGTTTGCTGGGATAACTCTTCTTCAGAAAGTCTACGATAGTTGAAGGCAGATCTTCTGACCCTTGTTTTATCTCTCTATCTCTGATAGGTATCAGAAACTCCTCATGCAGAAGAACTATGAGAAGACTGTCCTTCAGAATGACATTACTGTAATCACATTAAGGATTTCTGGGTTTTGTGCACCAAAAAAATTGGAAAAACCACAAACTGCAAGGGTTTAATGTTTCATTCTCTGCATTTTTTGGTAATATTTCAGAACATTTTGAGAACACTGATCCGTCTCTTGTAGTGATCCTTCACGTTGCCCCAGATGAGTTTTTGTGGCCGTCTCGCATGTTGTGCCATCTGGCTCCTCGCTGTTCAGAGCATGAGCTGCTGGGGACTGAGGTCTGCTGACGCGACCCCTGATCGACCCCAGAAAGACCCCAAACATTCACAGGATGCCCTGCAAAGACAGAAACGTAACTGGGTTTGGAATCAGTTCTTTGTACTTGAGGAATACACTGGGACTGACCCGCTGTATGTGGGCAAGGTAAGAACTCTTCAGTCATTTCTCACATAAAAGTCTTGTTTTTTAAAATAATCACCACAAAAGTTTAGTGTTTAGAAAAAATGCAGTCCTATATAACATGTACAGGTATTTTTTTGTTCTTTCTGGGCATGCACTAATGCAACATCAGCTGAGTAATGGGTATTAAATTTCAGTACTGAGTAATGTAGTAGTGGTTTTACAGACTAGACTTTACTGCACACAGAGAACGGGCATAAATCTTAGAATATTATTACATTCTTCAGTGTTCAATGACAGCTGTTTACCACCAGTTATCTTGATGTCAACCAGTGGCTTCATTAGAAAAGGGGGGGGACAGAATATGCAGCGGTGGGTTTGAGAAGCTCTGCTCTCAATTAATAAATTAGTAAATTTCATTTATACAGCAGATCTGCAGAAAAACAGTGATGTTATCATCCAGCTCAGTTCAGGTCTCATCCAATATTGTCAGTAGAGTCAAATCAATAATATTGTTGAATATTAAGTGTCCCCAACTAAGCAAGCCAGAGGCGACAGTGGCAAGAACCCAAACTCCATCACGTGACAGAGTGGAGGAAAAAAAACTTATGAGAACCAGGCTCAGTTGCTCAGTTATCTACTGGCCAACGAATGAACCAGGTGTGATTATGATTCAGGAGGCATCAGAAGTCATCATTTAGCCTAAAACAGTCCATCTTCAGAAATAAGCTAAAATGGGGTGACCTTTGAGCATGATGGCAGCATAGCATTTTAGTTCTGCTTTACCCTACTCATTTTCATTATATATTCAGTTTTTTTTTTTTGCCAACCACTCGACATTTTGTTTTATGTTTTGACACTGTGCATCGACAGTATGACTCCTCGTCAAGGTAAATCGGCCGCCAAACAAACACAGCACGCTCAAGCATTTGAGGTGGACAAGATGGAAGCGTCCCTTGCCGCCATGATCGCCCATGCAATGGAAAAACAGCAGCAGTTCATTGAAGCGCAGTTTAAAACTCTGCAAGACAGACTGGATAACATTCAGTCTGAGCTTTCCAGTTGTTCTAATGGGGTGAGAGAACTGCGTGATCGATACTTCAGTCTGAGCAGCCGGGTCGGCAAAGTGGAGAAAAATCAGGACAAATGTGCCGCCACACTCATCTATTTTTATATATAGGCCTTCTCGTGCTGATTGAGTAGATTATCTGAACATGGTCCTCCCAACCTTTGTTAATAAAACATCATTTGAACACAGCCATTGTCAGGAGGGTACCCTGAAAAAATGTTGTCAAACTTTTACATTTCAAAGAAAAAACAGATTATGTCCTAAGCCAATATGTTGAAAGGGAACAAACATTCTTAAAGTTTTCTTTGTTTTGTAATTTCCAAGCAATGCGATCTCAGGCAGTATCAATCGCAGTGACCATAATCTAACTGCTTTGACTAAAAAGTCAAAATTGCCCCCCAAAAAGAACTAGGATTATATAACGTAGATCATATACAATATTTATTTGTTAATAAAGCAGTAGTCTGGAGCATGTCATGAACTTGATGTAGATATTTCCTTGAAAAAGTTTATGGATATAATAATGGAGATAATGGATAAATATGTCCCACTTAGGAAAAATTAAGTAAATGTTCAAATGCACCCTGGCCTGATGATGAACTGAGGTCAATAATGCTTCAAAGAGACAATGCAATGTAAGTTACACATAAATCAGGAAATTAGCTGGACAAACAGTTTTATTGCAAGTTAAGAAATAGTTTACAAAATTAAACTACGTTAAAAAGAGGCAATATTTTATGCAAAAAGAAAAGAAAAGAAAGAAAAAAGAGGCTTAATTATCTCTGGGTCTGCACCGCTCTCATCCATTGGTGGCCAAACGGACATGTGGAGCAATACGCATGTCTTCAGGAAGAAACAAAAAGGATCATTTTCCAACCCATTCAAGCATTTATTTTAGGAAAAATCAAACAAGAGATCATCATTCCAGATTATCTTGTATAAGCGGTTTCTTTGCAGTAAGCCTAGCTAATATTTCATCATCACAAAATATGATAATTTTTGGCGGATTGTATGTTAGAGCTTGTGTTTAGAAGAGGATTGAAGGAAAGGCTGTCTGATAAATGTGGGTAACACACACACACACACACACACACACTCAGAATGCACATCTCATCACTCAGGCTGTCCATTTTACTAAAGGCCACTTTCAACAAATGTCAACTAGCAAACGCAGGTAAACAGTCTGAGCGCAGGCCAAATTTCAGAGAGGTGACATATGTGCAAAGGATGCCAGTTCTACTTTTAAACCAGTTGCAAAGCTGGCCCTGTTTCTTCCATTGTAAGTGCATTAAAACACAGTAGTGTCTTCAGTAATCTGCATTTTGCCACAAATCCTATCATGCTCAACTTGTGATGTTGAAACGTAGAATCAATGTTGCCAAGTAACTCTTGTATAACACTGTGTATCTGAGGATGTCTGAGTGATTGTACAAAGACAGGATAATTCACTAAACACTTTTGCCACTTTTGCATGTGCTATTACTGTGCAAATACCTGTCTAATACACTAACCACCTGCAAAACACCTGCTTTAAGCCAAAATAGTATCAAAATAGTACTGTGCCTTGAGTTTTTTTAAAATTAAGTCATTCCACACAAGCATACTTCTTTTCTATGAAAATAAGGCTGTTTAAAGATTGCACTTTACAAAACTTTGTGTTAATTCCCTGACTCAATTTACATTGTGCTATTAGCTTCCAATGAAAGCATGTGCTGAATAAACGTTTATTTAAACAGGATGTTGGTGCACACTTGCTGGTGATCATTAGTAAATCAGCCGAAGATAATGGTTGCCGTGGTCTGCTGCATCATCCATACTAGCAAGTTCTGAAATGCGCCATGCAAATTGTGTTCAGCAATGTCCTCATGTTATGTAGCATTTTAATTTATGTATGTGTTGCTTAGTGCTGTGTTGTGCAAGTTTTGTTTTGTTTTCTTCTCCTGTCTGTCTCTTTTAATAGCACCTGTTATATCACACAGGTGCAGTGAGTTACGGTCATTAGAGGAGGAATGCTGGTGTTCCTGCGGAGCATATTCGCTCCATGAGTTCTCTGCAAGGATTTTAAGTCAGGATTTAGACCGCACCATAGTACTGAGACTGCTCTCATTAGAGTTACTAATGATTTGCTCTTATCATCAGATCGTGGTTGTATCTCTCTATTAGTGTTACTGGATCTCAGTGTTGCATTTGACACCATCGATCACAACATTCTTTTGAATAGACTCGAAAATTATGTTGGCATTAGTGGAATTGCATTGGCATGGTTTAAATCATACTTATCTGACCGTTATCAGTTTGTAGTAGTAAACGAAGAGATGTCATATCGATCACATGTTCAATATGGAGTACCGCAAGGCTCAGTACTAGGATCATTGCTTTTCACTCTGTACATGCTACCCTTGGGAGATATCATTAGGAAGCATGGCGTTAGTTTTCACTGTTACGCTGATGATACTCAGCTCTATATTTCTTCGCGCCCTGACGAAACTTACCAATTCACAAAATTAACAGAATGCATAGCTGATATAAAAAAATTAATGACTAGATATTTCCTACTACTTAATTCTGAAAAAAATTACATTCTAATTATTGGACCAAAAGCTTCTGCATGTAATAATCTAGAATACAGTCTAACACTTGATGGATGTTCTGTCAAGTCTTCGTCGTCAATTAGGAACCTGGGTGTGCTCTTTGATACCAATCTTTCATTTGAAAGCCATGTTTCTAGTATCTGTAAAAACACATTCTTTCATCTTAAAAATATAAATTGCCCTGCATGCCTAATAAACCATATTAGCCCAGTTCTGTCAACACTGCATTGGCTCCCTATTAAACATTGTGTACATTTTAAAATCTTGCTACTTACCTACAAAGCACTAAATGGTTTAGCTCCCCAGTACCTGAGTGAGCTCTTAATGCATTATAGTCCCTCACGTCTATTGTGATCTTAGCATTCTGGACAGTTGATAATACCTAGAATATCAAAATCAACCGCAGGCGGTAGATCCTTTTCCTATCTGGCACCTAAACTCTGGAACAATCTTCCTAGCATTGTTCGGGAAGCAGACACACTCTGTCAGTTTAAGTCTAGACTAAAAACACATCTGTTTAAACTTGCATACACATAAACCATTATCTACTTCTATAATTCAAATCATGTAAATTGTTAGGCTGCATAAATTAGGTCAGCCGGAACCGGGAACACTTCCCATAACACCTGATGTACACTACATCATAAAAAGAATGGCGTCTACGCTAATATCTCTCTCTGTTTATCCCAAGGCTTACCGTAGTCTGCCAGATCCAGGCCGTATCCAGATGAGATGAAGGACCTGCACCTAGACACGACGAAAACACAGCCCTGAAGTGTCAACTAAACTATCCCCTGCAAAGGCCTCCTTCCCTTTCCTTTCCCTATGTATAGATAAAACGTTATCAAAATGATACCAGTTCACATGGGTCCGCAGAAACGATTAATAATTCTGTATTATGCGGGCCAGACAAGTAATTTGGCAATGTCACTTTGTAAAGAAAGACTAAGCGTCTGCACACACAAACATTCATACACCCATACGTATAACACATAAACACATAAATGAACGGCAAGAACGCATTCAAAGTTTTCTGTTTTCAGTTAATAAGGTTTCACTTAAGCGACCCCTAAGTTAATAATTAACAATTCTTACAATGGAAGTGATTCAATCAAAAATGCTTTAGCTCGATAATAACTTTTTCCTAGAGCTGCTGTAAAGCCAAAACAATCTCTGTCCATTCATTTTCCTATTTTCACTGTGAAGCTGCTTTGAAACAATCTGTATTGTAAAAAGCACTATATAAATGAAGATATCTTGACTTGACTGTCACCTGAAGGAGTTTGGGTTCCTTGCCACTGTCGCCTCTGGCTTGCTTAGTCAGGAACACTTAATATTCAACAATATTATTGATCTGTCTGCATTGACACCATTGTATGAGAACTGAACTAAGCTGCGCGATGACATTACTGTTTTCTCCAGAGCTAAAGATAAATGAACTAAATCAAGCGTAGCGTTAGTTCTGGCAGGTCATGTCAGTCGAGCTTGCATCACCTGACTCTCAGCTGATCCACGTCTACCTAATGGAATATGATGCCTATCACAGCATCCATATATAAGGTCCATTCAGCAGCTATCGTGTTGATCAGGAGCTGATTACCCTCCTCCATCCCCAGCTCCACTTCTCGTCAGGATTTGGCATTCTGAGTCCCCTTTGAATCACAGTAATTTCTGGAATTATGTTGTACAATAAATTATTGAACATTAATGATATATGCAATACATTTATGTTGGTTTTCTGTTTACCCTATTACCCTTTTCCTGCTCTTATGAACCATGCAGCCAATCCAGACTGACATCACTGTTTTCTGCAGAACTTAATCATTATTTTTACATTTACATTTAGTCATTTAGCAGACGCTTTTCTCCAAAGCGACTTACAAATGAGAGTATTAGAAGCAATCAAATCAACATGAGTACAACAGTATGTAAGTACCTTGTCAAGTCACAGTTTCATCAGTAAAGTGCACGTAGCAAGGGTTTTATATATATATATATAAATAGAAGGAGAAAGAATAGAAATCGAAAAAAAAAGTAAAATAAAAAGTAAGTGCTAATATTACTGGGTCAAGTGTTGACGAAAAAGATATAGCAGTTTTTTGAAAATGGCTAAAGACTCAGCTGCTCGGAGAGAGTGTGGCAGGTCATTCCACCAGCCAGGAACAGACCCGGAGAAGCTCCGTGAGAGTGATTTTGTGCCCCTTTGGGATGGCACCACAAGGCGCCGTTCACTTGCAGAGCGCAAGCTTCTGGAGGGCGCATAAGTCTGAAGTAGTGAGTTTAGGTATAGTGGTGCAGAGCCAGTGGTTGTTCTGTAGGCCAACATTAGAGCCTTGAATTGGATGCGAGCAGCTATTGGCAGCCAATGCAGACTGATGAAGAGAGGTGTGACATGTGCTCTCTTCGGTTTGTTAAAGACCAGTCTTGCTGCAGCATTCTGGATCAGTTGTAGAGGCGTGACAGTACATGCTGGAAGGCCTGCCAAGAGAGCATTACAATAGTCCAGTCTGGATAGAACAAGAGCTTGGACAAGAATTTGTGTGGAATGCTCCGATAGGAAGGGTCTAATCTTCCTAATGTTGTACAAGGCAAATCTGCAGGACCAGGCCATTGTAGCAATATGATCTGTGAAGCTTAAATGATCATCCATCACCACTCCAAGGTTCCTGGCTGACCTGGAAGCAGTAATGGTTGATGACCCAAGTTGAATGGAAAGGTTATGATGAAGTGTTGGGCTGGCACTGACCACAAGCAGTTCTGTTTTTGCAAGGTTGAGTTGAAGGTGGTGGTCCTTCATCCAGGCAGAAATGGCTGTCAGGCAGGCTGCTATGCAAGCAGCAACCGTCGGATCATCTGGTTGGAATGAGAGGAAGAGTTGTGTGTCATCAGCGTAACAGTGATAGGAAAAACCATGTTCCTGAATGACAGATCCTAGTGATGAGATATTGATCATACATATATAGGGAAATATATTTTCTTTCCATAAGGGTATCCTCATTCATTCCTCTGTCCTGTTCTTCTCATCTTCACTCACTTGAAACAGCTTTGCATCATGAATGTTTGCCATTTCCAGCGGTACAAATCATACTATAGTTGGCAAATTTCATCATTGTGTCACAGGGATGCGCATTGTTTGTTGAAGTGAAATCACAAATGGAGATCATGAATAGGCTTCTTCAAAAAAAATTCTGATACTCTTTTCCCATTCTCTCTTCTGCAATGGCAATATCTGTGAAACTTTTTCCCTGTTTTCCTGTGAAACGATGAGCTGAAAGTTGACTACTGAAACACTTCAGACAGAAGCAGAGCAAGAGACAAAAACTGAACATGAAAAGAAGGAAGGTGAGGGAGTACAGTTTGAGAGTGGATATTTCCACAGGCGAATAGTGGCACAATGTGTCATTTGCATTTATATTATTTTTCGGCACTGACGTCCCTCGGGCTAGCCTGTTAGCAATGGCATCATGCCAATGACTGAGATTAGATGAAAGGCAGCAGATAGATACATTCCTGGATAAACATATGTAATGACAACCCACAAACAACTTCAGAGCATGCAAATATATTTTGACACAAACCGCATTGTTCAAGAAACTGAGCTAACTTGTTTGAGAGGCACTTTTTAGAAGTAAAACCGGCTGTTCTCTCATACGGACGGAGATCTGAACTTCAGTTCTTTTTACTGGAACTGGCATGTCTCTAACTATGATAAAATACTTATTGGGGACTTTAATATCCATGTATACTGTGCAATGCTTAAAGAATTTTAAAAAATTGACGCTTTTGGGTTTAACATTTAGGAAATTGGGTTTTAAATTAGGTTTACCAATTTAGGAAAGGCTACACATATTTGTAGGCATACATTAAACCACGTCTTGTCTCTGGGTTTGTCCATTGTCAGTGAAAATCCATTCTTCTATCCAATGGTCTCAAATATTTAGCACTATGTTACATAGTGACTTGCATATAATGCATCTTTATCTCATCAAAATGTAGAGGAGCATGTTAAGGCTTTTAACTCCACTTGTGTAAAGATCTTAAATGCTTTTGCTCCTCTGAGGAAGAAACATGATAAACATGATAGTCCCTTGGTTAAATGATATTCGGCACATTAATAGAAGAATGCTGTGTTATGAAATCCTCTTATCAAAATTTCAAAAATCTGTGGAAGCAGCAAGGGCAAAATATTTTTCTGATTTGATTTACAAAAAAAAAAAAAAAAAAAAAGCTCCTGATGAAAAACAGGTCTCTTGATGCATTGAGACTGTTTCCTCAAATTCTCAGGTCCAGATCCAACATGGAAAAACCGGTGAGTGTCTCTCCATTATACTCGGCTACTCTATCATGTTTTCAAGCCATCACTTTTAATGAGACTGTTTAACATTTGAAACAAACTACTTCACCGCAAGATGTTATTCCAATGCGCTTCTTGAAACAAATTATTGACACTGTTGGTCCTGGTTTGTTGTCCATAATAAAAGAGTCTGTTCAGGGTATATTAAACATGCAGTTGTGCAGCCTCTTCTTTAAAAAAAGTAAAAAAAATAATAATAAAAAACAATCTTGATGGTATTTGCTGTCGTATTTAAAGTGGTTTCCCTTAGGAAGTGTGTTTAAGAACTTACCTACCACTGAAAACACATGACCCCGTGGGCCTGTTTCACGAGTTCGCCTGCCCATTCATTCTGAATGGTTAATGGTTAAACAAACTCGGCTTGCTGTCCTAGAACCCGAGGCTTGGCTCGAGCTCCGAGTTAAACCCCCCCTATAACAGTACTGTGCAGAGGGAGAATAAGAGAAATAGAGGAGGAGATGGGGAGGAGGAGGGATGCTGGAAGAATTGTCGCTGGGATGACGCAGTGACTGCTGCTTATATATGCTCGTAATGATGATTGACAGGACTGAATGTTTAGGCTCCTCCTAAACATTAATTATTAACAAAATTATTCTAATTTTCTGAGATACCGAATTTGGGATTTTCCTTAGTTGTCAGTTATAATCATAAAAATTAAAAGAAATAAACATCTGAAATATATCAGTCTGTGTGTAATGAATGAATATAATATACAAGTTTCACTTTTTGAATGGAATTAGTGAAATAAATGAACTTTTTAATGATATTCTAATTATATGACCAGTACCTGTATATGCTGCTCTTTCATGTCTTTTTAAATTTAAACGGCTATATTAATGGCTCTTTTTTTACATCGCACATTCAGCTTTTGCTTATACCTTACTTCCTTCTATCTGTTTTCTTAGTGATCGGATGCAGATATAAAGTCTTCCCGCGCTCCAGAAAATGTATAATCAGAAATGTAAGAATCAGTTGTGACTTTGATGGAAAGCTGATTGGTCTGTGAGCACTGAAGCTTGTCTTATCTTCAGCAAAGCTGTCTGAAGCTCTTTTCACATTTGCATTTGTAAAGGGGCCATCTCTAGATGCTTCAGAGCTGCTGTCAGTCTATGATGCACATGGTTGACTGTGCCGAGCTGACTGATGCTCCCAAAGCTGTTAACCTGCCTTACCATAACTTACCTTCAACTGATTTCAGCACACAGCAAACAAGAGCTTTCACTCAGACCCATGGAAATGGCCATGTATCGTTTACTGACCATCTGATGTATATCGCGCACAAAAATTGCAAAAGCTCCAATCTGATTGGCTGATTTTCAACTCCCAAAAGTCAGAGTGCACGTTTGTGTTTGTAAATTGTATGTATTTTGGAGATTAATGAAACTCTGATCATCACTACCTAGATTTTTCTCTGGACTGTCAGATCGAATCATACTTTTTTGTTTTTTTTTTCTCAACATTTCAGTAGCACTGTTTTTCATGTTATATTATAGGGTCAGATGCATTTATAATCATAAAAATTACTATTATTTTATTTTTTTATTTTTTTGAGCTGCAATATGGATATTGACTTCACATGATGCTTGTAGAAGTTATATAATGCAATATTTATGTGACGTGATGTGTACCCAAGTATGGTGTCCCATACTTGGAATTTGCGCTCTGCATTTCACCCATCCAAGTGCGCACACACACACAACAGTGAGTATTGAACGCACACCCACACCGTGAACACACACCCGGAGCAGTGGGCAGCTGTTTTTGCTGCGGCACCTGGGGAACGATTGGCTCAAGGGCACCTCAGTTGTGGGTAATGAGAGTGGAAGAGCGCTGTTCAATCACTCCCCCACCTACATTTCCTGCCGATACTGAGATTCAAACACGCAAACTTCGGGCTACAAGTCCGACTCCCTAACCATTAGGCCACAACTGCCTCCAAACAATTGAGATATTTTACTATTTAGTAATGGAAAATGACATTGCCTACATGCAGGACTAAAAGAAACAGAAAACATCACTGACCTGTTTTTTTTTTTTTTTTTTGGAAGAGGCAGCAGTGGCATCCATTTTCATTTAGTGCCTTTGGTGTGTTAATTCTTTCCCTGCCAGCATAAAAAAGTTGCCAGCCAGCTCCAGCATTTTTGACCAAAAAACATTTTAATGCCACCCAGAATATGTTGTATAGATATGAATCATTCATCCTTTTTTGGGTCCATCAACACCACCAACACTTTACAGTTGTTTGCTCTTCATGTGTTCAACATTTCATTCAGTAGCATTAGGCAGTTTTGATTTATACTATAAGTGGGTGTAAGCAATGTTTCCATCTCTCCTTCTGGTTTACACAAATCTTCTTCCTTGCTTGTGTTTAGCTTGCGCCAGACTGAGCATAGCATCTGGGGCTGTGGTAGGAAGAAATAAACCAGAGCAGAAGGTAGTGAGACATTTACTTATAAGGTTGATAGTTAACGGCTGTCTGGCATCGGGATGAGTGAGATTCCTTTAGTAGACCTGTAATAAGGAGAGAGATCTGAAGGTTTGTGAGAGTGGGGCACTGATAACCATGGATAAGTTTGCTCTTGGTAAGGATTAGGATGTTATGTGGAAACAGAAGGGAAAAAAGAGTATAAAATGAGGTGAGAATTTTGTCTTATGCCTGGAAAGCAGAACTTTAGTGGCTGCTGTATTTGGTTGGGAGAAGTCAGGTCACATTTGTTTATTATTATTATTATTATACAATACAGATTGTTTCAAAGCAACTTCACATAATTCAAAACAAGTGATAATGTTGTAAAATTCATCAGTTATGAAATATTCAATTTCAGCTGTAAAGCAGCTCTACATAAGACAATAGTGTCATTATTCAGCTCAATTTAGTTCAGTGTAGTTTTAATTCAGTTCAATAGCTGTGTCAATGCTGGATAATGATGCTTACTTTCATTATCCAGCTCAATTCAGTTCAAATTTTGTTCTCATCAGTGCAGTTAAATCCATAAATATTAATGATCTAAATTAATACTAAATATTAATTATCCTTTCAAACCTGAACTGAGAAAATCACTGAGAGAAGCCAGGGTAGGTTGGATGGCCAGTTCTTCTCTTCAGCAGGTTGAAACATGAAAGTAGAGCTGCCAGTTAGCCGACAGTGTGGGAATGGTCACTGATAGACCAATCAACTAATGAACTATAGAAGAGGTCTATGGGAGAAATTGAATTATTTATGCACATCTAAATGTCTGAGCATAAAACAGCTGTAATGTGAGTTTTCGTTGTCTATAAGTCTTTGTTGTTTTTATTATAGTATGTTGTGTATGTTTATTCACAGCTGCATTCAGATGTGGATAAGGGTGATGGAAATGTCAGGTACGTGTTGACTGGGGAGGGAGCATCTTCAATCTTCACTATCGATGAGAATACAGGAGACATCCATGCCACCAAACGTCTGGACAGAGAGGAACAGGGTTATTACACTCTGCGTGCTCAAGCGGTGGACCGCGGAACCAACCTTCCGGTGGAGGACGAGTCTGAATTTATTGTGAAGGTCCAGGACATCAATGACAATGAGCCTAAGTTTCTGGATGGGCCGTACGTCTCAGGAGTCCCCGAAATGTCTCCTCTTGGTACGTTAATTTAACTAATCTTTGCTCATCTTCAAAATCTTATGATTACTTTCTTAGAAGTCCTCTTATAAAAATACATTTTACAATTTTTTTGCATATATTTTTTTTTTAATGTTTTTGAAAGAAGTCTCTTTTGCTCACCAAGGCTGTGTTTATTTGATCAAAAATACAGTAAAAACAGTGAAATATTATTACAGTTTAAAATAGCTGTTTTCTATGTGAATATATAGTAAAGTGTAATTTATTCCTGTGATCAAAGCTGAATTTTCAGCATCATTACTCCAGTCTTCAGTGTCACATGATCCTTCAGAAATCATTCTAATATGATGATTTGCTCATATTAGAATGCTCAGAAACATTTATGATTATTATCAATGTTGAAAACAGTTGTGCTGCTTTATATTTTTGTGGAAAATGTGATACTTTTTGTCTCTTAAAGAAGACATTTTATTCTCCATCAAAAATTTCCTCCACAGTATGGGGAGAAAAAAACAAAAAAACAAGGGCTGTACCAAAAAAACCTTTTGTGTGTGTGAAATTACTTCCTAGATTGAGTATCTGCCATTGCTATTTAAAACAATTCTATGCCTTTGTTAATTAATTGAAAACATGTTAGAACTAGAACAGATGAATTGGGCTGTTTCTTGAAGTAACGCAATAGCCTCCATCATAGCTGTATATCTCTGCATTGTGTTATTGAAGAATATATTGTCTGAAAACTGACCAGACACCAACTAAAGAAATTGATTCACAGAATGAGACTATTACAAGACTCCTGTGTGTTTAGAAGAAGATAACTTTTGCCTTTTTTAGGCACAGAATTGTGTGCTTTTACTCCCAAGATGCACTGTGAGCCACTCAATGTGAGTCATCTTAGAATTGGTCTGTCCTACAACCATCCCTCAAACCACCAATGAAAATAACCAAGGGCTTTCAGAAGCACAAGAACATGGCAAGAGAGAAAGGCACAGTCACTAAAATGAAACATGGAGGCAGAAGCTGCCACAAAGCCAAAGGTTCACAGAGCTGATGTCTCAAATCCCAGGAGATCTTCTAAAGGATTCTGAAGCTTAATGCTCCTCGCCTGAGGACCCTGTCAGAATGGGATTCGTAGATTAAACTTCCAGGTTATGTTGGAGTGACGGTGTGCCAGGGACGGTGTCAGAAGCTGCGATAGCGAACGGCAGCTCAGTGTGTCTGGATCAGTCACATGACAGGCGTATACTGCAATAAGGGCACATGCAAGTCCTGCACTAAAGCATAAATGCATGACAGAAACCTCTTGTTACAATAACTGTGATATTGGATATCAATGATATCAATAATTAAAGGTGAATCTGAGGGGATGCAGGCCTCATGAAATCACTGTCTCTATGAAAATCTCAGGAGTACTACATGATGAGCAACACACAACTAGACAGATAGATATATCACACTCTCACAATTGTTACATTTTTGTGTTGATTCTTGTGTACAGCAAACCGAAACCAAACTAATGATCTTAAGAAAACGAGATCTGGTGACCATAACGGTCAAATTTCATCTTTTGTTTGGGGGAGAAATATGAAAAAGTGCCATCTCCTGAAATTAGTCGAGGTATATTTATTTTCATTACTGTCAGATGACAGTCGGCTGCCTGGAGCACAGAATTGATTACAAACCCCAGAGATGCATTTCTAGTACACAGAAAATGAATGGAAACCCGAGAATGTGATCATTCACTGGAATGAAGATGGACAAATGAGAGATGACAGAGAGAGAGACAGTGATTAGACATTCAGCTGCTGAGGCTTCGACTCAAGCCAACAGAAAGACATTCCAGGTGAATTTATAGCACACTGGACAGAATCAAACAACACTTTAAATTGCTGCAAGCATGCCAATGCTGATGGATAAATAAAAGTTTGTGTATGTGTGTGTGTGTGTGGTTTACATGCAAGCTGTTGTTGGATTTATTGTGCATTCCTAAAGCATCTTAAAAGTTTGTTTTTATGATTTACTTTATGTAGTAATCAGGTTAAAAGCATCGGTACTTCCCTCTGCAGCAATTTTATGACTCTGAGCTCACAGTTCAGGCAGTGTAATATGTTACATTAAGGCCAAATCGATATGGAACAATACTTCATCTTTTCTCTGTGACGTTTTCAGACTGTTTAATTCCATGTGAATGTCATTGACTTTGACCCATGCAATGTGTTTGGTTCGAGATTGCATGAGGGTGAAAATGACCAAACAAACTGAATATTAGCTTACTCTAATTATGTGTCCGCTTTGGCTCAGAGTACTGAAGCCGGTTGTTCATGTTCAACAAACACTTCCAGTTTTTAGCACATCTTGCTTGAAGTGGCTTTTGTTTTTTTTGTGCAAAATGGATACAGAATAGCACAGATATCTGCTTATCTCTGCCTAGATAAGCCCAGTTATTTTTCTAGATAGTTAAAGCTTTGCATCTTGTGTTTTCTTTTCATGCTCAATTAATTTAGTAAAATACAATCCATACAAGACAGCTTTTTTATTGCATGTGGCACTTTTACCTACTACTACCAAAAAACACTCCCTTTGGTGGAGCTCCCTCTTTGGTGCTTCAGTTGGATGCTATTAAATATGACATATGCCAAGAAAATAACAAATAAATAACACACACAGATTACTTAGGGCTCCATTTAAACATGCAACCGCTACTTTCACTTCCATGCAAACTGGGGCATGAGGGAACATATAAAGCAGTGTTTCTGAAGACTGACCAACACTAGACTTTCCAACTCTTCCTAGTCAAACACACCCGATTCAAATGATTATTAGTAGATACTTCCAGACCTGAAATTGATGGGTCAGATAAGGCAACCATACAAAATGCTTAGTGTGTGCCTCCAGGAAAAGGGTTGGGAAACACTGAACTAGAGACACTAAATCAGAAGCATCAGCACATATTCAGCTTGCTTCAGGTTAGCGATGGGGTTTATTTTGTGCCGTAGGTTGAGCTCTGCGGGCATGAGTTTGTTCAATGCCGCTTTCACTCAAGACAGAGCTGACACACATTATTGCCATAGTAACTCGCATCACATCCTGTTCACTTCAGCTTGCTGCAGTGCAATTCTGCTGTCCACTACATTCTTTTCTAATGCTCACTAGCATTTTGTTTGCATATTTTCTGGATGCACAGGCACCACGGTGGTTCAGGTGACAGCGACTGATGCAGACGACCCCACTTATGGCAACAGCGCCAGAGTTGTGTACAGCATCATACATGGACACCCTTACTTCTCTGTGGAGCCCAAGACAGGTAACTTTTATTTCATAAATATATCTGAACAGTTGACATTAAATATGTGTAGAAATTTGAGGTCTTTTCTACACTTTTTTTCAGCCAAGCAAAACTTGCTCTTTTTGTACAATGAAAATGAATGTGGACATATGGGCTACTTTTATGCTTTGTTTTTGGAGCATATGACTTGTGTAATGTGTGCTATATTTTATGTCAGCGGTTGGCAAGCTTTCTGACATGATGTGCCAAGACTCATTCTTGCTCTCAAAGATGAATTGCAGAGTGAAAACAAAGTTTCGATAAGTGTTTTTAAGTTGCTGTTGCAAAAGAATGAAAAACAAAATGTGGCTCAATTTACTCATTGACTCATTGTGTTGTGTCACTGCCCATTTTTTTGGGCAGGTCATATCCCATGCTTAAAGAAATATCCACCCAAAAATGAACACTCTCTCATCATTTACTCACCTTCATGCCATCCAAGATGGATATGACTTTTTTTCTTCTATGGAAACAAACATCTTTCACAGTTGAAAGAACAATCTCTGTGAGTCCATATAATGCAAGTGTGCGGGACCTTCAAAGCTGACATTTCAAAAACCATTCAAACAAACACATCAGTAATCCATACGAGCCCATTTGATGAATCAATGTCTTCTGGAGCTAAATGATAGGCGTGTGTTAGAAATGAGATTTGGTATTTATCATCAGGTGGGGACCCTCCACATTCGTTGATGAACCCACAACGCCTCCAGAGGGCTCAGCGGTGACACCTGGCATCCCATGCATATTCCCTTAACTCCATATCCAGTCTTCATCTCACCGCCCAGTTGATTTTCTTACTTTTAATCCCCAGCCAATTGCTGCTTCTTTCCACTGCATTTGGCAGGGACTTGATTGCTTGTTGTAGAGAATGACTGTTAACTCCCATTTTCCTCAGTAAACTGGCTGTGGATGTGGCGACAAAACCCCTGCATCCCACTTCCACTGAAAAAATAATTTCTTCCAGCCATTTTGTGCAGCTTTGGTTGCCAGTTCAGACTACTTTAAACATTTTCTCTCAAATGCTTCCTCCATTCCATATACATCTGGAATGGCATGAGGGTGAGTAAATGATGAGAGTAATCAAGCGTAGCATCAGTTCAGGCAGGCCACGTCAGTGAAGCTCAGCTGATCTATGTACCTATAGGAATACAATGGGTGTGTTGGACTTGAATGACATCAAAGGCTTTGTATGCTTTCGAATCGCTCTTGCTATACTTTGATGTCATACACTTTTCAGTCTCAAGAAGAGCTTATGAAATGTGTAAAGGAGTCAAAACAGCAGCAGGAATCCCTCCATTACGCACATAAACGAAGATCTGCTGCGAGGAGACGCGGTTCTGATGCCTATACCGAAAAGAGATGGGCAACATCGCAACTATGACAAGAAAAACCAGGGGCCTCATTAACCGTTGCATATGCGCCAAATAGATCCTTGAAGAGGCGTATGCCACTTCCTACAGCTAAGTTGTGATTTAGAAAAGCAAACTTGACGGGAAAATTTGTGCACCTGTACATAAACTCTGACCCATGCGAACGAACATTTTGGAGACAGAGCAGTTTGGCGACACCGATGGTGAGCTGAGGGACTGACAGCAGATGAAGGAAAACCACTTTAAATCCTCATTAATAAATACAGAATGATTTACTGTTTTACATCTGATATACACATTTAGATTAAATATGAAATTCTCATTAATGGCGATAAACATTGAAATCACAAAGTCATTATGCAAAAGTTAAAAACTATATGATTTTAGTGGATGTGCTACTTTTGATCACTTTTCCTGTGACGCTGTTTTAATAACAGTGAGGCATGCTAGGTGCGCATAATTCCTCTTTAAACTAAACTGCAGATCTTATGTTATGAGAACATATTTTTAACGAGAACAATGATCAGTGATGCACACTTCGATATTAGGGCAGACACTGCTGGATTTGGTGTTTGAATGGGTCGGACGGTCCATTGTCCGGTTTGAATAGGTCCAGTCATAATAGCTTACTGTACCGAGCAATCCACACAATCGCACCAAAGTTTGTTTTGTTTTAATCAAACCAAACCTGCCAAGTGTGAACACACCCTTAGGTTTAATCATTTTGAGGGAGTTTGCATTGGAACCACCTTGTGTTTTGCACATGAATGGAGGAGCTCACGCAAAATACAAATTCATCTAGGGAAATCCACAAAAAAACGAGCGGACACATTGTTTTGCGCAATCCTTTCATATAGACAAGCCTTTAGTAAATCAGGGCAATAGTGGACGATTGGAAAGAAAATCTCTGATCCATCTTGAGGCTACCATTAACTCTTAAATCAATTAGTCTCTGCAAGAAAATGTGTATCTACATTGTAATAAAAGCTGAGCTAGAATCAATAAATAGAATTTTAGTTTAATGTGCACTGCAGTCTGCTGAATATATTCAGCATCTCTGTCTAACCTTAAACATGAACCAAAGTAATAGTGATGCTTGCCTTAACAAACTAAATTACATCAGTGGACATAGCAGAAACACTGACTGTTGAGGGTTCATTCTCTGTGTGTGCGTTTATGTGTATGTGTGTGTGTGTTTGTGTGTGCGTGTGTGTGTGTGCGTGTGTTCATACCTGTAGCAGTCTCATTACCCAGCATCCTACTGTGCTTCAGCTGCCACCTGCAAAGCACTCTTGGTGTGAATCTCAGACAAGAAGCTCAAGGTCTGCTTGTTAGCTGTTCTCTTTCCTGAGGGGAGAGGAGCGTCGACCCGTCTCATTATTCTCTGATGCCTGTGGTGTTAACCAACACATGTGCATGTCACCTGATGCATTGTTCATCTGTCATGGACTTTTTTTTTATTTTTAATTCAGCTGAGGTTCCAAATATGAGGAGTTTTATAATGTTCCTGATGCATCGATAGATGTGACACAAACACTGCATATGAGTAGTGAATGCTTTTTAGTTAATTAGACTGTGACTTTTTTCCCTCTTTTAAGCTAGCCATGGCCATATGAGCTTCATCTTAGGCCAGGTGTATATGGTGCTGTTCTGACAGTCGAGAGGTTGTGAGAGCCCCACACAAACAATCACATCAACATTTGCGCTATTAGAATCTTGCACAATTATTTTGCACTGTTTATGCCATTTTGATATTAAAAGGGGACCTATTATGCCCTTTTACACAGTCTTGATGTGGTTTTTGTGCTCTACTAGAACAGGTTTTCCTGCTTGAATGCTGATTGGTCGGCTGGAGCAGTGTGTTGTGATTGATGTTTGGGAAATGTCCCGCCCCTTACCATAACCGCCAGTTTCAACACACTACTAACTAACTTAAGCAGGCCCCGCCCCTTTATTCTCCGTCTGAATTATTTAAATGAAGAATATTGTGAAGAAAACTCAAGACTACAATGAAGGCGTTTCAGGAGTTCAGAAACACTGACACTGATATAGAGAAGAACTCCAGCTGGAGGGATTTTGTGCTTTGGAACTTTGTAGAGATTTTTCATGATCACACAGTAATATTACACACTAAAGAAAGAAGAACTTGGAGAAAAGCATAATAGGATCCCTTTTAGATAACAAATGTATATAATATGTTACCCTGCCTGCTGAAGTCCCATCATTTCAGTTCACTTTCAGATCAACTGCACTGTAGACATAATCAATACCAAGTACACAAAAATGATTTTAAAAAATTGTATTACACCATTACTGACACCATTTCATTAGTCATTTACAACATCTGAAGTTAATATTGAGCAAAAATACCACATTTACCATGGCTTTGTGGAATTTCCTGATGAAATCCAATTCCACAGAATTTTCCAAAATTCCATCAGAAAGCTACTTGTTTTAGAAGTGTCTTCTGTGTTAATGGCCAATGAACCTTTTTTGCCAGCCAAATTTCGGTAATGTGACTATGCCTTAATAGCTGTGTAAGAAACTAAACTAAACCAGTATTAAAAAAAAGAAAATGCTGTTTTCACAATTTAATCAAAAGGGGTGGTAATTCCTTTTTTACCATTTTCTAAAAAAAGGACACAGTGGTGAAATAAGTACATGTACAATGTCGTATAGACATTAACATTGAAACGTTTAATATTTATGGTCTCAATCAATTACACCCAAAGTTCCTATTCCTATACTGTATTAGTATAATACAGTGGCTCATAACTTTGTTTGCAATTGATAACCACTGGTATAATAGATGTGTGTGTGTCCACGGTTTGCAGCGTGTGTGTGTGTGTGAGGTGTGTGTGTGGGTGTGTTTTTGTGACATATCAGGACACAAATTTGTATAATGACATGGGTATTACAAGGAGAGGGTGACTTATGAGGACATTACCTCATGTCCCCATTTTTCAAAAGGCTTATAAATCATACAGAATGAGTTTTTTTGAGAAAGTAAAAATGTGGTAGGTGGGTAGGTTTAGGGGTAGTGGTAGTGTAAGTGATAGAAAATCTGGTTTGTACAGTATGAAAACCATTACACCTATGGAATGTCCCCACAATTTACAAAAACAAACCTGTGTGTGTGTGTGTGTGTATGTGCGCGCGTGTTCACTACTTACTGCTCCTAATGTGTGTGCACTTGGATGGGTTACCATACTTGGCCTTCACGTCACATTACTGTCACTAATTTATGTAATCAAGATATGTTTTTAGATTTAAATACATGTTTTTCTTTGCATAAAGTCTATGTTTTCCACAGGCATTATACGGACAGCCCTGCCCAACATGGACAGAGAGACGCGTGACCAGTACGTTCTGATCATTCAGGCCAAGGATATGGTGGGTCAGATGGGAGGGCTGTCAGGCAGCACCTCTGTGACGGTCACACTCACCGACGTCAATGATAACCCTCCACGCTTCTCTCGCAGTAAGAGCAAAACATGTCTTTCATGTGTTTGCCTCACATTCTGACCTCTGATCACTGAGGACAATTTAATTTTCTTCAGTGTAAAACATATGCATGTACCATACACAGTCCATCTTAACCAGGCACCAAATGCCCATTACTTTTTAAACTCCTACAAGACTATAAATGTGACACCCTCCCCCAAAAAATCAATAAATATCTGAAAATGCAACAGAAATACTTGATAAGCTAGAGCAGTTAGAAGTTCTAGTGCTTTGGAAAAAGTGCTCTGTGTTTATACTGAAAGCGAGTGTGATGCAACAATAGGATAAACTCTCCTATTATAAAAACAAAGCTGTCTACATTGCAAGCATGTCATTGTGGTGCCTAGTTCATATTATAAAGTATCACTGAAAAGCAAACACACACACATCAGCGGAATTTATTCTTTAAATGTGTTCCTAGTACAAAATATTATTCTCTATGCATTAACCAAAGTAACAACTGAAATCAAGTCAGTAATTGTAATATGATTACATACAATTGCTTTGTAACATGTTACTCCAAACACTGGCCATTTATCATTATTTTCTGGGAAGACACTCCTTCTTTGTTTGCAATTATGGCTCACTGTCGCATACGCCAGATTATTGGGTTGCAGTGCAGGGTTTAGCAAGCATTCCAGATCCTGACAGTCTGCTGTGTCGTCCTCCAGTTCTTACTGTACCGTATCACACAGAACCGACCTGCAAGCTGGGAAATCGCCTTCTGCTCATTGGGAGTGCAAGTTTGAGGCCATCTTTGGGCTTTTACCTGATTTGCATAATTCATTTAGTAAGTTGGATGCTGAAATACAAATAAATCTGTAATAATTTCATTCAAATTCTACTGTACTGTATTTCCCCCATAACATTTGTTTAGTGATACTGACACACATTCAAGTAATGGTAACAAATCTTTTGATCTTAAAACACACAATTTCGTATTTCAGATCACAGTTTTTGTTTGCAAGTGTTTGTTGCATGTTCTGCTATTCAGATGCCTCATTGAATACTACACCGATTGTTTTACACATTAGCTAATGTTTTGTTGGGTTGGTGAGGAGTGTCTGAAATGATAACTCTGTGCTGCCTGTAATCTTTTTAAATGGCTCTTAGTACATGCGTCTCTAAACTCTAGTCAATTTAGTTGAGCTAGAATTGAAATGCAGGAGAGTGACCAATGTTACCACACATGTCTGTGCGGATTAAACCCTTTGTGATGGGAAGAATGTCAACGGAAGCTGGCATTTACTGCTCACGAGTCTAGTCACAATCAATAGATCATTCCTGACTTCTCAAGACAGGAGCAAGTCAAACAAACTGAATTGGCCAGGTTTTTGGGGTAGATCTGTCCTGTTGAAGCGACAGTCTCTGTTTCTCCAGGGAATATGCTACTCAGTTTTTAGTAAAATAAAAAAAAATTGAGTCATAGCCAGGGCAGGACTGACCTCATATTGTGACAGAATAAATTAATTTATAACTAAAAAATACATTTTTGGGCTCCCCAAACCACGCACCGTATTGAATATAGTATTAGCTGACTCAATGACAAAAGCTAGACTAAGGCACATTTCTCTGCTCCTCAAATACATAAAACATTAGCCTTTATATAAATATAATATATATAGTGTTTCTTGAGTCAGCCAGGTCTTCTTTATTTACCTTTGCATTGCAAACAAGCAGAGATGGTCCAAAATGTGTGCAGCACTTCATTCACGATAGAGACGGGCAGAGTCATGAGCTTTTATTGATAGTTTGAGGATCCAATAGAGTTACAAGGTTCAGTCACAAGCTCTTTTTTTTTTTTTACAATTTTTTTAAAAACAACCCAAGGTTGACCAAAGTGCTGTACAGATCATTATACTTAAATAAAAACAAAAATTACAATCTATAAAATAACAAACAAAACTAAATTGGTTAAATATTTACAAACTTTTCATTGGTTAAATATTTACAAAAGCCACAGACAGATGCAAATAGTAATGATTTATTAAAAATAAATAAATAAATTAATTAATTAAAATAAAACTGAAAATGTATGGAGATACAAGGTTTCTGCCTGACAAGTTTTAAAAAAGTATTCATTTATAGTAATTGTTTCACAGAGTTTTAGCATTAAAATGAAACAATAATTTAATAAAATAAATAAAATAATAAAATAAAGAATGACTGGCCTATTATAAAAGGCTAATAAATTTGACTTGACTTGATTACTTAACTTCAGAGCTCATGGTAAGTCTCTCTTGATAGAAAGGCTAACATGTTAACACTAAAAATAATTTCCTCTACGAAGAAAATGAATGGGCTTTTTACTGTCTAACCAGGCCAGAGAGAAGACAAACAAACTTGGAATAAGAAGAGCAATGTTTGTGAGACAATGTGAAAAAGAGAGGACTGAGAAAAAAGAGGAATGTGAAGAAACAAAGATGTAAGGAATAAAAATAAAGACAGTTTAAGACAGAAAAGAGAATAATGGATGACAAAGAAAGAAAAGGATAAGTAGATGGATGGAGGGATATGCAATCACAGGGAGAAAAAAGAAGAGTAAAACCAAGGCAAGGGTGATGGACAAGGTTTGGTCTGCTAGAAGCTTCTATTCCACGGCAAATTAAAAAGTCATTACCGAGATTTACACGGCAGTTCTCCATGAGGGTGACATGAGTGCTGAAGAGACATGATAACACAGACACCCAGAGATCTAATGACGCTCATCATCTTACCCTCCAGCTCTCATGAGTCTCAAAATCAGCATTTAGTAATAGATCTGAGGTAAACCTGAGATAGAGTGATTATACTGACCCCCAGATATTCTTGCCCTTATTGAAAATTCAAATTAAAAAACTGGTTGGTAAAACTTAACAGATATTCTTGGATAAGTCAGCTAAATGAATGGCTGTGTAATAACACCAATTTTGTCCCCATATGTTGTTTTTCAGTCTTCTTTTTATTTTGGGTCAGTCTCACAAAAACTGACACACATTTCACCCTGAAACAAAAAGAAGGAAATAAGAAATCATATTTTGGCTGAAAAAAGTCATGCCTACTGGGATGATTACGATTTTTCTCATTTTATCCCTAAATTCTCATTACCTTATGTATATTACCGTGTTGCAGGAGTTTGTATAGTAATGCTATAGTCTTGTTGTTTTCACTGTGTGCTCCAACTCATTGAAAAAAGTTTTGCAAAAAATACTTGGGAAAAATTTATAATTTAGGTTTTACTTTTGATTTTTTTTTTTCAAATACTCAAATAATAAATACAAACCAGGACAATAAATAACTTTACAGTAACAGTAAATTGTGTAGTATTACATTATTACTAATATTGTAATACTACAAATATTACAAAGATATATCATTATGCTAAACATATAGTTAATGTGCTGAACTGTCATTGAAAAATACAAAATCTTAATGATCCTAAAATTGATGCAAATGAAGTTATTTGCTTAATTTTCATCAAGCAAAATTACATTTCTAATTCTTTTTCTTTGATTAATGACCTGGACATTGACAGGTTCGTAACAGATTTGGTGAAATCCATCCTTTTAAATGAGTTTAGTGTGTTAATGTTAAACATCTCTCTGCCTCTAGAATCGTATCAGTACTCAGTGCTGGAATCTTTGCCGGTGTCATCAGTGGTGGCCAAACTGAAAGCCGCAGATGCTGATATCGGCTCCAATGCGGAGATGGACTACCGCATAATAGATGGAGATGCACCCGGTGTGTTCAACGTCACCACAGACGAGGAGACACAAGAGGGAATCATCTTTCTACAGAGGGTGAGATCATAGTGGCCTTCATAGGAAAAGACAGGCCATTTGGAGTAAACATTAAATTAGATTGTTCTTCTATGTTAATATATCTGTAGTCAACTGATTTTGGTGGTATGCAGGGTTCCTCACAAAAAAACAACTGAACTACCATCCTGCAGAGTTCAGCTCCAACCCTCAACAAACACACCTGAAGCAGCTAATCAAGGTCTTCAGGATTACTTGAAAACAACAGCCAGGTGTGTTGGAGCAGGTTGGGACTGAAGTCTGCAGGAAGGTCTCCCTGCAAGCACAGGGATGGACACCCCTGTTCCAGGGCATTCTAGGAGCCAGTATTATGCCATTTTCCCTCTCTGACTGCATTTCAATTGTATCTTGGTGGGCTAACACAAACAAATGTCTAGCGCTGTCAGATAAGGTTGCAAGGACAACTGCCAGACACCTATTAGAATGGCACGAAGAAGACCGTCCGCATGATGTTGGCACATGCAACAGCAGTGACTGGAATAAAGAAGGACAAATCTTTTCACTCAAATCATTTGACTCCTGGTTCTGAGTCTCTGGCCTGGAAGAGGAGAGACATAATGACCACATTCTGCATCTTTACTGGCAAGATGTCAAAAGATATTACATCATGTCCTGAGTCTCCATCCATGATAGACAAAAGCAGATTGATCAAGTTCTGTGTCTCTGGCCCAGTGAGGCAGAAAACAGTACAGACACATCTGCAACCAGGTTGTTCCAGATTGTTAAGGACCTTCTGCACCTACTTCAAGACTTTGTCTGCATGTCCCAGATTGCAAGGACCCTCTTGGTGCTCCAGGAGATCCGTATCCCAAAACACTTCATGTTCAAGACTGTCAAAATGGATTCTAGCTCTATTCCCACTTCACTGACACACAGCACATAACTCAAACAAACTGAGCTCATCAAATATGGTAAGAGGAAGCTCAACTGTACTTGCTTAATGTGCAAGCACAAACCTCATTAGTTTTCATGTCATGCAAGCATGCTTGAGCTTCCATTTAGCATATTTTATGTGCTTGGGTGTGCGTTGGTCCATTTCTATATTTGAGTAAAAATCCAAATTAAATGTTCAAAATTTTGGATGAACATATTTGCTTTCAAAATAGCTGGGAGGAAGAATTTACAGAGGCTAAATAATTTGAACTGGATGGTTTGTGTAAATTCAGTTATTTTGTCTTGTGGACTATGTGTATATGTATAGGACAGGGGTTCTCAACTCTGGTCCTCGAGATTCACTTTCTTGCAGAGTTTACATCCAACCCTATTCAAACTCACCTGCCTGTAACTTTCTAGTAATCCAAAAGACCTCAATTAGTTTGTTCAGGTGTGTTTGACTAGTCTAGAGGGCCAGAGTTGAGAACACTTGGTATAGGATAAGTAGAGACGTGGATTTAAATCAGTGGTTCCCAACCCTTGTCCTGAGACCCCCAACACTGCACATTTTAGTGTTTTAGGAGTGAGAATGGGTTGTGATTAAGAAGATGATTTTTGCGGAGTAAAAAAATAAATAAATAAATAATAAAAATAGAGAGACTTCAAGACCTTAAATGAGTGTGCCTCACATCAGAATGTGCAGTGTTGTGCTATTTATGGACACAATAATCAATACAGAAATTAATTCAGTAATTTTCATTCAGGTCATCATTGCAATATGGGTTTGGGTTGAGTGGGACAGGGAACACACTGTTATGTGCAATATTGTGAAGAGCTGCCCATATGCACCCACAGTAATGTGAAAATAGAGACACCAGCCACCATAGTCACGTTTGCCGGAAGCCAGAGCGCCTGACATCAAAGCAAATTTAAAAGTGCTGGCTAATGCTAATCGTAAATTTTCTAAGATTATTAACATTAAAGAATGTGTGTGAACTCGCAAGTACAATGTCAGAAACAGTAATTTGCTCTGGTCCCCTTCCTGTTCGTCGGAGTGATGAGATAGTTAGCAGATTATCATCACTCAATGGCTGGCTGTCTAAGTGCTGTCAGCAGAATAATATAGGTTTCATAGACAATTGGAAAAGTTTTTGGGGCAGACCTGACCTGTTGAAAAGAGATGGTATTCATCCCTCGTGGGGTGGTGCTGCTCTTCTCTCTAGTAATATGGCACATAGTCTTAGAGCTGAAACATGACAAACCGGGGCCCAGGTCAGGAAGTCACAGAAGTCACATAAATCCCAACACATTGAGACTGTTTCACCTAGATATCATCACATAAAGACTGTGTCTGTTCCCCGAATTAGTAAATACAAAAAACTCTCAAACCAATTTAAGGGTAAAAATTTAATTGACGTTCAACAGATAAAAAACAGTTATGATACAGATGAAAAAAGATGAAAAGCTCAGTTTGCTTAATGTTAGATCCCTTTCTACAAAATCACTCTTTGTAAATGATATGATTACAGGTTATAACCTAGATGTGCTATGTTTGACAGAAACCTGGCTAAAACCAGATGATTACATTATTTTAAATAAGTCTACCCCTCAAGATTACTGTTATAAACACAAGCCTCTTCTGAAAGGCAAAGGGGGAGGTGTTGCTGTAATGTATAGCAATATCTTCAGTATTACTCAGAGGTCTAGTTTCATATATAATTCTTTTGAAGTGATGGTGCTTTATGTAACGTTATCTAGTTTACATGATGAATCCCGCTTGACATTTGTGCTGGCTACTGTCTGTGTGTGTTTGTCAGTAAGTATGTGTGTGTTTGTCTGTGAGTCTACGGCTGCATCTGAAATTGCATACTCTCTGAGTAGGTACTTTACAAAAGTATGTTCTATTATAAAATGCAATCGGGATGTACCACATTTCTCATGTTGTCATTGCACCTCTTCACTGCTTTTCACAACTCCTCTCCAGTGGCCTCATGGGAGAGTCACATGTCCATTGAATGTGTTCTTCAAAATCTTACTGGAAGTAGTTTGTCATCTGGGTCCTTTTTTAAGTTATATTTTTGCCATTGTATGCCTTTATTTTTATAGGACAGTGTAGATGAGCCTCGATCACTGTGCTGCCCACATGACTTTTGCTCTGACATACTGGTACTTTTTGCCTACTGTTTTATGAGTGCTGTGAATTCAGACAGACTACTCTTTTTACATGCTGTGTGTCACCCACTATATAAGTAGGGAAGTATGAACATTCAGACATAGCCCATCTGTCATTTGAGAGTGGAAGTGAAGTAGTGAACTTTGAAAACAATCAGGTTGACAATCATCAATGGCCTGGATTGAGGAATACACTCTTGGTGACACTTTCCTTTCCAGGATGTCATCTTCAGTCTTATAATTACACAACATTGAATTAATTGTATATAGATGGGTGGAAACACAGAACCATTTTTATGCTTCTGAACCACTGGATTAAATGCTTTTAATACCATTTTTTGTGTACATAGTGATCATTTTAGTTTAATATTTGTATATTGTAGACTCTGTCGATTGGGTGGAGTGTTACATTCTTGTTTTAAGAATGTCTTGATATTTTTATATGAAAAGACAAAATCACAGATTAAGAATTTATTTTTGTTGTGTTTGTTGCTTTTCTCCTTTTCTCCTTCCCTGCATGTCTTCTGTCTTTTTAAATATACTTGCCTTTCTCTCTCTCTCTCTCTACTACTACAGACGTTGGACTATGAAACTAAAAGCAGTTTTTCTCTGAAGATTGAAGCCACTAATCGGAATATTGACCCTCAATTTCTGACCTTTGGCCCCTTCAGTGATACAACGGTTGTAAAGGTCATTGTAGAAGATGTAAATGAGCCGCCTGTCTTCTCAGCCCTGATCAATAAGATGGTGGTGTCGGAGGCGGCGAAGGTTGGCACTGTCATTGGAACGGTTTCAGCCCGTGACCCAGACTCATCCAGCAGTGCCATCAGGTAAACGCTTCATTTATTTGTGTGCTATGTAATACGCTAAAGTGATTCATATCACTGTTTATTTTTATTTTTCCTCTTAGCCCTGTATGTTACAGTTCTGAACAGAACACTGACTGGGGGCCAAAACATTGATTTATTAAATGTATAAAACTTTGAAATTATATATATATATATATATATATATATATATATATATATATATAATAAACTTTTTGGCTTTTTAGTTTTAGCTCAAATTAAAGGATTACAGATAAGTGGCTGTCACGTATTGTGTGGTAATGGCTCACAATGAAGATGAAGGAGATAACTTTATTAAACTTTACAAACTCAGAACAAACACTACAATAATCTCAGGATCAAAAATGACTCCATACATTTATGAGAATCGACCAGGAGTAACTGAGGGGCTGATTACGCAATGGTTTTCAACTAAAAACAGAAAACTTTTTATGCTTTTTGGCCATTCATTTACATGACACCTGCATTTTGGGGGCCTGAAATGCAAGTTTTTGAAAACGATAGTGTTTCGTGGATCCGTGTGAATGGAGATCATTTTGACAATGTTGTCAATTATACAAAAAAAAATTCAAGAATGCAAAGAAAAAACTTTTCCATTGTTTAGTACATCATTGTCATGTAAACGCACCCTAAAACACAATGAAACAAAAAAAGCATTTGACCAAAATTGTTGTATGTACATACATTTATTTATTTATTTATTTATTTATTGTTTGTTTGTTTGTTTGTAAAAGTATTGTGTTTGAAGTCACCATAAGAGTGAATGGTGTTTTCTTTGGTGACTTTGATGAAGTCTTTTCATTTCACTATATACAATTTGTTTTGGAAACTTTGTTTAGTGGAAGGTTTTATTTAATGATCAGCTGAACACAGACAATTAATATCAATTATCACAATCAATTAAGTTGATACAACACATTTTTCCATATGAGTAAACCTAAAAAAGTCCTGAAGATTTTGAAGAGTTTTCTTAACTTCATTGTTGGCAGATACACCAATGAAGTATATCACTTGGTGATTTTTTTTTTATAACTAACTTGTATAACTAATAATTATTACATGTGCATCATGCCATTTTTTATAGCTTCATTGGAGGGAAAGTTATTAGTGAATAATGACATTTGTTTTGTTCCTCGCATAGATTTGTCATTTGTGGTCCGAATGTTGAGACTATTTAACTAAGAGTAATGTCATGCCAACAGTTTCTGTAGTGAAGGATTACAAGCTTATTTTATTCATTAAGATTTCAAACAGGAATGAGTAAGATCGAGTACTTAACCAATCGATTTAAAATATCTTTGATCAAATTTCCTTTGAAATATCTATATGTAGATTGAAAGGGTAATAATTCTTCAACCATGTGGTTTGCAGGGACAGTGTAACTCATTCATCTAAACAGAACATGCCAAAACTACAGAATCCATTCTGACACGCAGACTGTTTCTGTGATCCTTTTACAATTATTTGCTAATTGAAGAATTATTGTGAGGCATTGGGGCTTGGACGGTTATGATTATCTGTCATTTCAATCAAAAAATTAAATTGCTCGCTTATTTAATTTTTTCGAGAATAGCCTTTCTGTGACTGAAGGAAACTGAGTTAGATCAGTGATTGGGCTTTGGATTTAATATCTGTACTTGTTTAATAACAACATAGGAGGATATGTTTCTCGTTTAAATTTAAATGAATGAAACAAAAGCATCTGTGAATAATTTTAGTCATGCTACAGTTAATCAGGTGAATTATTTTCCAGGTTAGAGCCAATGATGATAAATAAGAAAAGAAGAAAGCCAATAAAGAAGAGTTTATTGAAAGACTCATTACTGGTGTGTCCAGGTACTCCATAGACCGTAACACGGACCTGGAGCGGTTCTTCAATGTGGATGCCCTGTCTGGTGTCATCAGCACAGCCAAACCTCTAGACAGGGAAATCAACTCTGTCCACAATATCACCATATTTGCCACTGAGAACCGTGAGTATAATATAAGCTATATCTGAGAATTCTGAGGGGGGAAATCTGAAATCTGCTGATGTAAACATTACAGATTCTTTTTCTGCGAAACGCTGGTTAATGCTTCTCAAGTAAATTAACATCAAAATCACAATATGATCTTATGCAATTATTAGAAAATAAAAAGCTTCAAATGAATTACTCAACGTGTACCTTCTTTGTATTGTTACAATGTCTGTAGTATATGTAAATGAACAATGTTTACACTTTCTCTGTGTTACCTGGACCAAGAAATTCCCGTTTATTTGTCAGCAAAACTCTTTTGACAGCTCCAGGGCTTTCGTGAAAATACAAATTATAGGGTTTTCGCGAAGTGAAACGCGTGCAAAATGACACTTTCAAGGAGAAAGACTCCACAGAATCTTGGTGTGTTCTCATCCACACTCACTAAACGTCATTACTAACATAATTCCATATTACAGATCAGACAGGATAGTTGCTCTAAGTTCTCCAAAAGTTAATTCACACATTCTCAAGATAAAGTTGGATAAGGATAAACTGGTTTCACTATTGGACTATGCAGGAGGGCGAATAGTCAACCATACAAAACTACAATTCTGATTTCAAAAAGTCTTTATTTGTCAGAAAATCATCACAGTCTAGACCAGGGATGTCCAAACCTGCTTCTGGAGAGCCACTGTCCTGCAGAGTTCAGCTCCAACCCCATATAAACACATGTGAACCAGCTAATCAAGCTCTTCAGACTCACTAGAAGTTTCCAGGAAAGTGTGTTGGAGCAGGTTGGAGCTAAAGTGTGCAGGACAATGGCCCTCTAGGAGCAGGATTGGACATAACCAGTGTTGGGTAAGTTACTTCAAAAAAGTAATTAATTACTAATTACTAATTAAAAAGTCTGAAAAGTAATTTAATTACTCAATAAATAATTCAACTCATTACTAATTACTTCTTAAAATCCCTATAAACTTTGACCACAAAGAAAGGAAACTCTTTTAATAATTAAATATGATTTAAAAATGGAATAGTTTAGCCTTTTATAGCTTTTTAAAACATTTTAGCTTTATTAAAACATACTATAATACTTAAAACTTTTTAGTAACAAATATACCAAAAATCTAGTAGTCGGTACCAATACCACCAAAAGTGCACAATACTCAATACCAAAGTCAATACCACAGTAAAAATATTTAAAGATACAAATAAAACAATGCTATAGGCCTATATTTTTCAGGTAGATCTAATAGTAGTAAGTAAAAATACAACAGACATTGAATAATCAAATATAAAATAACCCTGCATAGTCATAACTGTGTAAATTAAACATAGATTAATCCTTATTAAAGCTTTTCTTTAGTTGTTTGATTATCATTTATAATCAGTACCGCCGCTCCCTATACGCAGAGTACGCAGTTTGCGTAGGGCACCAACTCCCGGGGGGGCACCGCCTTTGCTTTTGCTACTGCTTTTGTTACTTTTGTTGAAACATTTATTACTGCCTCATTGTTATTATATAGCCTATGTATTTTAAATCATTTTAAAGACTTGTTCACTTCTGCATTTGTGGAGGGGTTGGGGGGCACAACAATACAGTTCTGCTTAGGGCACCCAGTATCAGCCCTGTTTATAATACAGACAGCCAATAGTAGACAGTAGCATGTATTAAAGGCTGCTGTCACTAAGACCTAATGGACGGAGACAATATGCTTTTTGATAATAGGCAATAGGCATTTTGACATAACTGTGTGTGTATTTTAACGTTTATGTGTAATAACAATATTGATTTATACAGAACTGTTGAATACTGAGTAATCCCTTACTTTACTTTTTTTAGTGGATAAGTAATTTAATTACAGTAACGCGTTACTTAGTAACACTGGACATAACATCATGTTATTGACCCGTCTTAGAACACAAATCAATATCCACTTTGTGGTGATAGCTGTTGATGCTAACTGTGTTTTTGTGTGTGTCAGAGGACCCGTCTCTGGTTGGCAGAGGAATCGCTCTGATCACAGTCATGGACATTAATGACAACGCTCCAGTGTTTGCTATTGAATACGAGACGCTCCTCTGTGAAAATGCCGCACCTGGACAGGTATGTGTAGATCTGTGCGTGTTTATTATGGGTGTCAAAATGCAACAATGCCTCATTACGGTCATAAAAATGAAATGCATTGATTATTGAATTTAATTACGATGGTTATAGTAATACCCGATCTGTCAAGGTTGTGGTGAAGGATGAGTGAGCACTCAAAAATGCAGAGTGTTTTTTTAATAAAAAATAAAACAAAAACAAAGATAAAACTACAGTAGAAAACACTACTGGCAGCTGGACAACAAACTAGCACAGGACAGAGAACATAAGGAGAATAAATAGGAGAGGAAATTAGGGGGGTATCCCAGGTGGGGCACATAAAACAATAATCAGGTAACAAGAGGGGCGGGCTAAAGACAATAGACAGGAGAGCACATGACACATAGAAACAAACATGACAAGCCATGTGCTCACACCGAACATGACAATAGGCTTGTTCGACTTCATGCAGCGCTGCGCAGACCAATCGGCGACTGACTTGAAACAGTGCATGCTGGATAGAAATTTTGTCCATCTTGAGACTGCACCAACGCCATGTGACTGTGACACATGACATCAAAGTACCATAAGAGCGATTCGAGAGCAGTTGGCTGAATCAGCCTGCACAGCTTCTCCAGAGCTCTGATGACGACACAGCTGTTCGACAATTGGCCGGATTCGCCGCATGACAACAATCATTTATCATCGTTTATTCTGAAACCTTCAGGTCCATTAATGCTCACAAATCTGTATATTTATAACAGTATAAGCTCTTTTTGTGTAGTTGCGATGTTTTGTTGTGTCATGTTTATCAAAATAAAACTGATAAAAAATGTAGACCCCACTTCTTTGGTATTTAAATATGTTTATGTTGAACTTTATTCTTGTACATGCAGATGCTGTATTAAGCAGTACAGAAAATGATAAAAGTATGCAAACTCAGCACGATCTTCTCTATGGGAAGCAGAAAGTGTCCGACTTCACGTCTCCGTTTTCAGCCCCTACCCGACTGTAAGCGACAACTCTCGCTGATCGTTTGCATCCAGTTGCAGCCGATGTCGAACACACTTATTAACAGGAGCACATGGCCAGCGAACACAATCACAAGACGTGCTCAAAAAAAAAACATGACACGAACATGCAGCCAATGAGAGCTCTCACTGATGAAAAACACAAGCTGTGTGCTACACAGAACACAACAACACACACGGACAGAAGAAGGTACGGCCCAGACGAAACTCGAAATCGCACGCTTACACAGAGACCAGAGCACATGAAGAATGAGCGAATCCCCATTCATTTTTGACAAATCTATTACACATATTAAACCGTCAACTTAACATGTGTCTTAGTTTGTAAAATAATACATTTTACAATAATGTCATTCACATTTTTTTTTTTTTTAAACCAGACATATTAATTTGTCTATATTTGACTATACTTAAAATTGTCTCTCTAGTTACAATGTCTGAAGAGTATTTTTGGAAATAATTATGAATTGTTACAGAATAATAAAGTGAATTCAGATTTCACAATATCAGAATATTTATATATGCATTAATGAAACAAATAAAACACATTCCTCACATGTATTTGCATCGATTAGTCTTCTAGTTTAAGTTTAAAATATTTTAAGTAATAATTTGTTAGCAACACAGTCAATCATAATATGAGATTATTTATAAAGTGCATGTAACGTGTCTGTATCACTGTTTCACATGCACCTCATGTGGCTTGGAAGATGCAGTCAAAGAGAAAGAAGAATGAATGACACTGAATAAAGGTCAGAGGAGGCACACAATTCATGCATTACACAGCAAATATTTAGCAAAAGCCTTTTGTGGAGCTAAATGTCTGAACTGGGTGCTCTTGGCATTTAAAAATATAATCAGCAAGAGAGAAAAACCACAAAGACATGAAAAAGTATCATAGATCAAAATGATACTAATAAGAAAACGGTTATTAGGCTTGTTTAATGTGGATTTGCATTGGCTCTTGCTGCTCATAAAATCAAATAAAGCAAAGCTTTCTTTTGAATCTGCTATATATCATATCAGTTTTGTGAATGGTTTCCTTTCTGTTGTGTCAGTTGTTTAGCTTTGAGTTTACAATCAAAAGAATCTGAAAATGGCTGTGTAGGAGCAGAGGTTAGCACTATAACATGTACAGTATTTCACAACGTCTGTAGAATATGTATGGATCTCATTTAAACTCATACAAATGACTACACAACTAATTTTGCTTAGACATGTCTAAAGAAATGTTTTGCTCTGTACTGAATGAAGTAGTGTGAAGGCTAATTTGCAGTAATTTTGAACTCAGTCTGATTCCACTGGCAGGTGATTTCAAAGTATATCTTAAATCTGAAATTACAGTGGAACATAAAATGATGTCACAGACAATTAGAGTTAATACTAGACTTGATGTTTTGTGACAGTGTGTGTGTGTGTGTGAAGCCTTGTCTTTTGCTGTCTGTTTAATGTGACACTTCTTGCTGCATAAATTCTAACTATTTGCTAATTGAACTGAAGCTGCTGACAAACTTGCACATTAAGCTTGTAGTTAAACTAGCCTATTGTGTTAAACTATCTCTGTTGTCACTGAACTCATTCAAATGTGTGATTTCAGCATATATACGAGGCTGTGTTCTGAATGACACTAATTAGAAAACATTTATTCTGTGACTAATTTCTAATTTCTGTGACCAATCTCTTCATCATACATCATATGTAAAGAACTGAATTATTAGTCAAGCAGTTTAAAAAAAAGTCTTCGTTGACTGTTCACAGTTTAATTATTTTGCTTTGTATGTGGTCAGATGTTATTGTTTGGTTTGTCTTTCATTTAACCAAATACATAGAATTACTGTAATTAAATTGATGTGCATCATGCCACTATGAAAAGAAACAAAAGTGGAGTTTTTTGATAGAACTATAAATTTTGCAATGTTACACCGTCTGCCCATTATCTGAAGCACAGATGGTTCATGCTTATGTTTGAGATCATTATCTTGCTGCAATTCTACCTCAGAATGGTTGAAAAACAGGAAGGGTTTTGGAGTGGCACAGTCAAAGTCCAGACTCAAACCCCATGAACTGAAGCAGCTAAACACTGATCAGACAGGGCAAACACTGTTTCTTACAGAATTATGTAAGTTGTTTAATTTATTTACCTCTCCATTTTCATTGTTCATTTCATTGTTGTTTATATTTGACAGTTATTATACAGATGTTTAGAAAGCTATTTTTTTTTTTAATTTACTGTTAATGCTGTCCAGTTACACAAACTGTACAGAGAATACAGAATTAGGGATCCACCAGAATTTGGTCACCAAATATATTCTGCCAAAAATGCAGTTACAAAAATACATACTTTATGGTTTTCAGATGAAAGAGTTGAAAATACGAATTGAAAATGAAACTTTATCATATAAAACAGAATGCTGATGGTTATTTGTAGTTGGGGGAAAAAAAAAATGTTTACAGTCAATTAAATGTGATGACAAGGAAATTCAACAACATTCGGACAACAAGCATTACAGCACAAAAATCTTGCAATTAACAGTCTGGGCGAGTCATCGCTAGTTGCCTAAAGTCAGAGGCAGTCTGTAGGTCAGAGTTGATCGATTTCACAGAAAAGTGTGTAAAAAATGGATGTAGACTCAGATTTTTTCAAGTTTCTACCTGAGTTTGTTTAGAATGACTTAAGTTTGGTTGTGTTGTTTTAGTGTGAGATAATGCCCCGTTTTACTCTGTTACAATTTAGAAAGTTGTATGATGTTTTAAAATCTGTTTCCTTAAACTGTCTTTGAGGACTGGGGAGGAAGTTCTGAAAGTTACAGTTTGTGTTCATTGTACATCAAACTCTTTTACAACTCTGTTTTTTTTACAAGTTAAAGTTTTGCTATTCAATTGAAGCTTTTAAAACCACAATACTTACACATAATTGTTTGTACATTCATGTCATATACCTCTTTTTTTCTTTCCTGCCATCCAAAAGTCTTGTCCTGTGTGTTATAATTTGTACAGCCTTAGATCAATGCTAAGTTGGCTGAATCATGTATCCTCTTTGTTAAAGGACAATGTCCTCATAAGTTAATTACACAGTATTGATTCTTGTCTTAGACATAAAGATTTAGATCTGCTTAAAAAGATTCTCCCCCTGAGATCAGCCTCAAACCTCCTGCCAAATAACCACTTACTTTGAGTATGAACGATAAATGATGTCACGAATAAAAAAAAACTGAAACTGTCCAGCCTCAACAAGCAACATGGGTCATAACATATATTAAGTAGCACTTATCATGAAAGCATATTTCATACTAAATTTAGTACAAAAAGCTGAAGAAAATTTAAATTGATAGTATCAGATATAATAATAAATAACATCAGTCAGATAAAAAAATATGTAATTTTAAGACTTTGCAAAACTAATCAATTAAGTCCACAGTACTACTGTCAAAAAAGGAGTCTTTAATGCTGTGATTATAAATATGTTTATTTTCTATATGTTAACTAACACAACTGGAAATCCAGGTTTTCCGTTTTTCAGATTTTTAAATCAGATTTTTTTTTTCTTTTTTAAAAAAAATGTGGCTAGTTAACAACGGACTTCAACGAGTGAAATGACTTACCAGGTGCAGCGCCGGTTCACACAGAACATGTTTTTGTGTTCTATTAATCTGCTTTACAACTGTTTTTATTTGTGAGCGTAAAACCAACGTCATTGACTCTTATGCCTTGCACATGAACGGTGCATTTCTAAGGCATTGTGTTAAAATAAAAAAAGTTAAAAACCAAACATCTTTTCTGATGACTTGATTCCCTGGAGTGGAATCATCTCCAAACTTTCCAATGTCATTTCAGTACCACAAGATTTCAAACAACAGTTGCAGAAAAAAAGTATGTAAACCCTTGGATTTCTGTAAAAATTGGTAATAAGTTTAATCTTTAACTCATTGCCCTTGACAACAATAACCTTCACCAAACAATTCCTGTAACTGGATATCAGACCATAATGACAGGAAACCAAATGCTGTTCATTGCAAACAATATTTTGAATAAAATGGCTCAGATTTTAAAAAATATAAAAACCTAGTTGTTTGTACATTCAGCAGTGAGTTATGGAGAAGTCATCAAACTCTGACTATGCTTACCTATATGCCAATAAAAATGCCTAGATAGAATTACTGTAATTAAATTGATGTGCATCAAGATTACATTATAATTTGATTTTCTGAAACCTGAAAACAACATTAAGTTTCTTAGTTGTTTCTTTAACATTAATAATAAATATATGAATTTAAATGCTCAACTTTGGAAGGTGGCAACCTTGCTGTAGATTTGACAAGCTCTTTTTGTCTTCTTGTGGCTGGTGATAGGTAATTCAGACGATCAGTGCTGTGGATAAAGACGAGCCTCCCAGCGGCCATTGTTTCTATTTCTCTCTCGCTTTCTCTGCTGCCAATAATAACAACTTCACCCTCAGAGATAATAAAGGTAAATTCTGCAAACCCCGAGAGAGAATTACAGGTACTGTTTGCATGATGCAGCACTGTAGCATTTGCGACCATTAAATGAAATATTTTAAATGTTGACATTTTCATGCTACAGGTAAAATGTGTAATTTCCGTGACACTGAACAGAATTGCAGGGTGTTTATTTTGAGTGGGCAAACTGTTTGTTTGACAAAATTAAACTATTTGCAATTCTGTTTGCTTGCACAGAAAATAAAAAATAAATCTTTAATACAGGTTTATATGAACTGTATTTTAGTTCATACCTTAAATAATAAAACTTTTTTTCATCCATTCTAGATTTATAGTTCAGATTTCTTTCTTGTATATATTTACTGTAATATACAGTCAGATAATGTATGAAACTTTAGTTAATTTAAGAACTGAGGCCAATTTAATGTAATACTGAATCTCTTTTTGCAGCCCTACAAACATGCCTGCTATTAACACAGGCAGATTAGATTTTGAGTAATTATTTGAATAATGTATTTGCCACTTTTTTCTGTTAAGTACAGTCACTTCCATAGAACAGAAAATGGAAGCTTTAAAGCTGTTTAAAATGCAAAACACTATAAATGTTTGCTAAAAGTATCATAAAAGTTATCCATACAACTTGTGTTATATTTCACATTTTCTGTAGCCAAGAGAACGTAGGAGAATATGATCTGTAATCATAGGAACAAACGAGGAACTAATCATAAACCATGGAAATCAAAACTAAACAGATCACGGGAAACAGGAACAAAAGAAAACGGAACAGAATATCAAAATAAGAGTCCACAAAACTGAACATAACCATAAAATGCTGCAACTTTAACAGCGAGTTAATTAAATTAATTCTCTAATTGAAGAAATCCATAGACAAATCTGGATCTACTTATGGAAAAGATTCTTTGGAATATAACACATATGGATGTTTTATGATATTTTATGGTGCTTTCGAAGCTTGACACTCCCAGTCCTCAATCATTTTAATTACATGGAAAAGTCTGGCCAGGATATTCAGTCTATTGATGGTGAAGCTAGATAAACAGATGCTAAAAGATGCTTTTGGCATCTGTATAGTGGAGTGAGCATGTCTTATGATTGCTTAAACACTATATTGGCAAAAGTATTGGGACACCCCTCCAAATCATTGAGTTCAGGTGTTCCAATCACTTCCATGGCCACAGGTGTATAAAATCAAGCACCTAGGCATGCAGACTGCTTCTACAAACATTTGTGAAAGAATGGGTCGCTCTCAGGAGCTCAGTGAATTAAAGCGTGGTACCGTCATAGGTTGCCACCTGTGCAATAAGTCCATTTGTGAAATTTCCTCACTACTAAATATTCCACGGTCAACTGTTAGTGGGATCATAACAAAGTGAAAGCAATTGGGAACAACAGCAACGCAGCCACAAAGTGGTAGGCCACGTAAAACTTTCTGCAGAGTCAATAGCTACAGACCTCCGAACTTTGTGTGGCCTTCAGATTAGCTCAAGAACAGTGTGTAGAGAGCTTCATGAAATGGGTTTCCATGGCCGAGCAGCTGCATCCAAGCCTTACATCACCAAGTGCAATGCAAAGCGTCTGATGCAGTGGTGTAAAGCACGCCGCCACTGGACTCTAGAGCAGTGGAGACGTGTTCTCTGGAGTGACGAATCACGCTTCTCTGTCTGATGGACGAGTCTGGGTTTGGCGGTTGCCAGGAGAACAATACTTGCCTGACTGCATTGTGTCAAGTGTAAAGTTTGGTGGAGGGGGGATTATGGTGTAGGGTTGTTTTTCAGGGGTTGGGCTTGGCCCCTTAGTTCCAGTGAAAGGAACTCTTAATGCTTCAGCATACCAAGACATTTTGGACAATTTCATTCTCCCAACTTTGTGGGAACAGTTTGGGGATGGCCCCTTCCTGCTCCAACTGCGCACCAGTGCGCAAAGCAAGGTCCATAAAGACATGGATGAGCGAGTTTGGTGTGGAGGAACTTGACTGGCCTGCACAGAGTCCTGACCTCAACCCGATAGAACACCTTTGGGATGAATTAGAGCGGAGACTGTGAGCCAGGCCTTCTCACCAACATCACTGCCTGACCTCACAAATGCGCTTCTAGAAGAATGGTCAAAAATTCCCATAAACACACTCCTAAACCTTGTGGAAAGCCTTCCCAGAAGAGTTGAGGCTGTTATAGCTGCAAAGGGTGGGCCAACTCCATATTAAACCCTACGGATTAAGAATGGGATGTCATTGAAGTTCATGTGCACGTAAAGGCAGGCGTCCCAAAACTTTTGGCAATATAGTGTATTTTGTATATACATATTCTCATCTCTTTCACGTGAAGTGATTGTGTTTTCCCATCCTCCAACTCTTCATCCATCCATCCCTTCATTCAGAGGTTCATTTAACTCTCAATCCTCGGTTTGATGTCAAGTGACCAGTCTTGATCCAGTCTAACACTTCTGACATGTTAATGAGTCTATCAGCTAATTTCACATTCTTACCCTTGACATTTGCCCGTCCCTCTCAGATAACACGGCATCAGTGCTGACCAAGCGTGCTGGTTTTCGGCGACAAGAGCAGTCGCTGTACCTGTTACCAGTGCTGATTGTGGACAGTGGCAGTCCAGCCTTGAGCAGCACTAACACACTTTCCGTGCGGGTGTGTGACTGTGATATGGATGGGGTTCCTCAGGCGTGTGGCGCTGTGGCCTTCTCCCTCCCTGCTGGTCTCAGCACTGGAGCTCTGCTTTCTGTACTGGGCTGCATCATCACACTGCTGGGTAAGACTGTGATAGCACAAGAGCAAGCAGTGTCTCAGCTCTGTTGTCTTCTCCTGTGGTGTAGATTGCACTGCTTTCTCTCTGTATAAACAGTTTTCACACATGTGTATCATAGAGCTAGGATGGAAGGCAAACAATCTTAATGTTTTAGAAGACTCAAAGTACACTATCAGTCAAAAGTTTGCAAACTCCTGCTAATACTATAGTACTATTTGCTATTTTTTTTTTTTTTTTTACATTTTAGAATAAAAGACATCAAAACTATGAAATAACACAAATGTATAGTGTAGCAATTATGTAGTGACCAATAAATTAATAAATCCAAACTATCTTCTATTAAAGTAACCAGCCTTTGTATATTGATTATAACTTATACAGTAGAGTTCCCATGCTGAGTTCTTGTTGGCTGCATTTCCTTTTTCATCTACTAAATAAATAACGGAGTGTCTATTTACACTAATTGTAAATAGCCTGTCTTGGAGTTATTTACACTAACTCTGCCCACCAATGTCTGGTTGAGCCACACAAGATTAAATAAGACACGCAGTTTTTGACTCAGACTCAACGTCTGCAGGCCGTAGGGAGTATGGCACACGGAAGTATCTTTTGAAGCAATCAACACAAGTTCGAATCTGTCTTTGCTAAATTCGCTGTTCTCCCTTTTCCTATCAGACTCGAAAGGCATTTATTTTCAAAAAAGAAGAAGAAAATATTTGAAAAGTGGAAATAAAGTGCCTAATGAGTGTTTAATAATAAAGTGTTTATTGGGTAGGGTAGGGATAGGTGTAGGGAGGGCTTTATTGTCGCAATAAGGTGGCATCCCTTTAATAATTTTAATAAATATAATCATTTACACTCTGTTATCATTGCATCCTGTTATTGTACAACACAATACTGAGGTGCAGATAGCATTTGCCACTATTTCTAAGTATAAATATAATCTTATAACTATTTTCATTTATTGCAAACAGCTGCTACTTTTATATAGTGTAAATAGAATATAACGCTATTTTCACTTAATTAAAATAGCTGATGCTAATAAATAAATAATTAACTAAAGGTTCAGATTTGTAAAGAAATCTATACTTAGAAACATAAGCCTATATATCACCAATAGATCAAAAGGTTGTTAAGATCATAAGAAACAGATTCAGTCAAGTGTGTCATAACTTTTGTCTGCTAGTGCGTAGCCCTCAGCAGTTTGTCCTCTTCAGAGTTTGGTAGCCCTAGTTTCTTGTGTTGTATGTAAAAGAAGAGCCTTCTGCAAAATTACTCCTCTTGTGTTGCATTAAAAAAAAAAAAAAAAACATATGAGTGGGTAAATAATGATAAAAACTTCTTTTTTGGGTGACCTATTTTTTAATGTCTGCAGTCTTCCCTCAGTAACTGCTCATTGTTCAATTGTGCCCTGAGCCTCAGTTCATTTTAATTATATACACATGAGGAATATTCATCCATTTCAAATTGATTGCACATGATGGATCGTTTGCAAATTTAATTACATCGATTCCTCAGTAAAAAAAAATAACAAAATAAATAAAAATAAAAATGTACCATGGATGCAAATAAAGACAACAAGGAAATCTTCTTCAAGTTCAATGGAAAGGGAGAAATTAATTTTTTTTTTACTTTAATGAAGGTAATAATTTACAACTCTACAAAGAGAACTGATGCATACAGTTAAAGTTAGACCACATTTTTTATCTCCATAGTCTCCATACTTGATCTCATATGTGACATTATGTATCTCAAACCCTCGACCTGCTCAAGCCTGTATGAATGCACCACATTCCTGCTTCACAGGTTCCACTAAAAATCACAGTGAAATATTGCTTTTACTGAGCAATATTTCACTATCTCTGCTGGAACATTGATGGATGGTGCATCATTAGGCATTTGCTGGTTGACATTTGGTTGTAGATTATTTTCGGTTGTAATATATGAGAGGGGATGTGGCAAAATGAGTGAGATGGCAGTGGGGCCTGAGGAGGAATGTTTCTATAAAGAAAATCCATAAGAGATGTCTAATTATTCATTAATGTCTCTAAAGTGCAATTAGATGGACATTTGTTTCCACTGAGAATAAAAGGTTCAAAAACTATCATGGATAATTATGCTTTAGCACTGTTTGAATTTCCTTTACATGTCAATCAAACCATCTCTCCCTGTGTTAACACAACAACAAAACAGTACAATGACAAACTCGCTTAAATATGTTGGTTTACATTTCGCTTTGCAATCAAATCTTAATCCATCGTCTTGTCATTCAGAAAAGTGAGCCGAAATGGGTGAAGTGAGGTGAAACCTGACTCCTGCTGCTGATCTGTGCTGCGACTCTCGTTCGGCTCACTGAATTGAGCAGATGCGTTCCGTTTTAACTGCAGTGTCTATTCTCTAACTGAACTAAATGATTGTTCTTACTATAAAAAAAAAAAATCAAAATGACGTTGGGGGTGGTGCCGCGGTCACGGTGGGCAAGTGATATAACCAGTGCAGCTGCTGAACACCAGTAATCAGGCCTGGATTGGCTAATCAGGATCACCGGGAGAATTCCTGGTGGGCCGGTCTGTTTATTTGGCCGCGAGGGCCGGTGTTGTCATGGCACTGGGTTGAAATATGGATGCTCTAGAAACTGTTGACGTGGCCAAATATACTAAGCTGAGTAGCCTAACTTTTTCTTAAAACCAGTCAATGACGGATTTAGGCCTGGACGACATGGGCAATGGCCCAGGGCAACACAGGGCACCTGCGCAAGAAAAAACAAACAAACAAACGAATGCGCGATCGGGCTTTTACTGCTTATTTGCACGTAATGTCAATGATATCACGTCACTCTGTGGGTAAATTAACCTGGTCGGGAGGGACTCGGAGTGTGCGCCCTGAGAAGACAACTCACTCAAAAGTATACGAGAAGAAGGGATGAGGTAACGTCTGTAGGGACAGCGCGACAAGTTCTAAATCAACACTAAATTATGGTAAGGCAAATGGTCTAAGCCACCGGAGGCCGATTTAAGTAACGTAAATAAATAAACAGGAAGAGGGGAAACATGCAAAAGATAAAGGCATGTATGCAGCTATTACTCATATCATAATAATAGTAGGCAAAGGGCCTATCACTTATGTTATGTTGCTTGCTATGCTATTACACATTGGCCAATAATATTCATTTTTCTGTCCAACTAGCTTACATAACCAGACAGTAAACTGTGATTTTGTAACATAATGTAACTTTTTTTAAACAAATGTAATACTTTAATATTTTACTGTAACGTTGTGCAATTTTGGGGGATTTATGGTATTTTGTGTGATTTATTTGCCTCAATTTGTAATAATGTAAGTATATACATTTATATAAAATAGCAAAATTTTATGTTAAATCCACTTATAAAGATCTACATTTCTCAATTTCATTCATAGTGATAAACATGAAAAATGTGCCTGGGTTTAGTGGACGATTGCTGCCATCTACTGGAAAGCAAACACTTAATTAAATTAAAATTGAAATAACATGAATTTTTTAACTACAGCCACTAGATGGCTAGAGAATTAATCAATGGTTCACATTATGAAATCATTATTATAACAATAAAAATGACTCTATACATTTTTTGTACTATCATTTGTAGGGATGCACCGATACCATTTTTTAAGCACTGAGTACGAGTACCGATACTTTTTTTCTAGTACTCACCGAGTACTGCCTATACATTTATTAATTTCTCTCTCTCTCTTTTTTTTTGGTGATGTTGCAGTTTTCCAAGCACACCACAGCAAGACTAATGAATGTAAGCTTCTTTATTATTACTCTAATGAAAAAGGTAATCATTTTTATGTGCTTGTCACAAACTTAAAGAACAATTTCACAGTGTCCAATAACCTTCAAAGGGCATAATTACCAATATATATAATTGTTGTTATATAAAAAGAAATTTACAAACAATACAACACATACTATAGAGATAAAAATTAAATAAACTTGTTTTTCAGATACAGTAGGTTTATTTACCATGTATACATTTATTTAACATATTTTGTTGTTTTGTTAACATTAATGACAAATATAGGCTACGGTCCCTTTAAGACCGAATCCATGGATACTGACACATAGCCTATCCTGTTTTCACCCAAATGTTTACGTCCACTTAAGCCATAACCGACTGTATTTACGCGAGATACTCCACACGATGGACATTTTGACAACTATGTGTGCATTTGACCATTCAGGCGCGAGAAGAACTGATCGCACGCTGTCTGAGAGAACTGTGATCGCGCGCGAGAAAGAGCGCTTCTGGTCTGTCATTCAGCGCGATTCCGCCTATTCCGCCTTCACTAATCGATAACGAATTGTAATTAAAAGCATGCAGTTCGCAATGTGTGGTTTGTCATCATTCATTTTTTTAAGTATTTCCACACCTCTGAGGCTGACATTGTTTCTGCTGCTGCCGCCGGTGACTCTGTGCACGGAAAATTCTGTCAGTTACGTCACGTGAGGTATTGGTCTTTGGTATCGAGGTATTTTTACGAGTACGAGTACATGAGATTGGTATCGGTGCATCCCTAATCATTTGTACTATCATGGGTATTTGAAGATATTTTTGAAAAATACAATTAATTACAAGGCTGTAGAGAACAATGCACTATTGCAGACTTATATACTGAGGTTTTAATTACATTATTTTATTATAGTCAGTAGTGAATTAAAGTGGGCCGGTCTAAGGCATGAAACTCCAGGGCTGAAAATGAGTCTCAATCCGGCCCTGCCAGTAATAACACCGTCTGTCGCAGCTGTTTCTCTGAGTATTGGCATGATTGCAAACGTGGTACTTGCTGATCTTATTGAAGTCCAATAAACAAGTTGATATTAAGTCACTTAACATTTTAGCCAACTTTTAAAGTTTCATTTTTACATATTTCTAAATTCAAAAAATTATATTTACCAATGAGCTGCATTAAGGAGTCTATGTAAAAGTGTCTAAATAATGCCACTTCAGATGGAGCTTCTGCGTCACTTCTGCAGTGCAAAGATGGATTTTTTGATGATTTCTTTTGATTGGTAACAGTCTCATTGGGTGTTATTGTTCTAACTGAATTTATTGTTTAACATTTAAAAACAAATTTTCTATTTTAATTTAAGAAATTGACTAAATATGATGCATACTTTTAATAAGTTTAGAAAAAAAAATGCTCTTATACTGGTTAAAATGCCCCTGGAAATTATTTTAAAGGGGAAAATATCACCCTGTAATGGGAAAGTTAATGTCTGTTATTGATCAGAAAGTGCTCCTAAATTTTTTTCATTAGGAGCACAAGTGCTTCTAAAGAAAAATGTTAGCTTAGAGCGCTGGTATAGGCTGTCCCCTATTGCCAAATCATACATAACCATGCCATATAGACTAGATCTATGAATATTATTATAGCCCAGTATATGTATGGATGTATGGATAGATAGATAGATAGATAGATAGATAGATAGATACCGGTAAAATACCAGTAAATAAAGTGCAATGTTTACAAATGTTATAAATACAGCTATAGGCTATTTTAGTTCCCCTCACTCAACAACAAATCAATTTCAATTTAACAGTATTCAGAACAGAACAAGAATTAAAAATAAAGGTATAAACGTCAAGCCAAAACAAATTAATTTAAAGCAAAACTGAAACAGAAAACGGTGTTGGGCTTGCATATCCCTACCTCTCTCATTCGGCCCAAATCCAAAAGTTTTCCATATTCGCGATGTATTTGGATGCTAAACTATTATTTATTATGTAAACTATAGGCTTTATAACATCATTGTTCATTGTTCAAATGCATAACACCACAGTGGGCCGGTGGTCACACTGAACAGCACATATTGTACTATTTTATTTGTGTCCACTATCAAGTACCGCTGTGCAGTACAGTCTTGCCATGTACCAGCTGCTTTCGCATGATTATCAGGTTAACTGACTCATAACATGTGCAATGGCTCACGGCCTCCCGAATGTCCGAGGGGCAGACACACTAGACTTTGAGCTCACAAAATTTCTTTGGACACTGCAACAGTTGTGATGTGACGTTACACTCTTTGGCTCTGTGGTTGAATTTATGTTTTGTTTAAAGACACAAACAGACATATATATAATAATAAATCTAAATTGTTAAAATAAACAATCTACACCACTTTCTGCTAAAAGTTTGCTTTCAGCTAAAAAGTCATCACTTGAAATGTCAATTGACATTTTTTCCAGTAAATTATGAGGTTTATTGAAATTTTTATTGAGATTTTATTGAAATGTTATTTTATCTATGTTTTCAAATTTTCAAGGAATCTTACAGTTAATTAATTAATAGGTTTTTACTCCAACATTTTACATTATTTTACCTTTAAAATTACATTTTAAAACATTTTATAGTGTGTTTTATGCTCAATTTTATATTAAAAATGAGTGATCAGGATGTTCTTCAAAAAATCTTGTGTTCCACAGAAGAAAGTCATATGGGTTTGGAGTGAACTGGATAAAATAATAATAATAATAATAATAAATCAGTTAAGATATTTGTATCAAATTTTGGTTGTATTGGTGCAACCACTGAACCATTATGTATAACATGCATGTCTGTCTCTCCTCTAGTTTTGATGCTGCTGTTCGTGGCAATGCAACGCAGACGAAAAGTGCCTCTTTTCCTCGAGGACGAGCGTGATGTGCGGGAGAACATTGTTCAGTATGATGATGAAGGAGGAGGTGAAGAAGATACAGAAGCTTTCGATATGGCTGCTCTGCGTAATCTCAAAGTTATATGTGATTCAAAGGTCCAAAACGTCACTCCAGAAACACCCTCTGTCAACCCATACTCAGCTTCAGCTAGAACATCTTACAAAACATTTCCTGACAACATTGTCTTTCAAGAGTTTATCTGGGACAGACTGAAAGTGACTGATGCGGATCCCTCAGCACCACCGTACGATTCACTGCAGACCTACGCATTTGAGGGAAATGGCTCGGTGGCGGGGTCTCTAAGCTCGCTGGAATCACCCAGTTCAGATTCAGAGCAAAGTTATGACTACCTCAGCAACTGCGGGCCGCGCTTCAAAAAGCTGGCAGACTTGTACGGCAGTCTTGAAGGAAGCAGTGTTTTCTCCTAGCCTTAAAGATCATGGTGAACTTTGGCCTATAAACATTCAACAACACAACAATTATTGTTCCACAGGTGTAAAGGCAGTATGTAAGGTCTGTATTTCTTTTGTTGGCTTTAACTGTTTTGTCGAATAACTCCAAGGAAACAAAGGTGTGGTACCAGGGTTTGATTTGGTAGGTGTACTGTAGTGTCCCCCCAATCTGGCCACTGCCCTGCACAGTTAAGTTTCAGCCTTAATCAAAGAAACCTGAGCAAGTTAATCAAGAGGTGCAATTCATGCAGTGCTTGTTTAGACCGCCCTGCATCTGACAGTATTTGATACGTCATGACTTAAGCTGGTTTCTGGAAAATTACATCTAGGTGAGTTTGATCAGGGTTTGAGTTAAACTCTGCAGGGCAGTGATCGTCCAGGGACGGATCTGAAGAACCTCGAGCACTGTATATAAGACTGTGGATAGAATACATTTTGCACTTAAAAGAGTTTGTCCCATGTCCAGAGGGTTCCAAAAGAGCAGCTAGAGTAAAAAACTGATAGGAAAATTGAGGATATATTCATAATGAAGTGATCAACTGTAATTTTCAGAACAGTCCAGAAACATCTACTTTTTATTATTCAACCTGGTTAAAGGACAAATATTTTTTAACTTCAAATAATTAAGAGTGTTGGTGATCTAGTTTGTTTGCTTGAATCTTTCTATGAAAGTCTCAAAAAATAATTTTTGGAAGTTTTTTTGTAAACTTCAGATTGTCCGTGTTTATATATAGATCTTGAGCATTCATTTTGTGACCTACAGTTTCAGTCTGAAATTAAAAAAAGAAGAAAAAAAAAAAAAATGGTTCAGCAGTCTGTTTTTTAATGAATAACATTGCTTAAACTTTTTTTAGCCAGACATCAGAGGTCTCAAAGCTACACTGAAAGCCATCAGTATAATAAAGTGAAAGCTTGCACGAATATGTGTAGTTGGACAACGCTGAGGATTTGTTAGGTTTACAGGTACAAAGCATTGCAGTTAATATGTTTTCACTGGAGATAAATATCACAATTAAAGCTGAGAAAACAAACGTGTGCACTCTTTTTTGTTCTACATTTTGAAAAAATAAGAAAGGAAAATGTTTAATGGATTAAAAAAAAAAAAAAAAATCCTCTTTAGTGAACAATAAAAAAGGACATTGGATTCTTCAAAACTCTATCGAATGCCTGTTGTTCTTTTGATTAATGGAAGAGAGTAGAAGTCTTTGGTCCTTTTCTGTTATCAAGGTAAGGAAGATCATTCTTGATTGGGAAGGTGAAATCTTTTTTCTTGGTGAATATAAGACTGCCTGTCCCAGCTAATGAAATCCAAGAAAGGACAAATTTCTAATGCAACATGCCTGCTAGAAGAGAGAATGTATGAATTTTCATTGTTTCTTGTCTCCTCTTAGTGAGGCTTTGAAGTTGAAAGGCAGGCAGGAGTGAAAGCTGTGGCCTGTGGGACATTGAGCCCGCAGAGAGAGTTATGATGGGCTGCACAAATGAGTCCATGATACTGACACTTTTATTCATATGCAGTGTTCTTCTTCATGTATTATATCATTAAATGTAATGCACACACATACACAAATATATATACACACACATATATACACATATGTTTTCAGCATATACAGTACATATAATATATATACATTACCAGTCAAAAGTTTGGACACAGTAAGATTTTTAATGTTTTAAAAGAAGTTTCGTCTGCTCTCCAAGGCTGCATTTATTTAACTAAAAATACAGTAAAAATAGTAATATTGTGAAATATTATTACAATTTAAAATAACTGTTTTCTGTTTGAATATATTTTATGAAGTAATTTATTCCTGTGATCAAAGCTGAATTTTCAGCATCATTACTCCAGTCTTCAGTGTCACATGATCCTTCAGAAATCATTCTAATATGATGATCTGCTGCTCAAGAAACATTTATTGTGTACAATTGTACAACATATTTGTGTACAATATTTTTCAGGATTCTTTGATGAATAGAAAGTTCAAAAGAACAGCATTTATTTGAAATATAATCTTTTGTAACATTATAAATGTCTTTACTGTCACTTTTGATCGATTTAATGCATCCTTGCTGAATAAAAGTATTAATTTCTTTAATTTCTTTTCAAAAAATTAAAAAAAAAATTACTTACTGACCCCAAACTTTTGATAGGTAGTGTATAATGTTACAAAAGCTTTGTATTTCAGATAAATGCTGTTCTTTTGAACTTTCTATTCATCAAGGATAATAATAAATGTTTCTTGAGCAGCAGATCATCATATTAGAATGATTTCTGAAGGATCATGTGACTGAAGACTGGAGTAATGATGCTGAAAATTCAGCTTTGATCACAGGAATAAATTACTTTATAAATATATATTCAAACAGAAAACAGTTATTTTAAATTGTAATAATATTTCACAATATTACTGTTTTTACTGTATTTTTAATTAAATAAATGCAGCCTTGGTGAGCAGACAAAACTTCTTTTAAAAACATTAAAAATCGTACCGATTCCAAACTTTTGACTGGTAGAGTATATAACACAACTCCCACCCAAAAAAGACTATTATACAGAAAACGGCATAGCTAGGACACTGGATCCCCTCTTTATTTGAACACTTGGCATATTTTATGTTTATGTTAAATAAAAGTCTCCCAGAAGCCTGACACCCCACCCAAAATGTCTTTGCCCATCCCACCACACTTGTTAAATGTTATGTTTCTCCTTGGATAGCTTTGCCCATACAGTCATTCATGTTTGGATCATCCACAGAAGCAGTCCAGTGCTGATGTGCTGTGGCCTCTTTATTGCATCACCATCCTGTTTGTCAGGGTTAACATTACAGGGCAGCTTCTCCTTAATTGTATGCCATATGCACAACTGGCTTATGTGTAGTGATGCAATACCCAGTGGAGGTTTTGATTGTATAAGCATCATGTCAGTGAATTCAGCAAGGTGTTCTTTAATTTATCGTGATGCAACCAAATGCAATGAGGATGTATCCCATCTCTGCTTGCTGGTAAACAGAATCCATCCTTAGGGGTATTGACACCACACACTTTGAAGAAAGGCATTCTGTACAGAGAGGAAAGAAGTTTGGAAACATCAGAGGAGTCTGGGAGAAAGAGGCTTGTCTGTAACATTAGGGTTACATAAAGATTTATGAAATGCATCTGGAATTCTAGAAACCTAGTTTGTGAGTTTCTGGATCTGATTTAATACTTTTCCCTGCATTCCAGCTTCCACTCTAATTTCTGTTTTCCATGATTAAGTTTGCATTGTGTTTTAGACTTGGATTGGGTTGACTTTTGCGCTGTTTATAGTTAATTATTTTTTGAAAATGCATAATAGTTTGCAGAGTCTGTATCTCAAATTCAATAATGCCCTGTTTGTCCTGATGGAGTGTGCAATATGATTTAGGTTCATACGTAAAATTGTGGATATAAGATAAAGAAGATGAAATCCATGGCTTTGACCCATTAATTATAGATACCTTTAACTTTGAATTCTAATCAAAACCCATTTGTAAATATCAGAAAATATTTTGTAAAATAAGTATGTCAATGGAAGTATGATTTGTCATCAAGTCAGGTCAAATCACCTTTATTTACATAGTGCTTCATACAATAGAGATTGTTTCAAAGCAGCTTTAGTCATAACAGGAAATTATGCATTTCAGCTGTTGTTCAGCTGAAGTCAGTTCAGTGTTGTAAAGATCATCAATTATTAAATTAGTTAATTTAATCTATAAGGCGGTTCTACAGAAAACAGTGATGTCATTGTCCAGCTCTGTTCAGTTCTCATACAACAGTATCAGTACAGTCAGATCAATAATATTGTTGAATATTAAGTGTCTCCAACTAAGCAAGCCAGAGGCAAGAGTGGCAAGGAACCCAAACTCTATCAGGTGACAGAATGGAGGAAAAAACCCTGGGAGAAACCAGGCTCAGTCGGGTGGCCAGTTCTCCTCCGACCAACGATCGAACACGGTGTGATTATGATTCCGGCTGTGTCACAAATCAGAATTCAGATCGGGAGCAGTAGCATTCAATATTCATCCAGTTCCTTTTTATGGAAGATAGGATTCATCACACCGGTATGGAGCCAAAGGGTCTAGTGGACTAGTCAAAATAGCATTCTCAATATCTTCAGTGCCAATTTAAAAAAATTGCATGATATCTGAAATTGGACAGGGGAATTAAATGTTATAACAACTTGCCATACATCTGCAGATTGTTCTAACATTCAAAATGAGAGTATTGTTGTTCCTTAATTGCTCTTCATGTTTCAGAGCTTCAGGTCTTTAGGGAGATTCAATTTTCTGAATGATCAATTGCCAAAAGAGATATGTTAATGTCAAGCAAGACCTGAGGGAGAGTTTGTCATCTCAGTGGACAGAAATACAGACTACTAGGGATTCACCGCATAAATAGATTCTGACACATCAGTCCTCATATCTGTATGTGTGTGTGATTTTAATATAGTCTCAGTGGTAGCATTTATGTCATGCAAGAGAGAGACACAGAAAGAGGCAGTAAATGCAGCTAAACTGAGACTGAAGTTTGGAGACTGAAATCCTTTTTATTCAGCACCGGGTTTTAAAGATCTGGTCCATGGAGGTCAACATGCAATCTGCATAATAAATAAATTCATTTTTTTTTACCATTATACTACAAATATTCTATTTTTAGCTCCATCAAGACAATTAACTTGTGCCATACTAACAAATGCGTTTTTACATTTGTAGATCTAAACTATATAAGATATTAAGCATAATTGAATGAGAACCAAATTTATATTGTCCAAGTTGACAACAGTAAAAATAATCTAATACGTATCTGTATGTAACCCTCCTAACAGGTAGAGTAATACTTCAGTGACAGACTTCAGTTACACTCAAAAACAGGAAACCTGGTACTCCAGCCAGTGATGTTGAAATATGGAAATAAATTAATGACAAATAGTAAGTTCTGTCATGAAATGCTAGATGGCGCAGGCTAATAGGTCCTTAACTCAACCTGCATGCAATCACATCATTCTCTATAGGGCACAGCTGATTGGTTTCAGTAGCCAATGAGCTTGCGTGCTCAATCTTCAAATACATGGTTAGCATTTGCCTTAGCAGTGCACTTTTAGAAACCCTCCACCTTCTCCAGCTTGACCTATATAGATCTGCTATGGGTGATTCATGTACGCTATATTGTACAGCAGCAGCATGTCTTACTTTCTCACAGCAGCGTGTCGTGTCTGTATTGGCAGTTGCAAGTCCCGTACTTGCTCTGCAGCAGCAACAGCACAGCAGATCTATTCCACCAAGACCAAATACTGTATATCAACATTGTCATACCCATTACCATGCCAAACACTCTGAGATTTGTCATGACATTAAATGTCTTTAAAAAAAAAAAAAATTTTTTTTTTTTTTTTTAATTTAACAAGAATAAACAATGAAAGAAAATTGGCCAGTGCTGCTTCTCAATCAAGTTAGTCTCGCATAGCCAGAGCTTCAGACTGACAGCAGAAGATCTGGACACTGTCGCAGCTTTCATTGGCCAAGGACCACCCAAGGGGATGTTTGAATGACAGGGATGTTTTGGGGGATGTTTTGTATACGCTCCAGAAAGAGTGTCACAAAAATGAACAGAAACTCAAAAACAAATATTCTCTGATTATGTAGCCCATTTTAAAATCAACTTGAGGTACATTGTTTCCCGTCTGAGCTCATTGTCTATAATATCTGTAATGTGGGTGCACACACATGCAGATCGGACTATTAATATGGTGATCATCTGTGCGAGCCACGCAAACATATAAATCCCACCCATCACCTCAATAAATCTTCATCAGATTAATCTACTTTTCATAGTTTTTGGAAGAAGACGCACTGTTTTAGTAGAAATACAAACTGGTTCATTTGGTAATCAAATGGGATCTTGTATTTATTTTTTATACAAATATTTTGTATTGTTTTGTATTTCAGTTGAACTGGTGCATTACTTCAACTGGTACTTTAACTTCTCTGTCATTGAACATGAAATTGAATCCCATCCACCACAAAGCTTCACCAGAGCCCCATTTGCCAGGTGAAGAGGAAGAGGATCTGTGAAAAGCAACATTTGAAAAAGGTATCAGCAACACATATCATCATTTGACTTTCCATATAAAAATAATGTAATTCCCACTTACTGTTTTTTTTTTTTTTTTTTGGTAAATGGTTAAAGAGGCCTTGCTGACCTGTTGCTGTAATATTTCTTATTTAGCCCTCCTATATGCCATGATGCCGGTCTTGCTTCATCAGAGCTCTTAATTTCTCCCTGATTTCCTGGAGCTCTGCTATATATTTCTTCTCAGACTGAAGCAGCTTCTCACTGCAGTTACAACGTCCCCTGTTTCTCAATAATTGGTGTTCTGGAATATGTAGGGAACAGCACATTCCAGGGCCCAGTTTTATGGTAGGCACCTCTCTGACTGCAATGGTGGAAAAAGGTTTGGTACATTTCGATTGGATCTTGGTGGACTTGCACAAACAAATGTCCAACACGATCAGATAAGGATGCTAGGACAACTGATAGACACCTCAAGTGTAGGAAGGAAAGGACTTCTCATTGGTCCATAGGCAGTTCCTGCCCTGCTCCCATCTTGAGACTAATCCCCAAAATTTAAGCCAACCACCATAAAAATTCTGTAGGACCTTTTGGATGCAAGAACAGTGGCTGGAACAAAGGGATGCCACAATGATCCATCCAAATCCATTCAAAACTGTTTGGAAACCTTAAAACTGATATAAATTACACACATTCATTTCAGAGAAAATAAGTATTCTCAGTGACAGCTATTTGTAGTGCATCATCTTACACAAATTCATCTGATATTGTACTGTACAAATGAATGCATGCATGACAGTTCAATCTTTTCAAGTCAAGTCACCTTTATTTTTATAGTGCTTTATTCAATACAGATAGTTTCAAAGCAGCTTTACAGTAGTAACAGGAAAATGATTCAATGATGCAATCAGAGTTCATTTTGCTGTACAACAGCTCTAAAAGGAATAGTGTCGTTGTTCAGCTGAAGTCAGTTCAGTGTTGATTCAGTTCCGTTGTTAAGATCACAAATTATTAAATTAGTTAATTTAATCTATAAAGCAGCAGAAAACAGTGATGTCATCATCCAGCTCAGTTCAGTTCTCATCCAATAGTATCAGTTGATATTATTCAACAATATTATTGATTTTTTGGGGGGTGGGGGGGTGGGGATTCAAAGTAGCATTCAAATATTTCATCCAGTTGTTGTGTTTAGGTGCAGGTCCACCATCTGACCTGGATATGTAACCTCGGGATAAACAGATAATACTAATATTAGCGTAGATGCCATTCTTATTATGATGTAACAAGTACATCGGTGTTATGGGAAGTGTTCCTGGGTTTTTGTTGTTGTTTTTTTGCAGTTCATGCAGCCTAACAATCCTTTCATCAGATTTGAATTATAGAAATGTTATATGTTATGTGTATGCCAGGTTAAAGAGATGTGTTTTTAGTCTAGATTTAAACTGACAGAATGTGTCTGCTTCCCAAACAAGGCTAGGAAGACTATTCCAGAGTTTGGGTGCTAAATAGGAAAATAATCTATTTTTGTTCTAAATGATTGCAGAATCATCATCGTATGGACCAAGGGTAATGGTTTATATATCTTAATACTGAGAATGGGTTTTTTTTTTTTTTTTTTTTCTTTTCATCTGCAAAAAGAGCCAAAGCAAACACACTGATGGCCCCGGACTTCAGTGTGATCTTGGACATTTATGAAAATGGAATAGTGTTTTGAAGAAGAAATAATGTCATACAGGTTTGGAACGACATGAGAGTAAGTACATGTTGACAGAAATGTATATTTTGGGTGAACTATCTAACATTTAAATTCTATCTAAACTGAATCTAATAATACATTTGGATAATGATAAGTTGTGGTTGAGTTCTTGCCTTTTTCTGGTGGATTACTTTAGCCAGTAATTTATTTATAGCAACATTGAACTGAAATTTAAAAGGAAAAACTGAATGTGATCCAGAGGTTGTGTTAGTCTTTCTTATAAAAAATTCTGTCATAATCTATTATTATCCATCATTTTAATTTTCATATTTTAATGATAATAAGACTTTTGATAGCTTGTTTTCAATCACATTTTCATTTTTAATCATGAACTTACAGGATGAGCATATAGGCTATATTATGCATTTATTTAAGAACAGCTGAACAGACACCATGCATCACTTCATGTTCAACAAGTAGATGAATTAACCCCCCTAAACTCAATCAGTGCTCTGTATCTGAATGAACTCAAATCTTCCTCCTTGTCCACATTGACTTAAACTGGATGCTCACCTCTGTGTAATCAAATGCATCAAGGGAGACTAATGCAGAGGCAATTGTCATTAGATTTTGCATCTTTGCCTCGGACAGATGACTTCTCACGGCTTTAATTTTGTTCTGGAGGTTGAACCCGCACTGCTGCCACAATGGAGCGCACTCGCCTATAACTGGACAGGGGAGGGAATTACAGTTACATGTCGTTACAGTTACAAGTTACAAGTGTAATCAGTCAAAATGACAGACGGCCTTCAGATTTTTCTGTCACTGTTAAAAAAACAGTAAAGGGCGGATAAATATTCATTTAACGCAGCTTCTGATATGATCTGAACTTGAAACACAGAGTGCTTAAACTTTTTAATCCTGAGCACTGAGAAATGTTTCAAGAACACTGTAACGATACAGGGTGAGCTTAAATTTGTGTTGCTTAAATATATATTTCATGATAATGTTGCTTTATGTATGAACCCACGCACGCAGTGCTGTCAGCATCATTAGGGCAGGACTCATTTTGGGAAACAGAGAAAGCAATAGAGCAGAACTGTTGCATGTAAGTGCTGTCTGTGTCAACATAATAAACAAATGCACGCATGCCACCCACATGCTGCAGCCCAGGCATGTCTAATGATGACAAACACATAACAAACTGTAAACTGAACTTAATTATACGCATCACGACTCATACCCCACCACTTTTAATTAACGGTTGGTCTTAATTTTGGCATTTCATCTGAATATCAACATTTTTGTATGTTTAACAGAAAAGTTTATTTACACTTTTCGAAGGTGTCCTTGTTACAGTGTAATTATACATTTAAGTACTGAGTAATATTAATTAACTACATGTACTTACTATAGGGTTAGGATTAGGGTGTGATTTAGGGTTAGATGCATGTAATCATGCATAATTAATTGTAATTACTATAGTAACTACATGTAAAATGTGTAACAAGTACACTGTAAACTTTTAGTTACCAAAAGTTTTTGTATCTATTTGTGGCATGTTGTTACTAGTGTTATTATTATTTGGGTAACATGAAGCCTGTATTTATAATGCATTATAAGGGTATTCGTAATGCGTTATAATACATGCATAATGCCTTAAAAACAGCCTTATAATATGTTGTATCTTATAAATAATCATAACAACAGGTACAATACATTATAATATTACTTACCTATTTGTGGTTATAACTTTTAAGAGTACAATGCATTATAACACCAGATGAAGCCTGCATTTAAATTCTTAATGCATTATAATACATGCATAATGTCTTATAAACAACCTTGTAATGTGTTGTATCATCTCATGAATAATCGTAACAACGGTAATAATACTTACCTATTTGTGGTTATAACTATTAAGATAATGGTGATTTATAACACACAATGAACATAATTTTATCCACTTAAGGTGTAATTGATCATATATCCCATAGTTTTATATATTTTACATTCCCAAGTCTCAAATCTTGACATTGCTTAAGATCTGCACAGTAATACTACATCTTACGAAGACTTTGCTTAAAGTAAAGTGACAAAAACAAAGTGTTCGCTTAAACATCTAAAAAGCTTTATGATGTGGTCATAATATTTATTAGTGGTGTTTGTCTGCTTTAAGTAAAGTAACAAAAGTTAAGTCTTCTCTTAAACATTAGATAATAGAAATGCAGGCTTCATCTGGTGTTACAACGCATTGTACTCTTAAAAGTTATAACCAAAAATAGGTAATGTATTGTACCTGTTGTTATGATTATTTATAAGATGATACAACATATTATAAGGTTGTTTATAAGGCATTATACATGTATTATAACGTATTAAGAATACCCTTATAATGTATTATAAATACAGGCATCATAGAAAGTGTTACCATTCATTCAACTACACAATGTGGCTATTTTGACAATTATTCAATTAAAACATGAATTATTAAAATCTACATTTAAATTCTACAAAGTGTTTATCCTCTGTAGATGCTGAAGTCTATCCCAGTGCCTCAGGCCGAGGTGAGGAACACCCTAGATTGATGGCCAGTCTATCACATGGCTCACGCACAGACACACACATCCACTCACACTGACAGCCAATTTATTGTGCCCTCTTCACCTATACTAAATGTCTTTAGATTTTGGGGGAAACCAGAGCACCCGGATGCCACACAGAAAGGCCTCCTGGCTCAGCCGGGACTCGACCTGCTGTGAGGAGACCTGCTACTGAGTCTACGTTTTTCCCTAAGAATGATATCAAAAGTAAGAGTTTACATAGCGGGGCCTTCTTGCCCCAGCAGTGGTATTTGAATAATTTTACATTTTGTCCTATCAGAACTAAATCAGCAACATTTCTATTTAGTTCCCTTAATAACACATTGGCTGATGCATCTTCATCCTTTTGTGTATGACCAAAAATGGCGGAGTATTTTGTGTTGCCGCTGTTTGATCACGCCGGCAATCATGCCTCACGCACACCACATATTCTAGCATTGCAAATTTGGCATCACAGCCTGTTCACTATCAAAATAAAATAGGCAACAGACAGCCAAACATATTATAAGTTACACTGCTCAATTTAAATAGTCTGAAGTACAATACGTGCCGTTCATCGTGAGCACCGCTCCACTGTGGTGATGCCAGGCACATAATATACATAATAAACAATAGTTTAGCATCCAAATACATTGCAAATATAGAAACATTTGGATTTGTGCCGAATGAGAGAAAGGTAGGCTGAGTGAGAACAACGCTGCTTTTTACGATTTAAATGAATTTGTATTGGCTTGTTTAGCTAAGGGTTGCGCTAAGTTTGAAAAACACTGGTTTACATCATGTTCATGTATTTATGAACATAGCTACAAGAAAACAATGCGTTGATACCAGATGTGCGGTAAAAGATAATCAAATTCCCTGCCACTGGACTTTTCTAACATAGCTGTCAGTATGTAGCCAGTATATGCACTCCACTTCCATCTTAAACTTCAGAGAAGTCACTGGGGCTGGCTGAGTGGCTAAGTTGTCTAAATGTCCAAGAAATGAACCCCAAACAGTGGAAAACGTTTCAATAGAATCAGTCCTCAAAAATCTGAGTCTTTCCATCTGTATAACAGAGATGTCCATAATCCACATCTGGAAGGAAGGGGGTGATTTCCAGTTCTTAAGCACAAGTCTCTTCCACAATCATACCCAGCATTAAAGACTGTTGTAATGCTCCTGGAAGGCAAGAGGTGCACTGTGAGAGGCCAAATATGACAAGTTCAGCATCCAGTGGAAGAGGCTTATTGTAAGATTTTATGCAATTTGGCTTTAGTGTAATGTAAGCGGTGAACAACTTTGAATTGGATCAGTCGGTGTCTGCTTTTGACTGAGCAGGCCTGTATTGTAGCCAAGCACTTGTCCCACAAAACAAACTACTTTTAAGATTTATTTTAATTTGGAATACTGGGTGTGATACACAGAGACAAATTAGCAAAACTAGTTCTCTGCTTGGTTGAAAGGAGACCAGAAATAAACTGACTCCACTCATAGCTCACCATGCCAAGAGAGGGTCCATCATCGTCATCATAGTCATCATCTTCATCATCTTCATCATCTTCATCCTCAGTGTTGAGCTAACAGCATGCTCTGTATGTTATGTCTGATGTGTATCAATTGGTGAAGTGATTAAGTAATTGGATGCTGTAATTTTAAGGGTCTGTCCTGGCAACAAGGGAATAATGTATTAAGTTGTTTATGTGTTCTAATCCTCTAATCCCAAAGTTGTTCAAGCCATGTCTCCCAAAAGAAATTTAAAAAAGAAAGAAATTAAAATATTCTGACAAGACCCCCGAAATAGTTGATATAATAATTTATTTTTCATTCTTCGCTAACGTGTAAAAAGCCTAACAGCAGTTCAGAAAGCATCTGATCACACAGGATATGTTTGCACCAGCTCTGCAATTCAACATTCCAGTCACATCAGGTTTAGTTATACAAGACTTTATACCATAGATTGCTTTAAAAGAAGCAGATTTACAGTATTAATCATGAAAAATAACAGTGTCAGTGTCTCTTTTAGTTAAAATTACAACATCAATTTCTATTATAAAGCTGATCTTCAGTGTGTTCATGTTTTTTACGTACGGATGTCTGACCTCTGAACAGAAGTCTACTTATTTTATATATATAATATACATTCACAATACCAATTAAATACTGTGCTTTTGTAAAATAAAGAAAATAAACATGATGCACTTTCTGCCATCTCAAGTTACTGTGAACTTCTTTCTGTAGCACTTCACAAAAATGACCCAAAACTCAGCGTATACTTGCCTCATAGACATGAGAAACATGTCTATAGAAAGCTTGAAATGCCTATGTCTTTTAAATGAGCCAATTCAAATCGAAATGAAATATTCTCTGATCACATAATCCGTAAGCCAGGTGAACATGTAAATGTCCCCATCACCTCGATAAACAAAGTATCAAGCTACATCAGGTTCATCTAATTTTCATCATTTTTGGAAGAAAACATGCTGTGAGGAATAAGAATTTTCTTTGGAAGAAGAATGCGATCCAACGCAGCTTGATCCAGCAGAGTATAGATTTCTGACGAGTAACTGATTTATTACTTACATTAGTTAATGTATTACTTTTATATAAATGTAATAATTTTACTACTTTTCCCCAACTATATTGCCACATTTAATTGTGTTAAATCGAGGGAAAAATCGAAATATGAAACATATAGGCAGAAATAGGTAACTTTTTATTTAAATGTCGAATGAAATAAGAATGAAATTGTATGCTCTATGATATAATATTAATGCCTACACTGTAACATGAATGTTAAAGTCAAGAATGTTTAGACCAGTGTTTAGTGTAAAATGCTGTTTGCTAATATCTGCTCAGATTTAGATGTTTATATTGTGCTAAACAACATTAATTTAGTTTTTAAAACATAATATAAAAATTTGGTTCATATACTGTGTGATAATTCATACAAAGCATATATGCATGTATGATGCATGTTCTGAATGTTCCTGGGCCAACGTATTTTGTTGATCGTGGAACAACATTCCTGTCCAAAAATAATTTAATCCCAACCATATTCATAAACTTAACCCTATCCACACCCATAGGTTATCCCTAAAATCAGAGGTAAATGGTAGAGGTACACATGAGTATTAATATGTATACATGAGTATTGGTGGGATATAGTACCATCATACCAATTTTATAGTCTCTGCAATATACATTCTCTGATGCCCAAAGACTTTCAGAAGTAGTAATAGTAGAAGAAGAAGAACAGGGTTCAAGATCCTTCTTTGTTTTGACCCCTAAAATTTCAGTTCAGTAACTCCAAGATAGAGTAGGTATGATCATAAAAGCCACAGTGAGAATCAATTTTTCTCATCAGGTCAGAATAAGGTCTCGTCATCTGTTGCTCCCAGCCATGGTGAGAGCCGCAAGAGATGAGGCTCCGCATCACGAGTTTGACTCAGGCAAGGGTCAAATGTGACAGACTCCAGTGAGCTCAGTGAGCCTGTGATTGACCCCGTCCCCTCAAAGGCATATGTGTGCAGACAGTCAAAGGGTGGGACATAAGGGTCTTCATCCGCCTCAGCCAGCCGATCAATAATAAACTGTTGAAAGACCCCATCTTCTGGTCCAATGAGGTGAGAGTGACGTAGAGACATGCGGATACTGGTGGTGACTTCTTCCCGACAGAGCTTGCGCTCTCGCCGACGCGGATGCCGAAGAGGAACTGTTTGGCTGGACTCTGTCTCTGGGACTGTAAAACTCAAGATCTTCTCAGAGAACTCCTCTGTTTCCAGCTCTTGTGTTGCCATTTTCTCCTGCCGTAATGTCTTGTATTTTCGCACAGCTAGCATTAATGTGGACAGCACTGCAGGGCAAGCCAGAAAGAGAAATGGTTTTACTACACTTTTAAAAGGAAGACTTTTTAAACTGGATATAATCAATAAAATCTTACCAGGTTTAGGTCCAGGACTTAATTAAAAACATTAAAAACTGTATTAAAGCCACAATATGCAAGATTCGGGATTGGGGCCGACTAAGCATTTTTTAACTGATCGATCGATATTTAACTGATCGGATATTCTAAACCCGAACATTTATATTACATCAGCTGTCATTCTCTGTGTCGTGCAGTAGGTGGCAGTATGCACCTTCAAGTGCACCTTATACAGTGTGTGTAAATATACAGTCAGACGATGAATACAGTCAGTCACAGGCGATCCTGTTCTGTGCATCTCTGTTTGCTAACCGCCAAAACAGAAGAAGAAGAAAAGATCTACATACCAACCCAAAACAAGAGTTCATATGGCACACAAGAGCTTGCTAGTAGCCTATATACAGTGAGTTTCGATTAATTTTTGTGAGCTCTAAACAAACTTCACAGAAAGGAAACCGGAACGGCAGACCAGAGTATTGTACGTTGTTTCCACATTGTAATAATGAGACAAAATCATTTGGCATTATGCCATTTTGTGTCACGGACAGAGAGAGAGAGAGAAAGAAAACATCCTATTATTAGAATATATATATGTATGTATGTGTGTGGGGAGGGGGGCTATACATATAATTACTGTAGTAGTAGTTATATTGGAATCACTCCATAGTGATAATGCCCCTTTTTTTTTTTTTTTTTTTTTACATTTGAGCCACTGAGAAACTCTCTGTACATCCCTACACATTGGACTGATTTTAATAATTTTAATGTACTTGAAATGTGCACTAAGCACTAAGAAAATACAAGTATGAGATCAGGACATGTATTGGCAGATAGTATTCAATGACTTGGATCGGATCAGGGGCACAAAAAATATAATATAATATATATCAGTTTAAATGCTTCAATTTGTTTTAATGTTATATTGTGTTAGTATAGTATGAAAACAAACTGAAGCATTTAAACAGATCTAATAGCTTAATATTTTCAAAAAAAACGTGAATGTGAATTTTGTTTTAGTTATGGAAACGTTTTAGTCCCTGAAACCCACACACACAATTTAGTTAAACTGACGTGTGAGTTTTGTTACTTTACTGTGCCCATCATCTGTTATTTTCACCACTTAATCAAGCCACTTTTTTATATAAAACATGATGAAGTTTTATTTTATTTTTCTTTGCATTTCATGTTGTCTCTCGTATGGAGCTATTTGGTCTGCAAACCTTAAAGTATTCTGATAAGACTGATTTGGCTCACTGCCGCTCACACGCGCTCACATCATTGTCTTTCTATGAAACCTGTAATCCGCACGCTAACCCTAACTCTATAGCAACACTAACTCTATAGCGGTTGACCAGAGCACTGCAATTATTTCTCATTTAGATTACATTCAAATGGATTTCCCCACACATTTCATGTCTGTCCTTTGTGCGGCACACATGCAGCTTAGGGGGAATATTGCTCCTGACTCAGATAAACTCTGTCTAGGACCACACCTCAAGCCCCAGTTGGCCCTCTTTGGACCAAGGTAATCAGCGGGCCAAACAATATTGGTCGTTGGCCCCAGAAGTGACAGTGGAAACATAGCTATTATTAAGCTATTGCTCCTAGGACCAGGTGGGACTCAAACCTTTTGGTGATACTATTTATCTAGATTAGGTATGCTGAAGATCACAAGGCTTCATTAGGTCTAGATTAGCTCTATTTGAGGTCACATTCGGGAGCACATTTTCTCACCTTTGTTTCATGACTGGGTGTAAGACCAATATACTGGTACTGTCCAATAAATGCCTAAAACACCATGAATACCTTTGTTAAACCTGATGATTCTAGCTCAAAACAGCACATTTTCAAAGAATTCTGCTGAAGAGATCTCTTGGTCTTCATTTCTGAGTTTCCTACAGACACTACAATTTTTAAGACACTAACATTTGGGACAAACTGCCCTCTGTATAGATTGAATACAGTTTTTTAATACAAATTTTGTTCCCTCCAATACAGAATCATTCGGGACATTTTGCAACCCTAGCTAGTAGTTCAGTTCATTGTATACTGCACATCTTTAAACATATTGTTGGTGTTTGCATGAGGATACTTTTGTATTTTTCAGCCAAATATAACAGCATGTAACTTGCACTATTATAAACTGATGCACCACTAATCCAGAACACAAGTAATCAATAATGTATAGTCAGCTGGTCATTATCACAAGATAAACTGTGACAGTGATCAGGATAATGGCTTTGATGAGGAATGCTCATTATATTACACCCAATATTGCACATCTGCAAATTATATATGCAATCTCATTTGCATACAGTATGTAATTAGCATCATGACACTTGATCAAGCATCAGTGTTATTATATTAGTGTAAGGTCACACTAGCATATCAGTATATTGATTATGAAAGCTTATTAGATTGGCCTGTGTTCACTCCTGTCATACTTGCCTTCTTGAAGCTTGGAGAATATTCCCTCATTAACACAAGAGCTCTGCTAGAAAAGAGAGTCTTGTGATTCGGTTCTAATGCAACCACATATTAGAGGTCTGCTACCTGACCCGAGCCCGGTGGGTCCCGAAGAACTTGCGGGTTTCATGTTGAGTTCGGGTCAATGTTTCATGAACATCTTTGGGTTTGTGTCGGGTTTGGGTTTGTATCTAATAAAAACTATATATATACTGTATATATATATTGCCTATGTAGTACAGGTTTGAGTGCCGTCTGCTGTGTTGTGGCTGAAAGAGGGTTTATATATAATTTATATAACAGAACTGTTTTGCACCCCTGCACTCTTTCGGTCACAACACAGCAGACGGCACTCAAACCTTAACTATAAGTGCGATGAGCAATACTGCAACAAATTCTACCAAATAATAGGAAAAATATTCATCAGTCACTCCTCTCGTGTTTGATGGATAACAGGTGAGCCGACGGATAGCATAGCACAAAATTATAGGCTACATATGTCTTTAAAATTACTATGCAATAATGTGTGTGAAGTGAACTGAGCACAGCGCAAATCAAATAGCCGCACTGCTGTTTGTGTCTCTCAGAAATCAGAGGTTTGTCAAGAGTAGGCTATTATCAGTAAAATACTGCATCATAAACATTTTCTACTATTTGATATGTATACTTAAATGTTTTAAACCTTGAGAGATGATATTATTGACATATGATACACAAATAAATGAAAACTTTATGAATGAAATGAGCACAGCGTGTTCGTAAATCAAATAGCTGCATTTCTCTCGCATGTCTCAGAAATCAGCTTTGTCAAAAGTAGGCTGCTATCTATTAAAACAATACATCATACACATTTTCTACTATTTGATGTGCATTGTACAATATGATAAATTAATGAGTGCAAACTATATGAATGAAATGAAGCGCGATAGCAAGTCAACATTGCCGTTTCTGTGCGTCTCTCTGAATCATTCACATTTTCTACTACTTGATGTGTCTATTTAAATGTTCTAAACCTTGTAGCCTACTATATGGTCTTGATGTTTCAACCAATAAATAGCTTAGAAATGTTAGTGTTAGGTAAAGTGTAGGTCATACAAAGCAGTGACTTAAACTGTAATGGTACTGGTCGGATTCGGGTCAGGTCAGGTCAAACGATCTTGGGTACGGGCCGGGTTCGGGTTTCAGTTTAAAGCCCATGCAGACCTCTACCACATATGTGGTAGAAATGGAGAAATCTATCCAGGGCTACATATGTACCATTTTAAAGAGAGCCACTTTGAATCAGATGTTCTTAATTACATAGTGCCATCTCTCATTTTGCCTCACCTGTAAGTGTGATGAGACAAACAGACAGGCCAAGTAAAATCTGCATGCTGACATCCAGAGAGAGAGCCTGGGCTTCAACACCATCTGATGGACAGTGACCAGTAGGCTGGCACACACACACCCTGATGGTGAGTGTGGTGGTGCTGGACAGAATGGGAGAACCGCTGTCTCTGATCACCACTGGAAGATGATAGTGTGTGTGATCATGTTGGGTGAAGGTGCTCCTTCGTGCCAGAATGCTAGCTGTGTTATCTGCAACAGTTTCAGATTATGATACAATTATACAAACACAGTACATTATACAAAAAAGCATTACATTCAGCAGATTTGTGGCATGCAGTGCTTGTGGCATCAGTGGCATGCAGTGCTTTTCTGAAATGAGGAGGCAAAGTCCTCAATGTTTTATAATGCTTTATTTTAATCCAAAGTAAATTAATTTTACTGTTGCACATATTGTTGACACATTTCCCAGGCTAAATAAACATTACTTACAGTTGTTTTTTTTAAAAGCAACCGATGCAATTCTAAGTTGCATTTTTAAATGATCAATTTAATGAATGTTGTATTCATTGAAACTAAATTATAGTTAGTATTTTTATACATTTTTACATTTAATAGTACATTTTTTTTATTTTATTTGTATATTCATATATATTTTATTTGTGTGTAACGGATGTTCAGCTTACACACAAGGGCTCTTATTTTCAAATCTAGTGTCATCAGTGCTCGGTGAACACTAGACACAGACTAGATTGCTCACTAAAAAAACCCTGCAGTGTGTAAGTAAAGCTGCAGCGTCACTGCAACTACAGGCTCATGTCACACTGTTTATGCTGCATAACAGAACTGCAACTACATACAAATAATAATAACAATAAAGTGATTTCTAAGTTACTACATTACGTTTTTCATCTTAAAAAAAAAAACTGGCCATTGTAAACTTAGAAAGCTCATGTTGTGATATACCTTGGTTGTCTCTGATGGTGAAGTTGGGGTTGATGTATTTGTCTGGGATCATGGAGAAATAGAAATGATGGCCATCTACAGGATCATCTGCATCAGTGGCACTGATCAACTCAATTAGCTTCAAGTGAGACATACAGAGAACATATGATCTATGCTTGTACATGGATTCATCAACAGTTCAAACTCAACCAGTTAGATCCTTTCCAACAGGACATACTTTGACTATTGTTTATGTATATATCTGGGGATTGTTGAAATGTTGCTTTTATGTACAAATTCATCCAGTTAGATACATATTATGGACTTAACAATATAGTGTAAATATATTTGTTTTGTATGTTTTCAATACATCAGGCCACTGTTAGCTTGTTAATATTTTGGTTATTTCTCATGTGATTTCTGACTGATCTAAACTGGAATTGTAACTAAACGGGGTGAGCAAGTAATTTTCATAAGAGACAGAAAAAGCTCTATAATGTCATGACCGATTATGAAAATGATTTAAACTCTGCATTTGTGTGTTACCTCTCCTGCCTGTGTGTCCTCACATACATAAGGCTGATAGTCTTGTGACAGGGTAGGCACATTGTCATTGACGTCCAAAACTGTGATGAGTAAAGACACCGAGGAGGACAGCTGGTCATCTCCTGAAAGGTGCAGTAACACATACATGTTACTGTCTGTTGCCCATCAATTACTCAATGTTGTTCATTTTCATTGTGTGTTTAAGTAACTATTAAAGATCTATGATGAAAAAAAGACACTGTACTCTGAAATGAGTGATATTGTACCCTTGCTCCTTCCTTGAATTGTTTGAGGCAATTCATTAGAGAGAGAATGGGTTCTTACTATAGACCAGTGGTTCCCAACCTGGGGGTCATTAAAGATTTATGAGGGGTTGCCAAGCTCACTGTAGTTTGAGGGTTGCAAGAATAAGAATTTTTTTTTAATTTTTAAAATTTATTTATTTATTTTATTTAAAACAGCATGATAAATCATTTCATTTTGAATATTTAATTTATAGTATATATATATATATAAAGAGAAGTAATTTACTTAACTTTGAGCATTTTTAGCTGTGTATCACAAGAGTGGTAATGGACAGATGCAGCATAAAAAAATAACATGCAGCAAAGTGAATATGGCAAAGCACCAGAGAGAAAGAAAAGTTTGGACTTTAAGATTTTGTTTTGTTTCGGTTTATGCAGCAGTTGTCTGTGATGGGCTGCCATTTTGTTTGATGATTCCTGCCTCCTTCTTCCCTGAACTTGAGATTTGTTACATTAGTACCGGGAGGAAGGAGGGACATGCTGTCGAAGAGCCCTTTCTGCGGAGGGGGCTCATGGGGCTGAGGAGGTTGGCCTTCACAAAAGAGCAGAGTCTGCCAGTGGCTGTCCAAGGCCGTGGTGCTGGAGCTATGGACGTGGGATGGAAGCTCGCTGCCTGGGTCAAGGAGAGGCGACTGCCATCCATGAGCATAAATCCATGAGTTTTCCAGTACATCCACAGCCACAGGACCGGGATTTGCAGATTCCCAACATGGCGACCAGCACTCCACTTTGCCGCCCCACCGCAGGCACACAAAAAACTATTGTTCCTTAAGTGCCACTCGTGTGGAGCTTGGAGGCCTGGTTACTTCCCACTTCACTACCCTTCATGCTGGCTCATAAGGACAGTCAGACTCGGCTATGCGATTCAGTTTGACCAGGTTCAGTGGTGTTTTCTTTACCTTATAGCAGGAAAAGGCACCCCTGTCCTGCATGCTGAAATTGCAGTCCTATTGGTGAAGGTAGTAATAGAGCCTGTCCCTCCAGCCGAGATGAAGAAGGGTCTCTACAGCCCTTATTTCATCGTACCAAAGAAAGGTGGTGGGCTGCATCCAATCTTAGATCTGTGACTTTTAAACCGGGCCCTGCACAAGCTCCTGTTCAAGATGTTAACACAAAAGCACATTCTGACATGCATTCAGCAACAGGATTGGTTCACGGCAATAGACCTGAAGGGTGTGTACTTCCATGCCTCGATTTTGCCTTTTTCATTTCACTTTTGAGGGTCATGCATACGAGTACAAGGTCCTCCCTTTCCTCCTTTTTGGTCTGTTCCTGTTCAGTCGATGCTGAACTCCCTGAAGACATTCAAGGGAAAAACAGCAGCTCCACTGAAAACAGTTTCAGAGGCTCTTGGGGCATATGGCATCCTCGGTGGCAGTTACACCACTTGGGATAATGCATATGAGACCACTTTAGCATTGGCTACAGACTCAAGTCCCGAGATGGGCATGGTGCAGCAGCACACATTACAATGATCTGTCGTCACTTATTCGGACCTTGCATTTCTAAGAGCTGGGGTTTCCTTAGAACAAGTGTCCAGACATGCTATGGTCACAAAAGATTGACTGGCTGGGGTTTTGTGTGCAATAAGCATGCAGGATCAGGCTCCAGTGACACATCAGCTGCCTCAAATTTTTTTAGCAATATAGCTGGTCCTGCGGAGGTTTCAACTGTTGATCCAGGGCAAGCATGTGTTGGTCCAGATGGACAATACGGTGGCAGTCAAATCAGTTTATGCTCATGATGTATGTCACAACTTTCCCACCATCTCCTCCTCAGGAGTCAGCCATGACTAAAGTTACTGTGGGCCATTCACATCACAGGTGAACTCAATCGCACACTGGATGCACTCTGGCAATGAGTAATGCTTCAGGGGGAGTGGAGGTTCAGCTGATCTGGAGTCTATTCTGCGAAGCACAGGTAGACCTGTTTGCTTCCCAGGAATCCTCCCATTGTCTGCCATGGTATTCCCTGACTAAGGGACCCCCTCAGCACAGACTGGCACACAGCTGGCCATTGCCAAACATTGTGCAAGGTCAGGGAAGACGAAGAACAATGATGGTTGCTCTGTATTGGCCCAACCGGACTTGGTTCTCAAAGCTCATGCACCACACGACAGCCCCTTCCTGGTGAATTCCCCTGAGGAGGAAATTTTTTCTCAGGGATGGGGCAAAATTTGGCACTCAAACCCAGACCTCTGGAACCTCCATGTCTGGCCCCTGGGTGGGATGCGGAAGACTTGAGTGAGCTATCACCAAAAGACCCCAAAGACAAGAAACCAGGGAAATGCTGAGAATTGCAGAGTTACATGTACAATACTTTGCCGGTAATGGATGAATGAACCAGGCTTATATAGGCAGGGTGAACAAGGTTGATGAGCTTAACAAGGTAATGAGATAATGAGATAACAAGGGGGTGTGGTCCAATGAGTGTCCATGGTAACTAACAAGGGGAACAGCAGCAGGGAAACAAGAGGTGAACACCGATGAACAAGAGGTGGAGATACAGGAAACACAGACAGGGATCGTAAATTAAGTACTGTAAGTCATATCGAAAACAATTATTCTGTTAGAGTTTCTCTCGTCTCTGCTCATTATGTGTAATGTGGCCACACCCACATTCAGCGTGGGCTATTCATATTGAAACACATATCGTCCATGTGCAAGCAAACCTGTAAATGCCCCCATCACCTCAAAAAACAAAGCATCAAGCTTCATCAGGTTCATCTGTTTTTTTATTGAGTTTGGAAGAAGACGCGGTATGAGTAATAAGCCTTGAATTTACCTCAGAAGAAGAATGTGATGCTATGCTACATGTGGCTTGATCCAGTGGAGGATATCATTTCTGCAAATTGGTTGAGTTCATGCAGCATTTTGATTGGTTGACTCCACGCAGCATTTTATTTCAACCACCATTTTCAAAAGTCTGTTGCGGTGTGTGCAGTAAGAGTTGTTTGCTGTTCGAATCAACAATGGAGTTTAAAAAATACGACCCATGGACTGACAACGAGGTTCAACCTTTATTAAGGTTATATGCAGAGGACGAAATCCAGCAGGAACTAGAAAAATCACGCGCAGTCCTACATCACTGGACTAAACTTTACGGTACTTTAGACTGAGATGGAAATGCAGACAGCAACAGGTCTGGGGGAAAAAAAGTTCTTGGGAAAAAAATTCCTAGGAAATTGTTCCAGGTAATTTCGGTGGAAATGTGGCTTAATATGATATAAAGTGTTGCACTGTAACATGATGAACATTAGAATGTTTAGACCAGTGTTTACTGTGAAATACTGTGTTTGTGAATATCTGCCTAAACGTAGAAGTTTATAATGTCTTAAACAACAATAATTTTGTTTCTGAAATTCAAAATGTTGTTTTGTACTGTATGAAAATACATACAAAGCATATGTACATCTATGACTACAAAATCATGTTTTACAGTGACTAGATACCTGTACCACAGATGAGTCCTGCTGCCTCAAACTTTCACATGAGTCTCTACAACAAAAAAAAATTTCTGAGAGCGCTGTAGCAACATCAGCAAGCTGTTTAACTACACTGGACTGATATTCTACATGATACATGGTAAAATAAGCTCCATCAACATGGAAATGGCAGGTATGTTTCACCTATTTCTACAGTTGAACAGGAACTGTTTCAGGAATGGCACAAATGTGTGTGTGAGTAGTCTCTGTGTTTAGATTAGTTTGCTCAATAATGTGCCTTTGACGTTCATTGTGTGTTTTTGGATTTATGTTGTGTTGTAAATAAAATACAAACAATCAAAAAAGCCGTTCTTTTAATCTCCTCACATTCTTTTTATATAAATATAAAAATAAGAAAAAAAAAAAAACATTTCTATTTGTGTTTTGGGGTTTATGTTTGAATTGTCTATATGTTCTTTTTAACTGCAATTTTGGTCAGTGGGTCCCTCCCTTAAATGTATCTTGTAGCTTGCCTCACTAGTTTGTTCTTAGGGAGATGGTTATTAAAGTGAATGTGAATGAAAAAATTCAGCTTTGATCACAGGAATAAATTTTAAAATAATACAATTAAAAAACAGTTTCTTTAAACTGTAATAATATTTCACAGTATTACTGTTTTACTGTATTTTTGATCAAATAAATGCAGAAGAGATTTAATTCAAAAACATATTTAAAAATTTACTGACCCCAAACTTTTGAACAGTAGTGTATCTATTTGTTAAAATCCCAAAATAAGAAACATAGAAGCATTTTCACAAGTAGTTTCAGATGTTTTGTGTTAGTGGTTGATGGATGTTAGTGACAAGAAACTGCTCACTGATCTCTCTGGCGATGATGGTCAAGTTGTACCAGGCTGTGGTTTCTCGATCCAAATGGTTGGCCACATACACTGTCCCATTACTAGCATCAATTCTGAACATCTGTTGTGTGTCACTGCTCTTTGAAATTCTGTATCTGTTCAAGGAAAACAATTGTTATTTGGGGCAATTTTTTTCCAAACACTTCTATTGTTTGTTACCACATTCTGATTTTTAAACAATCATGAACTGCCAAGCACATTGACTATATAGCAAACATAATGTATTCTGTTCTGTACATTTAGAATCTTTCAGTCTGTTTCTCCAGATTGCTCCAAATTTACAGGGAGTTCTCCTCTGGTCTAACAGTATTAAACAAAATAAGTCAATGTTTTGTAAATTTATTGTATTTGAATTTAAAGCAGTTCCCTCTTCTAGGAGACTGGACCTAGATAAGATCAACTCTGTTCCACCCCTAGGTGTACAAAACATCATGTATGCCTGCCTCAATTGGAGTTGATGACTGCAGCGTGAAACAGCACATTCCTAATAAAGAATCCTGCTGAAGAGATACTCAAGTCTCCAGGGGCCTCATGTATAAAACTTTCCATAGATTTCATTCTAAAAGTGTGCATATGCATAAAAGCCAGATTTTGCGTACACACACAAGTTTTCAGATTTATAAAACTACGCATACACCAGAACAAGCGCAAAATTCCCTTTATAAAACCGAGTTAGCAGAAGAGTGTGCATACATGCATTTCCACCCTGTCTCCTCCCCGAAATAACCATTTAAGCTTACAATGCCTAGTTTTACTATGCATTATGTCATCTGCATATCATTTCCATGCATATTCCCATCCACATGACACTGTTTAATGGCACAAGACATTAGGAAAAAAATAAATAGAAAAAAATAAATCAAAATTGTATAAAATATGGCTCAGAGAAAGTTTTTCTCCGTCTTTTCCACTGGCCAAATAGTATTTTTAATTGTTTTAAACAATCAAATTTATGCAATTTTAAATATACATTTTAGGATGTTTATATATTTTAGTGGAAACAGATATATATATATATATATATATATATATATATATATATATATATATATATATATATATATATATATTGTTATAAATATATATTGTTTTTGCATTGTAAATTATTGTCTGACTCAGCTCGTCACTGACAAAACATTTAAAAAAATAAAACGTATATCTTACCACTTCCTTCAAAATCTATCCTTCAAATACAATGGCATTTTTCATAATATCGGAAAGACCACTAAAGGGGTTATCATTAGGCTACTGTCTGTCTGTGCACAACATCAACAGCACCTGCGTTCAGCAGATGTTGTACAGTAGCTGCTTGTCTGACGATCATTGAGCGATTCCTTCAGTGTCTGTCATTATGCCATTATGTTGCAAAGCCATCTGATTGGAAAGAGTAAGTGTGCATAACTGATCATTTTTTCAAAACATAAGTTCTGCTGTTTAGAACACGATATAAAGCGGAATTATCATGCGTCAAGCAATCCTCGCTGTAGTTAAAACATTAAAACACAGCATGCCACAGGAAAAGCAGCGCATCTATTACAAATATTTCTGTTTAAATTAATATAAAAATATGTTGTAACTTCTGGATAATGATTTCATGAAATTTCAGTGCTTAACTCCATTAATGAAAGTGCTATACTTAATTTAAATGTGTATATCATATGTAAAACAGAGTTTAAGTCATTCTTACTTCGCTCACTCCAGAAAAAGAGTGCATTTATTTTTTATAAATCCCGATATGTGCGTGGAAAATTGAGTACGCATATTTCAGTGCCTTTTTTGTGTATGCAACTTTTATACATGAGGCCCCAGGTCTTCGTTTCTGAGTTTCCTAAAATAGCCCTGAATCTCACTAGCCCAACAGTAGAAAAGCGGCTATTGTGTCACATCACTTTGTGGGCTTTGGAATTGAGGGTTTTGTGGCATTTGTTCCATGGTTTTTTGATCCGGCTTTTGCAGTTCTGCCCAAACATATTCCATTGGTTGAGTTAGAAGTTGACACGGACCATTCAAACAAACTAAAGCCGCGTTTCCACTGCAGGATCTTTCCCCAGGAACTATGGACTTTGGGGTGGTAATCGGTGTGTTTCAACCACAGGGACCAGGGTCTAAATGAAGTTCTGGATAAAAATTTCCCCCTCAGAAAGTCCCTGCTCACTAGGTAGTACTATTTCAAAGTTCAGGAACTTTTGGGGGTGGGACTTGGTCGCTGAACATGCTGATTGGTTGAGTTCATGCAGCATTTTGATTGGTTGACTTCAAGCAGCCTTTTATTTCAACCACCATTTTTAAAAGTCTGTTGCGGTGCATGCAGTAAGAGTTGTTTGCTATTCGAATCAACAATGGAGTTAAAAAATTACGGCTGATGGACCGACAACAAGGTTCAGCCTTTACTAAGCTTATATGCAGAAGATGAAATCCAGAAGGAACTGAAAAGTCACAAACAGTCCTATGTCACCGGACTAATCTTCATGGTACTTTAGACCGTGATGAAAATGCAGACTGCAACAGGTCTGGGGGAAATAAGTTCCTGGGACAAACTGTTCCGGGTAATTTAGATGGAAACAAGGCTTAAGCAATGTTTTGAAAGTACCATAGAGTTAAAGTTTTTCACCTCAAGGCATAAAACCTAAAAGATGTAATGTCATTCTCATCTGACATTTAGGGGTTAGAATAGGTCCAAAGGAGAAATGAGAAAAGGGAAAATAAAAATGAAAATTACCTTATGGGGTTGTTGGTTGTGTCTGTGTCTCTAGCAAAGATTGTACCAACTTGAGTGCCGATTTGGGCGCTTTCTAGCACTTTCCAGCTATAAGATGTTTCAGAAAAGATGGGTGGTTCGTCCACATTTGTCACAGTAATTTTGAGTGTTGTCCTGTCATGAAACTCATATTCACTCAGAAAACGTGTATCTATGTTTTCATTGATGGCCTCTACTGCAATGACGAACCGCCTCTTGCTTTCATAATCCAGTGGCTACAGAGATGAGAAAACACATAAAACATCTCCCATGGGTGTTGTAAGTTTTGCATATCTAAAAGTACTGCCTAAATATGATTGTGCTAAGTATAAATAAATACATGGACAGGATAATATAATATAATATAAAAGTTCATAATTAATAATTGATAATAATATCAAAACATTTTAATTATTAACATTATTTAATATAAATGTGTCTTGAACGTTTGATGCTTGAATCTGAGAACATCATGTCCAACATTTGTAAACAACTGTCATGGAAATTCAGAAGAAGAAGAAGAAGAAGAAGAAAAAGATAGATAGATAGATCCTAACCCTAACCCTAACCCTAACCCTAGATAGATAGATAGATAGATAGATAATGATTACATAAAACTGTATTGTACTATAATACCTGAGCCAGTATGACAATCCCCTCTTGAGTGTCAGGGTCCGTCTGGATTGTGAAGGTGCTGCTCTCCTCAAGATCCTCTAAGCTGTAGTTCATTTTAGCGTTCAGACCAACATCACTGTCATCTGCCATTATTCTTCCCACTGTGGTGCCCACTGGGGCTGACTCTGATATAGCAAATGTGTAAAGATCTAGATATAAAGAGGAAAATGATAGAACAATGTCAATGTCCATGTGCTTTGGCAACAGAAGCACAAAAACTACATAATGTAATAAATCACTGAATGATGATAATGATGTAAATTGTCACCACTCACACACCCATGTGTTTTTTTTTTTCTGCCATGGCCCAAATTTTCCATTGACTTCTATTATTTTTATGGTGTGCTAATGATATTTTCTGTCCTCTAACACTTCCACCAACCTAACCCTCTTAGAAACATTTCCCATTACAGCATTATAAGATGTTATTTGAAGTTATTTATTAAGTTTTCTATGTGAACATTGGCTGCTCTACAAAGAAAGTGTAAGTTGAGTCTCTTTTATTGCTTTTTACTGTGCAACAAAGATTAAATCAAAGATCTGATCCAGAAACTTGTCAAAGATGTTGAACCATAATCCAAAATGAACCCAAATCTCCTGTATATGTTCATAACTTTAGTTTAGTAAGGATTTTCTTTGGGGAAACTGCAGTAGCAGGTATCTTTGGACAGGCTACAATAGTGGGATACTATTAGTACTGATGTAACAAGAGCCACAGGAGAAGCAACAGTGGTCTCTGGGAATCCAGGTGGTTTGACAAGAAACTTGGAGATTAATACAACTGGCTCTGGGAAGACAGCACCTTGTCCTCAGAGATGTTGATGCAGGCAAGCTATATATTCTGGGTCTGTGTAAGGTGCAAGCATCTCTGGAACAACACAATTCGGAGCCTTTTCTTTCTCTTTTCATCCCAAACCTCTTAGATTGGAGAGGGCAGAAGAGAGTGCAGATGGATTTGATTCTGATTCTGATCAGTCATTCACAGCATTCAGCAGTCTGATATTGACCGTTGTCCATGGCAATGCTATGCTGTATATATATACACCACTCAACTGAAACTTTCATGTACCTTATTTCACACTGTAGACCCACTCTCTCTTGTTTCATACATATGTAACTGATGTCATCTTGCATCTCAGTTATTTACTGGATTGATAATGAAACTGCAGGATTTTGGTATTACTGTTACTGTCATATTGTTGTAACATTGTTCATTTGTCTAGGCTAAAACGGACTGAATATCAGATTATAAGCTATGTAATTATTTTTTGTGTGTTTCTGTACATTTTATATATATACATACTGTTGTAACGACTCGTCACTCGGAGTGGGATCCATAAGCAGCTTTATTAACAATACTCGTGGTCAGACAGGCAATGGTCAACAGGGGCAAACAGGAATGGCAGAGAACAGGCAGAATCGTAAACGAACAACAGCAGTAGATTGGGGCAGGCAGATAAGAATCACTAGTCCAATAAACAGCAAATAGTCCAAGGGCAGGCAGCAGAGAATCGTAAACGGGGTAAGGCAGGTTCAACAGCAGGCAGACAGTCAGACAGTCAGACAGTCAGACAGTCAGACAGTCAGACAGTCAGACAGTCAGACAGTCAGACAGTCAGACAGTCAGACAGTCAGACAGTCAGACAGTCAGACAGTCAGACAGTCAGACAGTCAGACAGTCAGACAGTCAGACAGTATAAGTAAACACTTAGAATTGTACACCATGGCAATACAAGACCTCGCAAAGATAGCGAGTTGGAGAGCGGCTTAAATAGTCCAGGTAATGCACAGCAGCTGGGTGTGGCAATCAGCGCCAAGGTACAGGGCTTATGGGAAATGTAGTGCGTGGGAAAGTCAATATTCTGGTGAAGGCTCCCTCTGATGGCCAGAGGAGGGAATCACGGAGGTCGCCTCTGTGACAACTGTGTGCATAATTATTATGCAAGTTGTTTTTCTGGTCATATTTTTTTTTCCAGGCACATTTTACCAATTCCAAACATCAATCTTAAGAACTACTATTAATGTTGTATTTAATCATTTATAAGTGATCTTTAATTGTTCATTAAGGCCGGAAATGAAAAAAATGCCTTCTATTGAGGCGTGCATAATTATTAGGCAGGTTTTCTTTTACAGGTAAAATGAGCCAAAAAAGAGATTTAATTTAGACTGAAAAGTCAACAATTATTAAATGCTCATGTAAAGGATGCAATACTACTGCAAATTTTAACACTCGTAATGCACAAGTTTTATTTTTCATTATTCTTTTTATTTTGTACTTTTATAACACAAGATGCTTTTCAGTTTTTTGTAGCTGATTGTGACCAAATACCTTTTGTTTTTTATCAACCCTGCAAAAAATATGACCTATGAAAGATTGCATTCTGTTTGCTGCTTAGTGCTTAATACACTAAAGGAGGCTGTATTGTACCAAATACCTCAGGGGGGCTAAATGCCGCTAACTGTAATTAGCACAACTGTCTATTCAAAATAAATGAAAAGAAACCTAGCATTGTGGATTTGTTGCTTTTTACAGTAAAACTTTAGTTTAGTGTTCAATTCTCACTTTTAATTCTCACGTTTCTTATTAGCATACATATTACTAAGATTTTGGCTGTTTATTAATACTTATAAAACACATATTCATACCTTATTCTGCATTATCTTATTCTACATCCCTTAATCATATCCAGTACCTAAACTTAACAACCAAATAAGCAGTAATTAGGGGTTTATTGAGGCAGAAGTTTACGGTTGGTTAATAGTGAGAATTGGACCCTAAAACTAAAGTGTGACCATTTTTCCTATTGTACCGAAATTGTACCGAACCATTACCGTAAAACCGAGGTACGTACTGAACCGTGACTTCAATAAAATTTGTATATATACACATTTTATATTTAACAAAACCTAAAACCTTTCATAAAACTAGAATATATAACGTGATAAAGCCTTGCTTAATGTGTATAAAATGTTCTGTCTTTCCCAAAAGTTTAATATAATTCATCTGTTTGTTTGATTGACTGACGTGTCATGGTCATCTTTTGGATTCTTACTTTGCTGGAAAGTGGGTCCGTTGTCATTGACATCCATTAGGCTGATGGTCACGGTGGTTGTGGCACTGTAGCCTCCATTGAGTCCCAGCATATCTTTCACCTGAACCACAACCAGATACATCTCCCTGGCTTCTCTGTCCATATCAGGCCATGACGTCACAATTATACCTGTGTTGGAGAGAAAGAAAATTAAACACTGAGCACAGACTGTCCTTGTTCAAGTGTGCTAAATATTATTTCTATAAGACATGTATGTTTGCACTATAGTGTTATCGGAGACAAGTATTAAGCTCAGTCTTATATTTATCACCTGCCCAGTCTGCTACTGCACAGACCTTTAAAGAAACCCGAACAGCTGAATGCAGCACAATGCTTTGTTTGGAGAAAAGGGTGATTTGCACAACAACACCAAAACCTCTTCCCAAATGTGAAGCACTTTGAGACTTTAAGCTTTAGAGAGCTTGGGTGATGCAACAAGATACTGACCCAAAAGCACACAAGTAAATAACACAAGTAAATCTGTGTTAGACAACTCAGAAATATTCATAAACTGAAACAGATTTGTGGAGAGGGATGGTACATAATTGGTCAGAAGTCTTATAGGCAGCTAGAGGAAATGGAGGATCAACAGGTATTAAATTAGAGTGTTCACTTACTTTCTCCACCCTGAACTGTGAATGATTGCTTCAGGAGTTTGCTTCATTGATTCATGAGTATTCAATGAAAATAAGGGAAAAGCCTTGATAACAGGGTAGCAGGATAAAAGGGTAGGACCAGAGACACAAGAAACTGACAGACAAGCAGGGTTAGGGTACACTGTAAAAAATGTCTGTGAAATTAACGGTAAAAGACTGTAAAAATGCTACGGTGAAAAATAGTACAATTTTTCAAACAGATCTAACAGTACATTTAATGTAATTTTATGGTGAAATACCATTACATTTACAGTTTTTGGAAGTATAAAAATAACAATTCATTGTACAATTTACAGTGAAAAACCGTAAATTGATATTCCCACAATTCCCTGCATGACTATTTTCATTGAAATAACTCTGTTTCTTCTTAGTTTTTCTGAATTTTTTCTAATCAGTTATGCACGTTAGGGTTTTATGTTACATCTAATGTTATTAAATTAATGTTTATTGCATTTTTAAAATTTCATGTGTGTTACCATGATGGTGTTTAGTGTTTGTGTGAATGACACGGTGTGCACCTTTAATATATTAGTATTGTCCTTCTCAGCTTGTGGAAAAGCTGCTTGTGATGAGCTTTGATTCATCATGTGACTCTCATTACCACTGTGTTTGGTGGATGTCAATGTATTACATAGATACAAAACAGATATTAGTACTTCAATAGGTTGGTAAATTAACATTATATCAGTTCATGAAATAAGCTTTTTTTTACCATAAATTTAACAGATTTTTTTTTTACAGTGTGTAAAATAAACAGTTATGAACCATAAATATTACAATATAAACCTTTAAATTATATGGTTTTGAACTGTAAACTAAGTGCTGTCCCGTAAAACCTAAAACAGTGCTACCGTATTTTTAACGGTAAAGTTCTGGCAACCACAGCTGCTGTTTTTTACTATAAATTTTATGGGGATTTTTTTTTTTTTTTTTTTTTTTTTACAGCGTATCTAATGCAGTGATATTCAGATAATTTTAAATGTGACTGTTTGAAGCACAAAGGTTATTGCTGAGCAAGAGATCTGCACCTGTTTTGGGTTCCACTGAGAAGTAGGGCTCCCCCTGCAGGATTGAATAGATGAGTTTAGCATTGTTCCCAAACATAGGGTCATCTGCATCTGTGGCTGTCACCTGGATAACTGTAGTCCCTGTAGAGTAGAGAGAAGGGGAAATGAGTGAATGCAGTAGTTCATTCACACATAGTCATTGTGCTACTCTCATTGAATGTGCCTCTCATTTACGAAAAGTCCTTTAATGAGTCTGATCTTTATGTATTTCATTGAGTTGGAGTGTATCTATACTGTAATTTCTCCTAGTTGTCTTCTATCCTGTCTCTTCTTTGGTTAGAGAGTCAGACTTGTAACCTGAAGATCGTGGGTTCAAATCTCAGTACCGGCAGGAAATGTAGGTGGGAGAGTGAATGAACAGCGTTCTCTTCCACTCTCATAGTGGAAAATATGAGAGTGGAAGATTAAGTTGTTATAGCAGTAAATGGAGAAATTAATGCTTTTTGCCATGATTTTGAAATGAAATGTTCAACAAGAAACAAGAGCAGTAGTGATGTTGGGGCCCAGATTGCTGTTCTAATTCATCTATAAAAATACTGAATAGGGGATCAGGTCTGGCCTTTGTAAGGGTTGGTCAATTTCTAAACTATGAAATTAGTTCAAGCAGCTCTGGGGACAACAGAAACATCATCATCTAGCTCAGATTCTCATCCGATAGCGTCAGTGCATTCAAGTCAGTAATATTGCTGAATATTAAGTGTCCCCAACTAAGCAAGCCAGAGGTGACAATGGCAAGAACCCAAACTTAATCGGTGACAGAAATGGAGAAAAACAGGAAACCTTGAGAGAACCCAGGCTCAGGCAGGTGGCCAGTTCTCCACTGGGCAGACGAACGAATATGACATGATTATGATTCAGGCTGCATCACAAGTCAAATTGTGGATTGATACTGAACACCAGATTCAGTAAACCATTTATGGAGCTATCCTTTGTTAACAGGGTATTGCCATTTTGGAATAGTAAGGACTCTCCCTAAACTGCTGTAACAGCTGTTTTCTAGGATGTCATTGTCAGGTCTCATTCATAGAGCAAATATCAACCAAGCTTTCGTGAATATTTGGTTGTAACTTAATATTTTTTTGTCTCTCTTTCATTATCAAACTGTATATGAACAGAAACATTTTTAGCACTGATAAGTTCATTTATTAATTTAGACCATGCGAAATCTTTTAAGTTTTCTTAATTTGTCATGAACATCTGAAACAGTGGTTAACGCACCTGTGGGACACATCTCTGGGATGCTGGATATGTAAGGCTCATTGATAAATTCTGGAGCATTGTCATTGATGTCCTGAACTTTAATGATAAACTCAGATTCAGGTTCAACAGGCTGTTTGGATTTGCGGTTGATGGCCTGGGCTTGCAGTATGTAGAAGGGCTTCAGTTCGCGATCCAGAGGCTGTAATGAGTGAATGTCACCTGTGTACTCATCAATGATGAAGATCTCACCAGCTCCTTCACCTGACAGGATGTACTTGATAGTAAAGTCCCCTGTGTCATAATCTGATTTCAGCTGAAGGAAAATAACAGGATGTAAAAGAGATTTTGTAAGATATATCAACTATATATCGATATACAGTATAATTATATTTCAAATATATAGAATATGTCAAATTTCATGAGAGACATGAATTTCATGTCTCTCATTCAAAAGAAGGACTGTCACTGTGGTGCCCCTTAAAAAAAACAAACAAACAAACAAAAAAAAACATGACACCTCTGAAACTTCACATTGACTACACCCACAGAGCTGAATAAGTTATATATTGTTATTGGAGACTAAAATGTTTATACGCTGAAATGAGCGTTACAGTTTAATGTTGGTTTGGTTTCTTTTAAGCCATGTGACCTTTTCCCACATTTATTTAGTTTAGATGTGTGAAAGCCCTTTGTGAATTAATGTTTCACTCCAGTTATACCTGACCAATCTTCCTTGGTGCTGGATCTTCTTCTTCAACAAATATTTGGCTCCAAATCCAGCCTCGTTTCATTCTCAGATGGGACCCACGAGAGACTTTACTCAAACGGATCTCATGCTGTTTTCTTGAGATTATAAAGTCACCCCCGAGCCAGCCAGGCATGATGGAGATCATGAGAAGCACATGAAGAACAGAACAGTTGTCCATTGTTGAGAAGTTCTTTGAATCACTGTTTCATTGAATGTTAGGGCTGGATGTCAGGGTGATGATGCCAAAGGAGGAGACGGACTCAAACAGGATATGAGGCAAAACTCCATTAGAAGGAAATGCTGTTATTAAGAAACAGGAAAGAGATTCTTAAAGTGATTTATAGGGTTGAGGTGAAGGTGAAAAACATTGTTCAACAGACTGAAGTGTTGGAGTCTAGCTGAAGCAATCCATTAGAGTGAGAATGCTGGGTAATCACAAGGCTAGGTGTAATCTGCAAGATTTTTTTCTCATTTTCTGAGGAAAATATCTCTCATTTTTTAAATCATGTTTTAAATGTTTTATACTCAGCCAAAATGTTTAATAAACAAAAATCCAAGGGGCAGATTTAAAAATAAATAAATAAATTGATTTCAGCCATTTTACTAACTTAAGATAGTCCTGGTCACTGAAGTATTTGTAGATAATATTTAGGTAAATGGTCCTGTGTCTTTTCTACCATTGTATTATGTGGACTTTTAGTTTGTCTCTTCTGTTCCTGTGTTTCTCCTCCTTAGTCTTGATTGTTCCCAGCTGTGTCTATTTATTCTTATCAGCCCTTGTGTGTCCTGTATTTCTTGTTAGGTGTTGTTCTTTAATGGTTTTGTGATCTATGTATTTTATTGTTAGTTTATTAAACATTACACTGCATTTGGATCCTTGCTAGTGATGGGAAGTCTGATTCATTTCCGCGAACCGGTTCTTTTGGATGGTTTCCCACACAGCAAAAGGACTCCGTGGCAGATTGGCTTCCGGAACGTATCCGCGAACTGACCCGTATCGGCGTCCACTTGCGCACAGTGACTGATCCGTCGTGGCTCCGCGCTGCATCCGCTCCGCATCTGCGATTAAAACCTTACCTCCGCGGCGGGTCCGTTTGGGACCTGCAAATTGATACAACCGTTACAGTAAAGGCGCGTGCGCGTCCGCGGATCTGACATGGGTCCGCTCAGGATCCGCTGATTGACAGTAGAATTTACTGCGCCGCCCGGAGGCGGAGCTGATCCTCTGGGCAGCGCCAAAACAAATGTGACAGTCATGCGGGTTTGGCGACTTAAATGCGGATCCGCCTAGGAGTCTCCTGCTGTGTGGGTTGTTTTAATGAACTGGTAAAACAAACAAACAAAAACGATTCAGCGGTTCTTTTACATAAACATTTAATGATGTTAATCAGATCTTTCTAACATCTCAGTGTAATGGAATGATCATGCAGAAACATTCAAATAAATGTGTGAACACATATTGCAGATTATTAGTTTTCATTCAGTAAAGTTTATGTTGTTTGTCACAGTTTCATTTTGTGATCATGCATGTCAAATTAAGTGATGCATACTGAGTAACTTAGACTTAATCTTAGTTTCCTACATTAAAGATTTACACCTGAAGTACACAATTCAGACATTGTTTCACCCCTTCAATGGAGGTCTGAGGGAATTTGGGCCTGTTTGGAAGTCCAATATTGGAATTCTGTAAGTCGAATCAGTTAGACAAGAAATAGCATACCTAGTGTTAATAATAAATGCACTTTGTTAGTGTGATTTTATTTTCAACCAAACCAATACTAGTAAGATGTTATTTTTATATTGCCTTTTTTATGTTTTAAATAAATTATTGTGACTGTAACATTTACCTGCCTGTTGTGTTGTTTTTTAATTGTCAAGAAATGGTTGTGTTTAGGGGTGTCAGGCTGTAAACCAGAGTGGAAAACTAAATTAAAAATTTTCACTTGCAAATTCTAAAGACATTATTTCAGAAATTATTTCAGAAATATCTTTATGTAATAAAATCTGGCACATATGGAGGCAGTGTTTATCCTAGACAGTTCCAAACTGTGATTAGTCATCTATGAACGATTTGTTCATTGCGCCTATCACATAAATTATTAACAAAAGATTTGGGAAGTGAACTAATCATTTGTTTTTCTTAATTTATCTTTGACTGCATTATAAAGATTTCCTAATTTGGAAAATAATACAAAATGAAAAATAAAAATTAGTTCATTTTGAACAAGTTTGAACAAGAGAGTCAGTAAAATGACCTGATGTTCCCATCACTGTTACTCAGAATTTTTGGGGACAACAAATAGCTCATTGTACATAAATGAAGATGAAACTATTTTGAACACAGTTCATTCAGTATGACCCAGAGTTTTCCATCTTGTGAAAGTCAGTTTTAACTAAGTTATGATATCAGAGATCAGGAATTCTTGTGTGTTGCTATTTTATTTTAATATGGTTTATCATTCAGTATATGCCAAACCTAAACTGGAACCATATATTGCAAAGCCGTGAAACAATTATACCACAATATCAACCAAAATACATAATTGCCTAACCAGCCAATTATGTCTTGGGTCAAAATCCCAAGCTAGTATATTTTACTTTAACTCTATGGACCCTATTTTAACGATCTAAGCGCATGGTCTAAATCGCACGACGCAAGTGCACTTAGGACGTATCCGAATCCATTTTTGCTAGTTTAACAACGTGAAAAATGATTGGTGCGCCCGACGCATGGTCTAAAAGGGTTGTCCCAATTCTCTTAATGAGTAATGGGTGTGTTTTGGGCGTAACGTGTAATAAACCAATCAGAGTCACATCTCCCATTCCTGTTAAAAGCCAGTTGTGTTCGCGCCACGGCGGATTCGCTATTTACATGGTTGAATTTGCAAGCAGAAAAACTGAACACTTCTCTAGCAAGGAAACAGAACTGCTTATGCGCAAGGTTAAAGCACGTGAGCAGTCTATGGGACAAGCCAGATTCCACCAAAGCATTTTTATCTTTATGCACACAATAATAATCTTTTACATTGATATTTAAACAATGTGGCGCTGAAACTAGCAAAAAGCACTTACGTCACACCTGGGATCCGATTTCGCCGGGTGTATGATAGACAAAACAAAAAAAACCCAGCTGGATCTAGGCGCAGCAGTATTTCTTCAATAGCAAAATCAAAATAACAACAATACTCAGGCTTCTAAGAAATCCCAAAAATCCCAAACAAAATGGTATCATTTCAAAAACTTGAATAAGTGCAACTACAGCGTGAAACGTGCAAATATTCACACTAGAAGCGTTTGTACAGTGTCACAGCAGCAGCTCCAAGCTACATATAAAGTGAGCATTTCTTTACAAAGGCAGCAATAAATTTGTTTTTATAAGTTGGTCATTTATACCCTTGATTGTCTTGAACGTTTGTTAACGTGGGGAGGCGTACAACATTTTCATGTAAACGTAAATAACAAATAAACAAACTAACAATCAAGAAGCCTTGTGTCATATTGCTGCACATGAATGAGGTAAGCTTTGTGTTTACATCATCTGCTGCGTGTACATGTTTACAAGACAGCAAACTCGGCGAAAAAATACCACATACTCGTGTTTGATTTGGGTATTGCTCTGTATAACTAAAATAAATGTTTATAAATCATATTTTCTGGCTAGTTTACTTTAGTTTTTTTTATAATACACCATACTTTCACCTAAACTGAATAATTAAAAACAAGTTAAATGGGTAAATCTTCTATAAATATTTTTGATTCTTAATTTTCTCAAATTCTTGTTTAAACACACTAGACATGCTTATTCTGTGCATTTTGAGCACTTTTTGTGTGAAATCATTTATTTTGTCCATCAAAAGTGTACTTTCACTTTAATTGAGTGTTAGCAGCGCAGCAAAAATAGACCCAGTGCCGAAACGATCGCGGCTGTTACATGTGCCCTGGGTCTGTGTTCTATTATCTCATATGGACTCCATTTCCCACAATTCCCCATCTAGGAACCAATTATACACTCACACCTGTTTCCCATCAGTGAGACTTTATAAGCTGCACTCAAACACACACATATTGCTGAGTATTATTTATTATTATTGTTCATATTGCCCCGCCCTGCCCCCTCCGTTACAGAATACTCAGCTATACCAAGATCTAGTGGTTTTTATGAGCGTTTCCAGTCCAACCATCCTATTGAGGAATATGTTCACCAGTTCTGTGAGTTATCTTTTCTAGTTCCATTTGATGATGTGGCTTTGAAGGACATTTTCCATTTTGGACTAAATGAGCCCATAAAATCCTGGTTTCCTGAAGGGCAGTTCAATTGCAGTCTAAGAGACTTTATGGACTATTCCTTAATTTTGTGTGGTTCATCGTTCACTGTGGGGGAAAAGGAGAACTTTAAGAATCCAAAGAATTTTTGGGGGGAGGGCCAACTCCGACAAACTCAGCAGCAGAGCTAGTACCGTTACAAAGTTCTATGCCTTCCACTCTGATTATTGCGACCCCGATACTCTCCGCACTTCCAACCCCAGTAATTCCCTCACCAGAGCCTGTTCACGTGATGGCCGCATCAGAGTCTGTTCCTGTATTTGCAGCCATTCCAGAGGCTCGTCACGTTTCAGCAGATCTTCCAGAGGCTCATCACGTCTCAACAGATTGCCACGCCTGAGGCCTCAGCCGAGATGGCTGCCATGCCTGAGCCCTCAGCCGAGATGGCTGCCATGCCTGAGCCCTCAGCCGAGATGGCTGCCACGCCTGAGCCCTCAGAGATTGCAGCGTTGGCCAGTATGGCCACAGCCATTTGGTGTGTGTTGGCTGTGCACACATTAGCTCCAGTCCCTGAGCCCGCTCCAGTCCATGAATCGACGCCAGAGCCCGCTCCAGCCCATGAGTCTGCTCCAGAGCCCACTCCAGTCCATGAATCCGCTCCTGAGCCTGCTT